>CM045765.1:115410847-116010847 GCA_025200525.1 Camellia lanceoleosa
ATGGACTTGAATCAGTTTGTGCAAACCCATATTCAAACCACTAGGTACTTCTCTATTTTACCATTTAACATATATATATATATATATATATATGTATATCGGAAGCAACTAGTTTATATATTATGAGGCAATGTGTTTTTTTTTTTTCAAAAAATTACAGTCATTATTAATCCTTGACCTAATAAACTATTAAATCAATGGACTATGTATATTCATTGTATTTATATTCATATCTAACTATTTAAATTTATCCTTATATTTCAGTTTGGGAAAATTTCAAGATAATTCATGATACATTGTATTTTTAGACCTTCTAAATCAAGATAATTTAGTTTGTAATTAATTACAAATCTCTAATAATTTTAGAATTAAATTAGAGCAATACTACATACACAAAATTTTACACTTAAAATGCTTAAAAATTTTAAAAATCTGACTTAGATTCATTCAAAATGCATGGGCTCTTACTATATTAGAGTTGAATCTTAAACACATTATTTTTTTAGATATATTTTTGTGTATGAATTTTGTGCATAGAGGCCCTTTAATACACTCAAATAAAATTTTTAATTTTTTTTTGTATAGATGCAATATAAATTGTTAATTTTCTTTTATTATTTAGTTAAAATTTAATATATTATCCTCTTTTTATGCATAGAGTTTTATTTTTATTTTTTGGTGTTATGTTAAGTAATGAAAATATACTTTTTATTGGCCTTTTAAAATGAATATTCATTTTATGCCTTTATTATCGAAGGCACTGACTATCTTAAAAAATAAATAAAATAAATCACTTGGACACCTAAGATAACCCATTATTTAATATTTTGCGCCACTCATATGGTAGTACTCCCTATAATGCTTGAAAATTTAAACATTGAATAGTTCTATTTTTACTTGGGAATTTTTATCAAATTTAGTATAAGGACATTTGGACGTGAATGTTTTTTAGGCCCTTGGATAAATATGGAAGGGGAGACCTAGTGGATTTGGAATAATGCCTTCCTTAAATAAAGAAGAAAAAAAAAGAAAATGTTAAACACTCAATTTCTTTTTCTTTTTGTTTTTATGAATTTAATAAATTTTATATTAAGTTTTGATTAGGAATTTTTCTTTTTCTTTTTTTTGGTTTCAAGTTGCGAATTCAACTAGTGAGACCTTAGGCCATTAAGTCAAATGTGTAGTGTATTTGATAAAGTTAAAAACTAAAGATTGAAAATTAAATATAAGAATTGAATAATATTGAATATTGAATATTGAATTTTTTGAAATTAAAAAATTATTTGATAAAAATTTAAGTCTTGACTAAAAATAAGTTATTTGATATGTATAAATCAAATTTAAAATCTGTATTTTCAAATTAGCATATATTAATTTTATATTGTAATTAATTGGTAGTAGTGATGGCTAAAATGAGTGGTAGCGATGATGATTGTAGTGGTAATAAAGCGATGATAATACTTATGCTTAATAACAACAATAATAATGAAAATTAATTGGTGGTGGTGCGTGATATTGATGTGATTGATATTAGTTAACGGTGGTGGTAATTAGTGGTGGGTTTATATGGAAATATTTATGTTTAGTTTATAAATTCAGTTTAAATTAAAATAGTTTATAATTTAAAATTTCCTTTCAGTTTTTAAGCTTACATTTTTAAAACGCCCAAATTATTAAGTGATATCAATTGTGTGGTTAATAATAGACAATTGATTATCATTTATACATTACAATTTTAAGTGCTAAATTTGGTTATCAAACTTTTGCATGTTCATTTGAAGCATTTTCATTTTTCTTAAGACCAAGCGAAAAAAAAAATCAAATATATACACAATCAATCAAGCGTGAAAGATGTCATGACTTGGAGTAATGATAAAAAGTGTTATTTACTTAAAAAGTGAAAGAGAAGAATACTTTATCTCTCTTAGAAAAATGTGATCATCTCCGTTGTGAATCTTTTATTCAATCGATAAGTAATTTTACAAAAATGTTGTGAGTTTCACTATAAATTTTTACTACATTAGGAATAAATAAAATTAATTGGCAATTTATATTTAAATGACCAACAACATACACTTAACCTAGATTAAATGACCTATGAAGAAATCATGCATAGGTTTGTTTAAATATCTTATTTCCATCCATAAATATATCAAGTTTCTACTTTTTTTTTTGGTGTCATTATGAACATTTTCTATATAATCTTTCATTTTTTCTTTTCTTTTCTTTTTTTCTTTTTTGCCAGGTAAGACATCTTGATGCTCTGACCGAAATCAATTGTGAACGGATGCAATTTATGAGGATAAACTCTCATGATAGAGTGGACAATTCATGATTTACATCAAGCCTTTAAGCCGCAATTCTTCTGAAGAATTTTCTATTACGGAAAAAAATAGACATGTTTTGTGAATTATTTTTTTGAATATACTGATTTTTTCTGATTCATCCTGTTTTAGGAAACAAAAAAATTTATTTCCAAAATTTCAAAAGCTATATTTTGGGAATAAAATGAAAACAATATGAAGGCAATGATGAGTTTTTTTAAAATTTTTCATTTTTGTTTTAAAATTAAAAAAAAAAAAAAAAGCAAACATTATATGTAGCAAAATATAGATACTTACTAGTAGATTATTATTCCGGGTTTCATTTTTCTTTTTGGCAAATTGTCAACCATAAAGAATGTTGAGCTACTCCCCTATGGGTTATGTGATGTCTACCTTAGAAAGTTTTATTGTGTAAGGGAATTATCACGGCTTCCAATGATTTGTGTTTCTAAATAATTGTCTTTGCTTTTGCAATATCGAAACTACTACTCTAAATAAAGGTATGTTTTCACTCTAATAATAATGTGCCGGAGATTTGAAGAGTGAATAAAGGGAAAAGAGTACCCCAACGTGTGTAATTTTACTTTCTCCATTTTGTAATGGAGTTTGTATCCAAAATATTTGTCTCAATTAACAATATTATATATTTGTTTTCATGCTTGTTTGTATCTATGATTAAAAAATATATATTATATTGGGTAAATTTTGTTCTCTTTTTATTGAAATGTGGGATTGACTAGGGTAATAATTTAGAGTACAAAAATGAATTGTTGCTTGAATTTGTTAAGATGGGCTTGTAATTCATTAGAAGGAGTTTATGTTCTACGGAATCCAAAATTCCATACTTAGATTTATGTTAGAGCAATCGAAAGTGTCCACATAGAATTAATACAAGTTATTTGTGACATGCATCTTACATTAAAGTGCTTAAACATATATAGATTGAATTCATCCAAGCCATATATTAAAGACTTTACATTTGAAGCCTTTTTTTTCTTTTTCTTTTTTTACGATATGGGAGGCCCATTTTACTTCAAGAAGTTCCAACAGGTCTCTCTCTCAAATGTAAACTTATACTGGTGGGTAAAAGTTTTACGCTCGAGTCTAATTTACTAGTCTAACATTGTGTCTTATGCCTTGTAATGAGGTTTGCAAGAAACTCCTCGAGAAAAGATAGTTGAAATATCTTCCGCAACATTTCAAAAACATAGGATGATTATAAAAACATGTGGGAAATATAATGTTTGCTGCTTGCAATGAATCCTTAGCAATTGATTCTTATATTTACTCATGAAGAGTGAACATGGAGGACCAATGATATTGAGGAAATATAAATGACACACATTAAGAAGACATACCCTAGGATCTCCATTTTAGAAATAGAAATCATTGCATGCCCTTTTTTGGAAAAGAAGAGCTTTTAGTCACTCGGGTAATGTCCAAGCAACTCTCAGCATAGTTTATGGTTTATATGTCAAAGTCCAACAAATATTGACTGAAACAATATTTATTCCCATACATATCAACATCATCAATTAAGGAAAATATTGCGGGCTTTATTTTTGGAAGGAAGTTCTTAGTTACTGCTGTAAATATCCAAGCAAATTGAATTGTCAATATGCTGATCAATTTTAGTTCTCAATCAATAAAAATCAAAAGATTAGTTCCAAAACCAAACCGTTAAACCCTTGTGAGGCATAAAAGCTTGTAACTACAAAGGCAACAACTAAAAGATGCCTACCATGGAATTTGTTAAAGCTATCCAGGCTTACTAATTTTATTACTTATCAAACTTCCTTCTCCCTAACCAAGAAATCTTCCAAAAGGCTCCCACAAACAAGATGTATGTGGAACACCAAAAAAAAAAGTTGAAAAATTTTAAATATATATATATACATGTACCAAATCCATAAACTAAGCTATATGTGAAACACATCATATTTTGATAGCATGATAAAACCCACTATTATTGTCCATCTTCAAATTCCCTAGCTCCAAAGATTGAGTACAACCTACCTTTATCTTGCCTTGCCACCCACCCAAATATATAGAGTTGTTGTAACAAGTAGCTAACATTAATATAATTGGAGTTCGATAGATGAGTTACCAAATGTAATGTCTAAATTCGAGTTCTGAGCTTATAGGCAGCTTCCCTTCCCCTACCAATTTATATATATATATATATATATTGTAGTAAGCATCCCACCTTATTCCATGTTTTTGTTCACAAAGGACCATCCAAATCAGCACATGATAATTGCCTTCCATTTTCTTCTTTCGTTTTCTTTTTCTTTTTTATCTTTTTTTTGAGCAAAAAATCAAAAGTGAGAAAGTCTGAAGGAAAAAAGAATCAAAGCTAAACCAAACCACAAAGAGAGAGGGAGAGGAGAGAGAGAGAACAAAAGTAGAATTGATCATTTTTGCAACAACTCAAGAGAGCAACACAAAATTTTCCCCAAAACTCTCAAATCAGCATGCTGTAGGAAAATTCAGCATTTCCAAAAATGCCACTAGACTTGAAAAAGCCGTTTTAAATAGGTTTTTTCTGACGTTTAATATTTTTGTCACGGATACTCTTTTGCCGCAATAACTTAGTAGGCTGTTCAAAAATGACACAAAAATCGACACCACTTACTTTTCCAAGTCCAATAAATTAGCACGTGTGATGTAATGATGACATCATTTAGTAGCTTTTTCAAAAAAACACCAACTCTTCATTTTATACTTGCCTTCAAATATGATGTCATGATGACATCATTTAATATTTTTTTCAAAAATGCCTTTTTTTTTTGGGTTGAGCATTTTAACTAGGAGCAGATTGAGAATTAATTAGAGAATTTATATAAATGAACACAGATTGGCTCAAATTTGAATTCACAATCCCAAATTGGAGAGACCATAAAATTCCACTATATCTCCCTTTTGAGATACTCCAACTCTGCCACTTTTCCAAATCTCAATCGATAATCTTGTCCAGCAATTCAGATTTTCTTCAAATCACTTCCCTATTTTGTTGTTCAAGCTGTGCAAACCAATCAACGCAATCAAATCTTTACTTTGCAAATCCAGACCAAAAAATCTTGTTTTATTGACTGACACTAACTATCGTCATAACACCACGTTCAAAAATAAAAATGAAAATGAGCACACCGATTAACAAAACTTGTTACCCACAGGTTTTGGAAAAAGCAATAATTGAGAGAAAATTTTCAACGTCGACTGAACAATAAATTAGCACACCCGATCTAACAAAACATTGTTACTGATTAGTCCTCTAATAGCTAATTATCCCAATTGCTTTCCTACCCTCTCGAGATGAAATTATACACTTGTTAGCAATTTCTATATATCACTCTACTGAAAACCAACACGATTAACTACACGGAAAACACTACGCTAGAAAACTAAACTACTGATAAATCTGCAATGAAACTACCCTTATGTTGCTAACAACTTTCCCCCATCAATAATAATAATTAAATGCTGAATAACTTTCCCCATCAATAATAATAATTAAATCTTTGGCACAATTTAGAAGAAGTAAAGAAATTGATAGATTGATGACGCCTTGATTCATCCCGATCCCACAAGCAGTGTATGTGTAAAGTTTCCATAAACAAAAATAATCCCACAAACAAAATAAAAAATAAATAAAAATAAAAAATAAAAGAGAGAAAGTCCGATCTCTCACAAGACTACCACTTCTACGTTGAGGGTAAGTAAACCATCTGAACAATTCAACTTGTTACAACTTTTGATTGAATTCAATGAAAAAGTAACTACTTGACCGGCGAAATAAGATTTTAACAAGAAAATGTACCACGTTCCATGATATTCAAATTGGAATTCAAGACCCATAAAATGCCCAAAACCAACAATAGGGTTTACAGCTAAAGCCCATACAATCATAAAGATAAAAAAACTTTCAAAATCAAAGCCAAATCCATAGCAATCCCAACCCAATTTGCAGAATTTAATAATTAAATAATTACCCAACCAAAAAAAAAAAGAAAAAAAATAAACCATCACAAATTGAAGCAAGAAGTCCAACAAAATTAAATATTAGCGGATGTATATGACTAATGTTATTAATGCTAAAAAGGGTTTCATTTGAGGCTTGCCAGAATTAGAAAACTTGTTGAGAAGTTAAGCTGGCATTTGAGGATTTGTGGGTTTTTTGGAGATTTGGGAGACACCGAAAGAAAAAGAAAGAAAGAAAGCAACCCTTTTGTGGTTGACAGCGAAAAAAAAAAAAAAAACTTTTTAGAAAGAAAGTTTAGAGAAAGATCAAGAAAGAGAAGAAGCTTTTGAGGAGATTGACAACAGTTATGACATTTTGTTGTTCTTCCTAATTGGAAATGGACAACCCTTTTCAGTTGACAATGACAAATCTTTCACATGCAATAAGAAATCCCAAACATCGAGTTAATCAAACATTCACATTTATTAGTCCTTTTAACATATAACGCTTTGTCTCAACAAGTAGATAATCTCTCTACTTAAAAATAAGAAATCCCAAACATTAAAAGTATCCCTTAAACAAAGATTAATGCCCAAGCAACTTGAGGCCACTATATATGAATTTAAAAAAAAGAAAAAGAAAAAAAAAAAAAAATCAGTCACACTTCTGATCACTATTACCTCCCCAAGGCCAAGTCCAACCACATGTTTGGTTATTAACCTAGCAAATCCTGCTTCAAGCGGTGAGAATAAACAACAAAGAAATCGACCTCTAGTTCTTTTGGCTATCATATTAATAACCAAGAGAGTAACCCGATAAGATTCTTACAACATTTTTTTCTCCACATCGCCAAATTACGGAGGATCTCAAGTCAAAGAAAAATAGACATTGAGTATGCAATACAATAAAAACCAACCATGTTCATCTGTTCGGTAAAGCATTAATAGAAATGATATTCCCATTCCCTTTTAGACTTTTCACTCTACTTTTTGTCTTCTAGCCTCTCACAAGTGGAGTGTGAATATCATTGCTCTACCTTATATTGCATAAAAAAATCAAATATTGTATATCTAACAATCATGAATCTGTCAAGAATATATTGTCGAATAAATACACCTCAAACATATGACCCTTTTTTATTTGATTGGCCATCTTCATACTTCCCATTTTCAACAATTTCAATGAATACTTTCTGAAATTTGATATTTTTGTTAACCGTCTCATCAAAATCAAATTTTGATATGAACCACAAATCAAAATAACATTTGAATTCTAGTGAAACATGATATAAACTCCCAAGCATGAATTGTATCAAAATATACTAGTGACAAGCATAAAGCATATTATATGGACCTGCGAAGTAACAAGAATAAATAGATTAAACTTTAGGCCACCAAAGGGTGTCTTTTTCCTTTTTTGATGGACCATTATCCGTAACTCAACAAAAATAAAAAATAAACCAAGAGTTGAATGACCAATGCTAGAAACCACAAAAACACTTTAAGATGCGTAATGATCTTTTAAGCTAATCTCTTGTAGCTTCACAAAATAAAAAGCCGGATCGTCTACATATAGTTGGTCACCATTGGTGTAAATCACATTTTTCTTTTCCAAGCAATTGCAAAGAAAAATAATAGCTTATCAATTTAAATGGGAACTACTGCTGAAATGATTATTAGGAGAGTCGGAAAGCAAGAAAATGCCAACATGAGATTCTAAAAAGGCAAAATAATAGACTAGAAAGAGAGAGCGGATCTAATATTACCATATTAATATCGAGAGAGAAAGCGAGATCTTATCGAAGAGAGGGCGATCTACATCTCTTCATCGTTGAGCTTCTACTCACCGTTTCCAACGATCCACATAAAAAAATCAACAAATATACGCAATGAATTTACTTCATAAAAATTGCAACCTTGATTCTTGCATAAGAAACATGGAATCAATATAACAATTAGTGGCAAATTCACAACCAAACCAAAAATTTGAAAAAAAAAATCAAAACTTTTAACATACACTATCAAAAACATCAATACCAAAAGAAGCCTAAGTCTGGATATGCATTGAACATAGAGAGCAAGTTTGAGGAGAAAGAGAATGAAGCTCATTACCTTTATGCCAAAGTGTAGTGCCAAAATGCAAAGGAAACGCATCTAAATCTTGAAGAGAAAGCAATTTATAAGCAAAAAGAGAGTGAGACTCACAAAAATCAATCAAATGATTAATCAAAATAGATTTGAATGAAAACAATCGATCGATCAATTGATTGAAAGACAATTTTGACAAATTTGGTCTCAGATCATGTTCTCCAATGTATACAATCTAAAAAAGAGATAAATAAACAAATTAAATACTCACAAAATTGAAAGAGAGAATCACAAATCTGGACAATCAACCTTCAAATCTGCAGAATCAACCTTCAAATCATCGACAACCTTCATGGATCTGATGGGGAGAGAGAGAGAGAGAGAGAGAGCGTAGATCATTCAACCAAGAGTGACCGAGGGCTTTCAACCTCAAGAGCCTTCACAATATCTTACGTCCAAACTCGATGTCGAGAAACCAAGAGTTTGAGAACATGGTGGTTGTAAATTGATGAATCTGAAGTGAAGAAAAGAGAGAGAGAGAGAGGGTTTTGAAAAGGGGATCTAAGTTTGAGAGAGTTTGGAGGAGATGGTTTTGAAAGGTCTCAAATGGCGAGAAGGTTTTAATATGAGCAAGCGTGATCACTACATAGCTAAATGGCGTCGTCTAACCTAGATGTAAGACAACGTTTACAAAAGCGTTGTGCTTGACTAATCAACAAAGACATTTCAAAAACGCTATAGTACAAACGCCGCAATGTACTTTTCTTGTAGTGTCAAGAACAACCATCAACCTTAAAAAGCAACAACGGTCTTATAAGTTATAACTTAAGGCTTCCCATAGCAATAAAAATATTCTTCATGAAAGAAAGACCTCCCTAGCCACAAACCCGAGAACCCTACACCACCGGCAACATCAAAGAACATATCAGCGGCAACAAGAAGAACAATAAAAGAGCCAAGCCCCCTTGGCACTTCAACCATCTTATCACTTCAATGTATGTCCAAGGTGGCTTTGAAAGAAGCTTTAGTTTGAGTTTCTGATCCCGTCAAGGTGGTGATAATACCAAACACTGGGTAATTGACAATAACAAAACAAGCTTTTGCCCAAAGAGAAACACTAGTTTACTAGGTGAATCACGTCATGAACATGTTGTTCTGAGTGGTTAAAGACCGTAGCATTTGAGCTAACAAGATAACCATGTGAAGAGGATCACCCAAAGTCATTTCTCAAGGTTAGAAAAGGAGGATCAAACCACCACATAAGAATATCAAAGAGAGAGGCACCAAACCGAGACAAACACCACCCGCACGATTTAAACAACGGACCAGTAGTTCCCAAGTGAACTAACAGGAATGAAGAGATGGTATCTGATTTGACAAATCTCAAACACATTGGGCAAAGCGCTTAAGACTCATTTAGGATTACCCTCTAAGCTAAAAATTTCTGAGATGCTACTTTACCAAGAATAGTTTGCCAACAAAATATTTTCACTTTGAATAGGCAAAGATTATTCGAGGAAAATAGATGCGACTTGAGAGGAGAAACCTCAAAACCACAAGATAAATTTTCATAGACACTATAAAAGATCTAATCGAATAGGTTCCATTATTTTTATCCCACTTTCATTGCGACTTATCCTCCATATCAAGAGTCAAGCATAGCGAATTAAGTACTCATTAAATTATCCAAAGACATTCTCCCAAACAAATAAACTCCTCCGAATTGCAAACACCACTTGTTCAAGCTTCCATCGAACAAAAGAACATCATTAACCATAACAGATTTCTAAGACAAAATCAAGAATAGTCTAGGAAACTCATCTTTAAAGATTTATCACCGAACCATAAACCATGCCAAAAATAACTTGGCGTAGACCCTCAACCAATCATTCTGAGAATCCCTCTTGAACAATATTCCTATTTGCAATGCAAAGACATACTTGGGATCTACCAACATTAAGGTCTTATTTGATAACCCTAGTAGTAGTTGGTATTGGATTGTTAATTTGATATGTTCTGCATAGTTAAGTGTTTAGTTGCACGCCAAAAAGAAAAAAAAAAAAAAAAGGCGTGGATAAACAATCCCATTAAACAATAAATTCTAAAAAATACGCATTAGGAATACCATGGGATGAATTTGTCCCATGAGAATGTGTGGCAAAAGACAATTTGCCTCTTGCAATATATAAGCAATAAAATCAACTTTTATGTAATGAGGTCTTACATGAAATTTCATATTTAATCTAGACATGGTTGTATTTTTGGTTGAAATGGGATGGTGTTCAAATTCTATAACTGAGCCAGGCTGTTCAACTTTGAAAGCGTGAGCCAAGGTCAAGGCCAATGGTATTCTAGTGTATAACTAACTTAATCTTAATAGTACAACAACTATTTTTGTTTAATAGTACAACAACTATTGTCTTAGTATTGAAGTAGCAAGGAAATCTTGACTCCTTGTTAGCATAAATCACCTATTTTTGTTTGCATTCATTACAAAGTAAACTAAGCCTAACTAACCACGACATACTCAAAGCAACCAACAAAGTTGCATATCTGGTCTTGAGAAGTAGGTTCATTCCTGTCAATAGCAAGAGCCCTCAAGTCTGCTTTAGCTCTAGATTGATTTTCATGCTAGTTCTTGCTCCATGAAAGTTCCATTTTAGGAAGGATGACATACCATGATACTTTTTTTTAACTTGTATGTGGTGCATTTGTTCAATATAAATTAAGACCCTTTCCTCGATTGGTTACTCCTCTGGGGCTTAGCTCAACCATCATTCACCTTTTACTCTCATCTCTCTCCACTTGTTCTCTCTTCATCATCTCTCCTTTTCACAGTTTTCTCTCTCCCCTTCATCGTTTGTCTTTCTCCCTTCTACTCGAGACAACAACTAAGAAAGGTTTTTAAAACTTCAAAACCGGATGAAGTTTCTACTTTGGAAAAATGGTATAGAATGAAAACCCACTTATAATCACTCACCGTTAGTGAATGGAGAATTGAATTATAAAACTTCCATGTAAAAATCTTAATACTCACAATTTTTTTTCTTGACAAAATGTCCCAAGGACTTAACATTTTCAAGGGAAAAAAAAAACTATTTCTCATCCTATGACCCTAACAAGCCTTACTAAATTTCAAAGACTCCAAAAACAAAAACCAAAAAGAAGCTTCAATTGCCTAAAGACGTATTTAGCACCCCAAAATTTTTTTGAAAAACTTAATTTTTAGTCAAAAATCTTCAAGAGCAAGGCGAACATCATCATTTTATCATCAATTCCAATATTATCAAAATCATCGATTGTAAAAATGGGTGAGAGAGAAATGACAGGGAGAGAGAAAGCAGTGAGAGGTGAAAAAGTGGTGATGTGAAACAAGGAGATGATGCAAGGGTAAAAATTTCATATGACAATAATTGTCGTCTCGTCGCACAATAAGAAGATTATGTGTCATTATTGTCATTTGACACCCATGCTTTTCCATTTCTTCTTCTTCTTCTTCTTCTTCTTCTTCTTCTTCTTCTTCTTCTTTCTCTATTAAAAAAAAAAATGCCAGATGACAGGGTGATTAATGGCATTTTTGAACATTAGAATTATGGCTCTTGTTTTAATGAACATAACAAATTTTAGTGCACAAATAGTTTTATAATAAAGTTAGGACCTTTGTTGCTGCTCATTGGAAATAGAGCCCCTTTTGGAAGGAAGTGTTGTAGTCACTATGGAAATGTCCAAGCAACTCCTTTGTAGTTTATATGTCCAGTGAATATTGTCAACAACATCTATTCATATCACCATCATTAACTACGGAAAACATTGCAGGTCCTTGTCAGAAGGCAGTGCTTTAATCACTCTGGAAATGTCCGAGCAACTCCATTACATAGCTTATATGCCGAACAAATATTGACAACATCTATTCATGTCAACATCATCAACTAAAGAAAACAAAAACAAAATGACAAGCAAGATTGTAATTACAAAGACAACAAGTATCTACAAAAAGAAAATGACAAAGCAAGATTGTAACTACAAAGACAACAAGGGCCAATCTCTCTCTCTCTCTCTCTCTCTCTCTCTCTCCTAAAAGAAAGTGACAAAGCAAACAAGGGCCAATCTCTCTCATTTGTTTAGGTAAAAGAAGGGTCGTCCTTATCACCTCAAAATTGCCCATGTAAGTGTAGTCTTCCACCATCTTAAAGTTTCAAAACCAATATACCACTCTCTATTTCCCTCAGCCATGGAATTTGTTAACTATCTGAGTTTGCTACTTTTACTTATTCATATCTTCCTCTTCTAACCAAGAAAACTTCCAACAAGCTCCCACTAGGTTCCATGGGATTACCCATCATAGGCCATAGCCTCGACCTTCTACATGCCATGCGGCGAACAAGGGTGAGGCATGGTTCCATGAAAGAATAAGAAAGTATGGTCCCATTTCCAAACTCGGCCTCTTTGGAACTCCTACGGTTTTCTCCATGGACAGTGAAAACCAATTTATATACATGTGTGACGACAAGGCGTTTTCCAACGACAAACATCAATGAGGAGAGTCGGCGAGAAAAATATCTTTGGAGTTGAGTGGCGAAGATCCTGGCGAATAAAGAGCACTTGTATCCTTTTGAAGCCTGAAGCATTAAAACAGTATGTTGGGAAGATGGATGAAGAAGTTAGAAAGCACATGGAGATGAATTGGCATGGCAAAAATGAGGTCAACATATGTTACAACTACTTACGTAAATTTCAAAACTCTGGATTTAAATCCATAGTTTTATCTAGTAACTAGTCAATAAAATTATAATGAAATGAAGATGGCCCTTTCTTTACAAATCAAATCATGAAGTCATGAGCAGAACAAGTGACACGCATGAGGTTTCTATTTGGCTAGTACCTATTTGAGAATCTACAAAACCAACCACATATATACATGGAGAAATGACAATTTCCATTGGACCTTAGACATGTTAACCTACTAATTTTTCCTCCTTGCATTAATAGTATGAAACAATTTGTTGATAATATAGGTGATGCCTTTGATGAAGACCCTCGCATTCAACATTATTTGTTCACTCATATTTGGAATAGAGCGAGGAACAAGAAGAGATGCACTAAGAGGTTTATTTCAAAACATGATTGAAGGAATGTTGTCGATTACCGATGAATTTGCCTTAGCCTCCCGGCAAGAGCAAAAAGCGAAAACCATAGTCATCGACCTTATAAGTGAAGAGGGTAACCTTGGAAAAAAATGGTGCTTCCCTCATCAAGATCTCATTACTTGCTTGTAGCATCCGCAATGAAGGCGATTGACTCTCTTGTCGATGAGGAGATTGAGGCCAACGATCATTATAATGATTGGAGGATATGACACATCCTCCATCCTCCTTACCTTCTTGATCATGCTTTTAGCCAATGAACCATCCATTTATGCTGCTATTGTTCAAGGTATGCCCCCAACTAGCTCCTCATCATGATTCATGAGAAAGATTTAGGCGAAAAGATAAAGGATACTAGAAAATATAACATCTTGAAAAATTATACGCTTTGAGATTGCGAGAACAAGAGGAGATTGCTAAAAGCAAGACCACGGGGAGCTTCTCACATGGGATGATCTTACCAAGATGAAGTACACATGGAGTAGCAATGGAGACTCTTAAGGATAACGCCTCTGAGTTACTGTTCCTTGGAGAATCTTGAAGATCTGAGAATTTGGAGGATATCTAACACCAAAAAAGGCAAGTATGTGCAAATATTGCTAATATTTCCATAATTGTAGATTAATTACAGAACAAGCGTGTGTAATGTAAATAAAATAATAGCTAGAAGTGACAAATTTCGATAAGCAATTGGTATGGGCGGCAAGCATGACTCACATGGATGAGGCGATTTTCCCAAATCCATCAAACATCAATCCAACACGCTTTGGCGGCAACCACCGGCCCGTCCTTCTTGCTTTGTGGAGGAGGACCAAGAATGTGTCTGGGTATGAGTTTGCGAGAATCGAGACACTAGCTATGATTCATTAGTTGGTGACCGGTTCACATGTAAGCTTTCTGCATTGACAATTCTTCTGCGAGGAGATCCAATGCGATTTTCAATCGGGGCTGCAATTCATATTAAACCAAAGAAATCTAATGGTGCGATTTAAGTTCACATAGCTTTCATTGACTTTGATGAAAAACAATATTTCCCTATTGAATAAACCTAATGTATCGGTTTAGTGGAAACAATTCAGCTATTAAATTAAAAAAAAATTTAAAAATCACTTTCTACATTTTATTAACAAGATTTTGCTCTGACAATTGTGTCTTTACCAGGACCCTTCTTCACAAGGTCAAGGAATCACTCCTCGACAATTTGATTCATTTTCATGTCCAAGCACTCAAAAGGAATCGATGGGAACATTTATGTCACTATTACCATTTTGGTTCCTTATGAAGAAAATGGTGTATAATAAAAATGCAGTTATTTTGATGACCACGCATAGCACCATTTCCAAAAGTTCAAGTTAAGTCTAAATGATATGTTGCCTTTAGTTCATTTTATCCCGAGAGGAACTTTTATTGAACTTATGATATTCCACTTTATGAGTGGGGTTATGTACACATCTGGTGATCTAGCTCACCATAACTTCTCAATGGGTAAACATGTTTCTCCTGATGATCAATTTGTCTAATCGATGCATAATGAAATTTGGTCAAAACTTCATTTTTGCTTTACGCCAAATATAAACTTTAAAAGAAGAAATAAAGTTTGTTAAATAACAATTCAAGCCCACTCAATCAAACCGAATCTAGAATTATCACCAAGAAGTTAGTTGGCATTTAATCTTTGTCAAGATTAGCATAATGCACGATCCCTTTTTCAATATAATGTGATATTGCGAAGTACCATCTGAAGCTCATTCAAATCCTGCTTCCACATGAATTTTTCGGCTAACATAATCAAATTTTATATCAATAAATTATCTAATATCCAAACACACATTAATGTGTACTAATTGGGCGTTATTTTTTTTAAAAAAATATCTAATATCCAAATGCATCTCATTCTAAGGCGAGGAACATATTAGACTACGCTAACATTCCAAGTTGATTACAATGGTGAAAACACATCTAGCCTTAAAACTTCAAATCTGTTGATCCCCATCTATTTTATGTTGATGAAAGATTTGGACGTGCAACTTAATATATCATATGAAATCCTGTATTTGATAAAATATAGACACTTCCACTATTTTAGTCGGGAATCCTTACAACATAGAAAAGAAAATTATTTCAACGAGATAGAGCGAAACAAAATTCAAGCTGAAACCAATAATGATCATATTACCAAATCAATAATATTAAATGTCAAAAGCACCTTTAAAGTATAGAGGCTATTACCACATTTGGTACTCTAAAAGTTTTTTCTTTGATTCATGGTATCCACCATGAGTAATACAATTGTTCACTTTTAGCCCGCCACCTTCTCTGCTCTTCTACTTGCCCCCTCTGTTTAAATTGGGATCCACTTTCTAGGCCAAAGCATCAACTTCACGAGAGCACTAAACAACCCAAGGAATAGTGGCTACAAATGAGAATCTGAGAACATGGGCCAATTTCAAGGTAAACCTCTTTGGCGCCCTATGGTTCAATCTATTACACGGACTCAAATATGGGTATCGAGTGCAGTGCATATCTAGTGGTCGGACACCTTAAAATTGAAAATGGAAGATCACGAGGATATGGATCCAAATTTGAATCTGATCTGAGGGATACAACAAATAGTTATTTTTAAAAAAATTTATTAAATTATCATGTAAAAACTTATCAAAATAAATTTTTAAATAATCTTTAATTAATTAAATCTGATATAAAAATATTTTTAAATAATATTTAATTAATTAATTATATATATAAAAATATTTTTAAATAAAATTATTTTCTTTATAAAGTTATTATTTTAAAAGTAATGAGGTGAGAGAGAAAAAGTTATTATTGTCTTTAAATAATAGTGGGGAGAGAGAGTGTCATTATATTTAAATAAAAATAGTGGAGTAGTGGTGAGATATTTAAATAAAAGTAGTGGAGCCAATTGTTTGCTGGACTTGTGAGAGTCATTATTATCTTTAAATAATATTGGGGTGAGAGAGAGAACATATGGAAGGAAGGGATGAAGAGAGAGAGAGAGAGATCGAGATGAAGAACAAGAGATCGAGAGAGAAAAAATCTGAGATCGAGATCGCAGGAGAGAGAAGAACAAGAGATCGACACCGAGTATGGGTAAGGAAGACAAGATCGACTTCTCGGTTCAACCGACTTCGCGCCGAACTCAATCACCGCCGACTTTGTCTTCTTTGAACTTTGCTTCAACATTTGGGTTTCTTTTCCTTTCCATTCAAATCAAGTTGTGAATTTCTATACTTCCTTGGTTTGTTTCTTCTCATCTTACCCTCTTCTGTTCAAACCAAAAACAAGAAAGAAATTTTGTAACAAAATATTATAGAACAACAATTAGCCATATCTATTTTTATTTTTGTATCCGTACCCGTACCCATGTCATGTTGTGTGGTGTGGTGTCAACAATTACCTCCCAAAAATGAGCAGTCAGGTGTAACGTAGGTTCTAATCAAGCCAGGCTGTAAATAGATTTGTACTCATTAATGATAGGATTGTACTTTCCAATGAGCGACCAAAACGATTTTTTAGTAAGCTTTTACTACCAAAAAAGTACCCAAAAAAGAAGAATATACAATGGAACTTAAAACACTACCAAGAGGCCACCTTGCTACAAAGGCACACACAAAGGACCTAACCTAGAAAGAAAAGCCCCTCACAACTTTGAGAAGAACAAGCACAAAGGACACTCAAACCCAAACCACCAAAAACAAGCCTCTCAACCCAAAAAATGTGCACAAAACACACTTCTCATAACCCGAAGCTAGACACAAAAACAAAACATAAAAAAGAAAACCACTATCCACATTTTCTTGCAATTTCACAATAAAATTCTTACGATTGGTAGACAATTTAGCAAAGGATTTTGCCCATGCAAACTTTAGATTAAGAATCTTAGTGTCAAGCTTCCTCTTGGTCTCATCTTTAGAACAAACAATGCAATTCATATTTCTTCTAGTTCATCCTTGATTTCCTTTTCTCTAGGAGTAGGGATGGCAATGGGCAGGCGAGGCCGGGAACACACTCCAGTCCAGATCCCCAATGATGAAAACTTCCGGCCCGGCCAGTCCCGATCCCTGACGGAACCTATCACCGTCCCCATCCCCGCCTCCTAACGGGGATCGGGTTTCCAGACCAGAAAATTCCCGGACCAAAAAAAAAAAATATGAGCTACATCATCATCAACAACATCACATAGAGATCTAAGTAGAAAGAGAGATCTGAGCAACAGCAACAACGTTATCATCAAACAACATCAATATCACACACACACACACACACACAGAGATCTGAGTACAGAGAGAGAGAGAGAGAGATCTGCCGTGGTGGAAAGAAGAGAGGAGGAGGAGGCGACAGAGATGGTCGCTGTGATGGCGCGGATGAGAAGGTGATGGTCGCTGCGGAGGCGACAGTCGCTGAGGAGAAGGCGACGTCGCTGCCTCCCTTTGCTCTCTCTCTCTCTCTCTCTGCTCCAATCTTCTCCTCACCTCACCTTTGCTCTCTCTCTCTCTCTCTCTCTTTCTCTCTCACAAATTCGGTGGATATAGGGTTAGGTATATATATATGAATAGATATAGGGGGTATATATGTAATTTCAGCTCGAGGGGAAAACAGGGTCGAGGTTGGGGGGCAGTAGGAATTAGGGCAGTCGAGGTGAAACAGATCACCATCGAGGCCGAAAATTATCAGGGATTTATTTTTGAATACCATCTCTGGCCCGTCGGGGGCATTTTTCAGGGAAAAACCATGCTAATCGGGGTCGGGAGATCGAGTCCCCGTCGGGGCGGGTTTAAATTGCCATCCCTATCTAGGAGTAGAAGACACATCTTTAGAAGCCACACTTTGAGAAAGGACAAGCCCATCCAAAGTCTCCTCCCTTGAAGGGTGCTCATCATTTCTCTTTCATTCACATCCCCCAAGTTGTGCAAACCTTTGGAATACACCTTCTCCTACTCCTTACACTCTGCCTCGTTTGTTTTCTCCACCTTTTTTGAATTACACGATGCTAACACATCAAAATTATTAGATGAAGATGGAAGGTAATTGAATTCTACCAAAATTTATTGATGAAATATTACAGGCAAGTGGACAGTTCCAGACACCAGAAGCATTTAAGACACAATAAGATTAAAGGGCTAATCAGGTAACACCTGAAGATGCATGGTCAAAATATGGTTTACAAAAATTCTTAACCCAACCATTGCAATAAAATTTCACTTTTTAAAATGAAAGGAAGAACATCAACAAGAAACTAGTATTGTACATGTGCCTCTCTATGTCCTTAACACAGGTAGTAGAAAATCTCCCACTCAGTCCAACAAAAAGTTTCTTACATTAACAGAACACTCAATGTATCTGGAAAAGATTTCTTTAAAGCATATCATATCATTAGCAGTAAGTTGAACTAAGGTCACCCACTAAAGCACTACTTTTGTGACAGGAATTAAATTCCTCTTAAATTTTTTCTTTGAAGCTAGCTGTAAGTTAAAAGTGAGGTAACTCAATAAAACACAAATATTTTTGTCGAGGCTGACTTGATAAATCAAATGGGAGGGTTTATCAAAATGCCTATCATAGGATTTTTTTATCAAAAATAATATATTAATAAGTATAAATAAAAGAAAATTACAAGAAAGTGGGAACCAATAAGTCCACCAAAAAATCAAAAATAAATATAAAGAGCAAAACTCATCAAGATTATAGACTACCGATGACAAATTGCTTGATTTAAAAACAAAAATAATTGAATCCTTAAAAGGAAAAAAAGCAAAGCCCCAAATGAGGATAAAAAACTCTATCCCAAAGAGAATCAATGTCCTTAAGTTTGTCCTCAAAGATTCTAGTATTGTGCTCCAACCAAATACCCATGAACAAAACTAAAGACACAATTCCACAAAACCTAGTTTTGAAATATGTAATTGGTCATAAGACTCTTGTGAGCCAAAGTCCACACAAAACCTTAATGATTTGCTTCAAATTGTTCCAAATCCTAGAATGATGGAGAAAAGGGCGAGCATTGTGATTACCAATGATCTTGTTGAAAACCGATTTGCAGGGCGATCCCCAAAAAATTAAGTGGCCAAACCAATTTATCATTGACATTGGGTCTCAAGGAGAAACCTTAAGGATGTTCAACAAGGATGCCAAGTTGCCAACTCAATCAATTCACGATCATTAATATTTCTAAAAAAAAAAAATTCATGAAATTGGTGCCGATTGGAAAGCACTATAGATCGCGATGGAACATTATGAGAAACGAGACCAAATGGTACAAATGGGAACAACACATCAAAAGAATCCCCAAGCTAAGTATCTTCCCAAAAAAACACTCCCACCATTTTTACCCTTATAGAAAGGAAGCAAAAGTACACCATCTAATGTAATTTTTTAATTTTTTTATCAACAACAAAAGCAAATTTATTGATAAAGAAAGTGAGGTTACAAGATGAGGACAATGAGTCCTCTTACAAGTAAAGACAAAGAAAAACCACTATCAAATATAACGAAGAAAACAAACCAATATTCACAAAACGACTCTCCAATCATTAGATATCAAAAAAGTAAATGTAAACCCCAAAAAGCTTCAAGGCGCCTCATCTAACTATGATTACATATGACTATAGTTGTTGAGGATTCCTTTGAACTCCGAAATTTGAATCTTTGTATTACGTCTTTCAATGCTAACTTCATATTTGCACAGAGTCACCGATAGTACAAGTCTTGATTAATGACAAAAGACAAAACTATACATTTTGCTCGAGGAATGCTAAATCCCAAAAGAAGGAAAGTAAAAGACCATTTCTCATAAATTGGTATTTTATTTCTTAAATTGAAATGAAAACATAACCCAATAATATAGAATCTTCCTAGTTGTGATTGGTAACACACGAGAAGGTCTTTGGAACCCCATTCAAAAATACCCAATTCCTAACTTCTTGTCAGATACAAGCATATAATTCCAAATTTGAGTTATAATTGTTTTCTAAAACAAAGAAGACAAATGAGGTCAATGCACTTTGTCGAGAAAACATATCTGCGAAATTGAAACTAAGAAGGCAACTAATGTTATTTTTGTGCTAGCTATTTGATTGATGAAAGAAAATCATATTTGACAACATTTAAGCCCTTCAAACAAGGAAAATAAATCCATACGCTAGGTAATGACTTTAACATCATGACATGTGGTTGTGACTATTCACAATTAACCACATTCATGATTTTCACCTCGAGCACAAGGAATGTGATTTTCCCAAGTAATTTTACATCTTTAGTTGACTAGTTTCAACATTGGACTTAAATCAAATAGAGCGATCCATAAAAGTTGTTCATGACCTCATAAGCGAGTAGATGAATGGGATAATCTTGTGCATCACGAAGATGAGCTCATCACATGCACACTCGAAACATGATGAAGATAATGCGGTCACAATGATGGGAAGACATTGCGGATAATGCTATTATTATTATATTTTATGATCACGGGTATCGACCTAACTTTCTTAATGCGATTACGTCAATGGCTTGACATTCATGCCAAGGTTCTTCATGCACAAGAAAAAAGACATGCACAACTCATACACATGCATGAATATGCACACAATGAATTGTACCTCAAGCCGGACAAGAATAGGAAGTAAATACATTTATCAAAAACTATACAACAAGCTGGGCTCCGCAGAACAAGAAGACCTGACTAGGAAAAGCAGTTTCAAACGACTTCTCACTAGGGATGACCTAACAAAATACACATGGCAAGCAATAAGGGGAGACTATGAGGATTATCCGCCTCTCCTTCCTCTATTTGGTTCCTCCATAAGAATCCCCAAAGATTTTTGAGCATGATAGCTACCTAAAACACGAAGGGTGGCAAATAGAGGTAGTTTTGTGCTTCAAGTCTAATTAATCTTCTTTTCATACATAAATATTTTGTGCTTCAAGTCGACACAAAGAGATGAACAAAACTTCTCAATCCATAGAAATTCAAAATCATGAAAATTAACTCCAATTCTAATTCACCGATAAAGCAGGATTTTGATAGAAGTTGAGAAAAGTGGGAAATTTGAGCGAGTCTTAAGGAGTGTCCAAGCGAAATAAAAATGCATCATAAATGCATTATTCTAAATTGAACACTTCTTTGGAGTTATGAGACACGAAAACATTTACCTTAAAAAGCGTGGACAAATTTGCAATGGCATGAATAACGGGGCAATTTTATCGAACATTCGGTTTAAGAAGTTTCAATGCGACTTTTATTGCTTTGATCCCTAAGGTGGGAGGGGTTGAGGATATTCGACAGTTTCAACCGATTAGTTTGTTGGGAAGTGTGTACAAGCTTTTAGCAAAAGTTTTGGCCAATAGGCTTAGCATGCAAATGGGGGATGTGGTGTCGAGAATCCTGAGAACACTTTTGTGGGTGGTACGCGGATTCTGGATCACGATGTTAGTAGCTAATGAGTGTCTTGATTCTTGTTTTGCGGCGATCGGGCATGATTTGTAAGTTGGATATTGAGAAGGCTTATGATAATGTCATTTGGGATTTTTGATGTCTATCATGGGCGAATAGGTTTTGGGGAAAAGTTTCAATGGTGGATTTGGTTTTGCATTTTGACGATCTGAATATCTATTTTGGTGAATGGGATCTTAGGCGGGTTACTTCAAGCGTTTGAGTGCATGGCAAGAAATGCATTGTCCCCTTGTTGTTCATTCTTGTCATGGGTATTTGAGTCGGTTGTTATCTCGGGCAATTTGTTGGCGAGTTTTTGATGAAGATGGTGTTACGTGTTTCTTATCTTTTGTATCTTGATGATGCTATGATTTTACGTAGGTGACTCGAGCAATTAGGCCAATTGTCTTTGTGTTTTGCTATGTTTTGGCGATGTCAGTCGGAAGGAGAATTTGGCCAAGTCATAATTAATTCTGGTTGGGGAGGTCGGCCATCTTTCAACTTCGGCAGCCATTTTGGGTTGTAAAGTGTCTCATTACAGTGTCATATTTGGGTTTGCCTTTCGGGGTTCCTTATAAGGCAAAAGGGGTGTGGGATGGCATGTTAGAGAGGGTGTAGCATCGGTTGGCAGGGTGGAAGAGGCAATATTTGTCAAAGGGTAGAAGGCTAACTTTAGTGAAGAGTGTATTGAGTAGTATTCGACTTATTGTATGTGGGTCCATGTCATTCTGTGTCGGTGGCTTGCGCTTGGAGAAATGCGGGGATTTTTACGTGAAGAAGTGATGGTGGGGAGTTTGGTATCATCTCATTAGTTGGAAGCAAATTTGTTGGCCTAAGGAGGATAGGGGTTGGGGTGAGAAGGTTGTGTAAGTTTAATTTGGCTTTGTTAGGAAAGTAGTGTGGAGGTTTTTCAATGAATGGGATCGATTATGGTGGAGGGTGGTGGCATCTAAGTATAGGTTAGGGAGAGGTGAATGGTGTTCGAGGGGAGGTGGGGGTTCTCATGAGTGCGGGTTGTAGAAAGAAATTTGGTTGGGTAGAGTTAAGTTTTGGGATCAAATTGACATCGAGTGGGTGATGGAGTGCATGTCTTTGTTTTAGAAGGATTGGTGGTGTGGGGAGATTACTTTGCGGGGCGTTTCCTTTGAGCTTTCGGTTGGCGATGGATCTGATGTGATGGTGGCTTCATATTTATGTCGAGGCGAGAGGCTAGTTTGGGATGTAGTGCTTCGTCAAAAGACTCGAGATTGGGAGTTTGGGCGGTTGGTGGATTTGTTGGCCTTTTGTATGAGGTTAAGGTCGGTAGGGAGGAAGGATGTTTTGGTTTGGGGGTTTCCACATGCAGCGTGTTTTTGTCTCATCATTTATAGGACTTTGTGTGGCGGTGGTGGGAGGTCTTTCCTTGGCGTCACGTGTGGGTTCAGTGTTCCGTTGAAGGTGACTTTCTTTATATAGGAAGGCGATTATATGGTAGAATTTTCACTATTGATAATCGATCTGTTGGCATCATATTTTGGTGAATTGGTATTGCATGTGTTGTGCGGATCTGAATCTGAAGCGATGGCTCATTGCTTATTCCTTTGTCGGTTGCTTCTCGCTAGTGGGTGCTTGTTTTTTCTTTGTTTGGAGTAGTGTGGGCTCGGCCAAAGCGGAGTTATGGATGTGCCGTTGTTGGGAGGTGGTCAAGATGGGAAGTGGCGATGGAAGCCTAAGCATTAGCTCCTTTATGTTTGGCGTGGTTGCTTTGGTTGGGCAGATAAATCGGGTTTTCGAAATGCTCAATCGATTGTTCAATTAGAGTCTTGATTTTGCGGTGTTTTATGCAGTTGGGTGTCGAGGAAGAGTTGATCCTAATTTATTTGTTGTTTTAGACTTTGTTGATGATTTAAGTGGTTAGGTCCTGTTTGAGGGTTCGTTTTGTATTCTTTTGGCATCTCCTTGATGCTTTCTTAATAAATCTTTATTTATCAAAAAATTTGCAATGGCATGGAAAAAATCACCAAATAAAAACTTACCTCCTTGAGACTACTCGTCCCAACTTCCACATAGACAAAACATGTACATTTCTTTTCATGCTAATTCTTGATCAAACTAGCAATGGCGGGGAGGCGGTCGAAAGAAGAGAAGAATTGAAGGTGAGAGAAGCAACAAGAGAAGAATCTTTGGTGACACGAGATGGGATAGGGAAAAATACAAGAATGAGCAGAGATATCTTGATGTGTATGTTCCTTTCGGTACCCGACGTTCTTGTTATCAACCATTGCTTAGATCTGCTTGGGTCATGGGGGCGTGAATGTTACAACCTTTTCTTCAAATTTTCCACAACCTATAATGCAAAACAAGTGATTGAGCTCGGCAGGTTGTGAACCGGCAAACAATTAGGTAATAGATTTTCTAATGCTACGGAACATCGGTCCATCAATGAGATTAAATATCACTTAGAATATTGCATGACAAAAGATCAAGAGTTATCCTTTGTTGAATGTGTATGTAAATGTAAAAACTCCACCAAGTGTGGTAGGTGGATGATAGTGTGTTAGGTTTAGTGCTATAGGTGAGTGGTAAGTGAGTGCTATATTTAGTGCTCCATTAGTGAGTGCTTCATTAATTTAGTTTAGTGCTCCACTAATTTGATTACTCCATTGTATCATATTCTCTCTATAAAAGAGAGTTCATTCTCTCCATTGTAAAGATATCAATCAATACATACATTTCTCTATTTCTCTCTATCAATTTTTCCTACATGGTATCAGAGCTATAGGTTAAGCTCATGGTGTTCTTCGCCTTCTTGTGAGGCGGCAACCTTAATGCAGGCCGTCCCGGACCTCAACCAATGCTCGGGAGGCATCTAGGGAGAGGAGGAAAACCACTTTGTCGCTCTCTGCCACAATATCTTCTTGATGGAGTCTTGTCCACCGTGAACATCACAAAAGTTGACACTTACACTGCGACTAGTGTGGGTGGTATAGCCCAATCATAACCAAGTCTTTCTGCGAAATGCAACACACCTTGGCCACCCTCATCCAATACACTTGGGGCTTTTTCACCTTGACAACCTTTTGAAGGAGCCATAAGTGCGACTTTTCTTCGATAGCTTTTGAAGAAGCTTCTCCTTCACTTCTTACGGGAGAATTCATCTTCTAAAGTGGGAATTCTCACCTAGAGTCTTGGAAACAAAACTTGGGGGTGCCAGATTCAGAGACAACAATTTCCCAAATCTCCTTGAGCTCATCAAAGGCTCATCAAAGCCTCTGTTTCTGTCAAGCCCTATTTCCATCAACTCATCTTGACATCGCGAATGTTGCTATTCACGCCTCTCTTTAGTCGATGTTGAACCCATTTCTTTGCATCCACAACTCATCTCTGTGAAAACCGGTTCTGGGTTTCTCTGCGTTTGAGTCTTCCTCGCCGCCTTTGGGGTTTCGGCCTTTGCCTTTTTCTCTGCTGACAAAATGGGTTTTGAAGCCGCATTTAAGTCGCCTAGTGGTTGTTCAACAGATTGTCACAGAGGTCAAAACATACCCAGAAGTTTCTGCTGTTTCAAGATCAACTTCTCATAATAATTTCACCATTCTAATCCATCTCAAAGCTCTTACAAGCAGAATACAAAACTGCGGGGTTAATGATGCTGACTTGCCGCTAGCATCTCAAAATTCTCGTGTTCCAGTTGATCTTGTCACGATTAGCTTGATGTCGATGGCGACATGTCGGTACCAAGAGCTTGCTCTGCTAAAAGCGAGCCATGGGATTTGTGATCTGACATCTGGCCCTTCGATAGACTTTCGGTTATTGCCATCACAGTAAGTCCGAGCATGGTGAAGTTTGTACCGTCGGAAGAATGGGTTAAACCATCTTCATTAGCGTTGCTAGTGGCTCCACGGGCATTAAAGTTGGGTCTTATTCGATTGATGCCTGCAGTGATACGTCTTGTCGTGTTATGTGTTATGAGTCTTTGGAGGTGTTCAAGTTATTCACAGCGGTGCTCCTTTGTTTTACAGTGGTATTTGCTACGGTGATGCTTCTTATCGAAATTGGTTACTCGGCAATGTATTGCGAGGAGTTACATTTTCCTAGGGCATTCGACATCATCCTTGTTGTGTTCAAGAACTTTGGTGTAGAAAGGAGGTTACATTCCTAGTGTTCTATGTTAGTGATCTCGCTGTCCACGATAGAGGTCAAGTTGTGCGATTGATCGGAGTTTCAAGCTCGTTCTTTGTGGGCTACCATCGTTTTTGGGTTACTTGACAATGGGTTAGCCGGTTATTTGTTGAGAATATTTGTGTTGGGCGTGGTTTTTTGCGGCGTCGACTTGTTTTTACCGTGGTTGACGGCTTGGTGTGAAACTTTTTCCATGGCGCTTGTGGTCAAGGCGAAATTTGAGAGCAGTGGATACCGTGTTCTGTTCTTGGCGTGTGTGGAGGAAGTTGGTGTTGCACGTGGACTCTAGCTTTCCACGCTCACGTGGTGGGTAATTCAACTTTTGAATGCGATGGTGGCTTCTAATTTACGTGATTTGGTATGTTCTATTATAATATATTATATTGTCATAGTATAATATATTATGTTGGCCATTATATATTCCAGCTGCTTATTGTAAGCAAAAGTAAGCATTGATATGAGTGGATCAAGTCTCATGTGGGACCGATTAGCTACATGTTGATGGTGTTTCTGCAGAAGTGATTCACGTGGGTTTCCTGAACCACGATTTTTACCAAAACCAAACAAACACTCATTTTATTTATCCCAGGGATCAACCCCGATTTTACACTCCAACAGAAAAAAAAAAAAAAAAAAAACAAAACAAAACAAAACAAAACAAATTCTCCAACCACAACCCACACAACACAAACCGGCCTTATTTTTTCGCCTCTTCAGCTGTTCTCTTTTTTTTGCCTTTGTCTTGGGCATCCTTGCAGTCTTTGCCTCCGTGTTTCCCACGCCGAGAAACGTTCACTTCCGTTGCTCCTCAAGCTGTCACATATGGTAGCCCTCTAAATCGAGCATCACGGTGGCCTTAAGCAGTTCCTTGTTTTACGCCTTGAGCACACGAATCTCTGCTCGGGCATCGTATACATGCTCTGGAAGCGAGCCGATTGAGCTTTACTGCTGCACCTCATTTGTTCTACTTTGAAGCCGGTCGACGGGTTGTTGACGCCGTCATTGTCTCAACACAAGACCTCAAAGTATAATGATTGGCTTCAATATCAGTTGAGCGACCATTTTACGCTCAGCCCGACAACATTGGAAAGTTTAATGGTGCAAAACGAGGCGCTTGGTTGAGGTTCAAGGGCCATATTCTGGGTTGTGGCCTCGTTGAGGTCGGGAAAGAGAGTAAGACCACGGGACGACGAGGCTATGTTCTGGGTAGCTGATCGGGAAGAAGAGGCCATATTCAGGGTTGGTTGTAGAATGTTTCAGAGTATCTCTCTCAGCAAAATGAAGAGGTTTTCAGAGGTTTTTTCAGCAGATGTTTTGTTCTGCATAAGCGGCAGCCTCGCCTTGGTATAAATAGGCAAAAGCGGAACCGCGTATCACGCGCCTCTCAACGCTAGACGACAAATCGGCGCGCTTTTTGATGGCTCGACTTTTGATGGCTGTCGGGCACACCTTTTGATGGCACGCCTTTTGATGCCTCGACTTTTGATGGCACGCCTTTTGATGGCACGCCTTTTGATAAGATTGGGCACGCCTTTTTATGGGTCCGACAAGACTACGTAAAGCGTCGACTTTGATTAGGTTAGCTTCTATATGGGTCCGACAAGACTCGTAAATGTCGACATTGATTCGGTTAGCTCTTATATGGGTCCGACAAGACTCGATGGCTGTCCGACATTGATTAGGTTAGCTCCTATATGAGTCAGACAAGACTTCGGTAAACTATTCCGAGCATTGATTTAGGTTCTCGGCTACAACGGTTCGACCTGACCATATAGTGTCTTCTAGCGGTCCGACATGACCCAATAAAGCTGTTTTCTAGCGATCCGACATGACCCGATGTTGTTTTTCTACAACGATCGACATGACCCGTAAATGGCTGTTTTCTACAAAGGTCCGACATGACCCGATGGTGTTTTCTAGCGGTCGCGACATGACCTCGTAATGGCTTTTCTACAACGGTCCGACATGACCCGATAAGCTGTTTTCTAGCAACGGTACATGACCCCATAAGCTGTCTTCTACAGCGACCACGACCATACGGTGTCTCCTATCCACTTTTATTTTATTTGTCGACTTATTTTCCTATTTTGTTACTTTCTCTCCAAACTCAAGTTGGTTAGTTCCTATCCCCTTGAGTTTGAGAACTGTTGAATGTGTTTAATGTAAATGTAAAAACTCCACCAAGTGTGGTAGGTGGATGATAGTGTGTTAGGTTTAGTGCTATAGGTGAGTGGTAAGTGAGTGCTATATTTAGTGCTCCATTAGTGAGTGCTTCATTAATTTAGTTTAGTGCTCCACTAATTTGATTACTCCATTGTATCCTATTCTCTCTATAAAAGAGAGTTCATTCTCTCCATTGTAAATATATCAATCAATACATACATTTCTCTATTTCTCTCTATCAATTTTTCCTACAATCACCTATCCATATCTATGGAGTCAGCCCCAATAGCATAGCAGTGCAGCCACAAACTAATGCCAAATAAGATGACACGCACATATCAATTCTTTGGTGAAGCGCCATATCTGAAACAACATTCAAGGATCAGAAAGCATTTAAGCATCTTCAATTTGATTATAAAATGGGGATACTAGCTCCATGAAGCTATATAAAATTGCACTAAGTTCTGATGATTAGATAATGCAGTAATTTATTTGCAACATAAAATCCTCTCTCTATCATATTGTTAACTATAACAAAGAACCCTTTAAAAGATGACAACGATCCATGATCCATTACTTGCTATGAAGATCATAAGAAAAAGAGTTTCCTGATCAAGAAGTACTTTATGAACTTTCTATTTTATCAACTAGCTGGTATTAATAAATAACTTCAAGAAGAAAGAAAACTAATTTATCGTAAAGAGGAAAATAAAAAATCTAAGTAAACCAAACCACACCACGCCTTAAGTCTCATCAAATAGGGTTGGCTGCATGAATCCTTCTTCTCCACTCGACTCTATCCAAGGCCATTTCATTAGTCAAATTAAGAAGATTCATATCTCTATTTATTACACTAGTCCACGTCAATTTAGGTCTACCCCTTCTCCTAACACTTCCATCTGCCGTCACTGTATCGCATCTCTTTACTACTGGCTCTATTGGTCTCCGTTGTATATGACTAAACCATTTCAATCTATTATCTCTCAACTTATCTTCTATCGGTACTACTCCTACCCATTCTCAAATATATTCATTCTTAACTCTGTTTTTTCAAATCTTGCCACACATCTATCTTAGCATTCTCATCTCAACAACACTCATCTCATGTACATGTTGTTTCTTAGTTGCCCAACATTCCGTCCCATACAACATCGTAGGTCTAATAGCCGTTCTATAGAACTTCCCTTTTAATCTAATGGATACTTGTTTATCGCATAGTCCTTGAGCATTCCTCCACTTAAGCCATCACCTTAATTTTGTAGACCACATCCACTCCAATCACCCGGTTATTTGTGATAATCGATCCAATCTCCCAGTCATTATAGGGGTGACCATTGGTTCAATGGTTAAGACTTGGCCTAATAACCTTGGGTTATGGGTTCAAGTCTTAGGACCACTACTTGTACATTATGCCAAAGATTAGGTATGTACTCAATTTTTCCCTCCACACACATTAATATATACTAATTGGGCGTTGTTAAAAGTAAAGTAAAAAACAAAAAAAATGAGTGGATTCAAAATTAAAGTTCGGATCATATTAGGTAAGCCATTTACCATAGAATTTTAAAATTTGGCCTGCCATTAAACAATTATGTATTATATCGTGGTGATCCTACTTGTGAGAAGAACTGAAATATAGGCATACTTAGGTTGCCATACAGTAATGCAAGGTAATCAATTTAGAATGATTCAAAACAAAGAAGGTTACAATTACAAGACATGTGAATCCAGATTCCTTCTTCACAAACTTATCCTCTCTTTTCCAAATGAAGACTAAACGTTATGACAAAACTCAACTCTTTGTTGCGTCGTTGCTATACAAAATGCAATTCATAAAGAAAAACGTATAATAAGAGACAGTGGGTCTAGTATTGAAAAACAGCCACAATGTGTTGTGCAATGCACCTACTTCAAGTTGTACAACAGGAATATGCTTAATAGGAACACATAGTTGCAACATGATCAGATAATTTTGAACTTGAGAATGACTATATTTGTCTCTTACCAAAAAAAAAAAAAAAACTCTCTTTCTGTCCATTAAATAGTTCCGAAAAGAATTTTAATCATTAAAAGAAAGATCTGTCTATTTAATTTCGTATTTTTTAAAATTAGAATAGACTGTAAAAGCATAACAGTAAGTTATTCTATACGCATGAAGCTCTCGATCTACTGAATCATTTCCCTGATTTTACGTGAAATTTATGCTCTAGATTCATTATATCAAAATTGATTATTCTTTTTGTTTGATCTTACGGAAAAGTTAACAATGGAAACAAATGACAGTGGAGTTACTTTCCAAGCCTTTCATCTTCTCTTATCAATTCTACATCCCGTCCAAGTGTGAAGTAACTTAGCCACCAATCAAGAAAATACCCCTGCCACAAATATAGCAAACATTGAAAACCACCCCTGTCAAACCACTTGACAATGGATGAGAAGATGATTCAACATTTCTCCTACATCTTCACCCACACTACACCATTGTGAAGAAATTCTCCCCTTAAAATTTCCTATATGCCTCAACCAACCATTAGAATTATGCAACCTTGAAGGGCATTTAGCGCTTCAAACTCCTTTCTAAGGGCAATGAAATATTTGCGGTACCCACCAGGACTTTATAGAACAATTTAAACTCAACTGTTTCATTTTTAGTGGCAAGCCACTAAATCTCATCATTTCCACTTCTCACAAAGATCACTTTATGTCTCAAAGGACACACCACCTTATTCTTCTAATCAAAACCAAGATACTATGTCCGACATCCCTACCAATCCATCACTCTCTACTATTATAATCTCTTAATCTGCCATTGCAGCATTCTTTTGTGCTACTATACCCTATTAAGAATGGGACAATGACTTCAAAACCAAACACCATGCCCAAAGTCCCTTCATCGTTCTCCTAATAAGGAAATTTACCCCAACCTTTCCTCATACCCTTCATACACAAACCCATAGGAAGTAGTACTCCAATCACTCAAATCTTCCCCTCACAAGCATATCCCAATAAGGTCCTCCCCTAACAGGCATGGACATGTAACACAATATGGACACAACACGACACATTGACCCAATAAATATCAAAAAATGTAGGATATGACATCTAAGGGACACTCAAAAACTATATAGTTTTATGAATTTATTCATTTTATTTTTTTGATAACTTGGTATCCGACCTATTGGACCAACCAATTCGGGAGACCAATCGTACCATCCACTAGCGAGGAGCCCAAGTATGGACTGGTTCTAAGAAATTGTTTGCATCTAAAAGGTTTCGAACCTGAGACTTTAGAGTGAACACACCCCCAGGCCCAATGTCTTGACCACTAGGCCAACCCCTTAGGGTTATACTTTTGTGTGTTTATTATATGTTATATATAAGGATAAACAATTATTATATGTCATGTTTATGACTCTTTAATTCAAAGATAATAATAAAATGTAATGTAAAACTAATTCTAAAGTCCAAATGAAGAATAGGTATAAATTTACTTATTTTTTCTTTTATCATTGAATTTAAAATTATTTTATTTAAACTTGTAATTGTTATACGGTTAACGGTCTTAGGTAAAACTCAACCTCAAAAGCTAGCCCAAGGGTGAGAGTGCCCTCATACTTATATGCTTAACAATACTTTAGTACTCGGGCAATGTGGGACTTTGCTTCACATTACTTTAGACGTGGAGTGGGATAAGTTACTTGAAAATTCAAATTTATTGATACACCTAGGCATAAGACACAAGACAACCCACAAATCATAACAATCAGCGACACAAGTACCTAGAGACTACTACGCATGCACTCCACTAAAAAATAATCACGCCATCTACATACAATAAATGAGGCTTTGGGATAAATACCCCTCCTATTCTATCCACTATAAAATCCTCTTTAGACTATCCTCGATTCCATTAAACTCAAAACCTCAATTGCCAAAATAAACATAAGACAAGGAGAGAAGTCTCCCTAAAGTCGTAGATATGGCAAGAGAAAAACAAGAGAGAGCAATTCATTCTAGTGGATGATCAAAACATTCATATACAAGATTGTATTCACTTCTTCCATCTCTCTCAGAAGGTTGGCGATATTTCTAGTCCACATAATACGATATCCCATTTGCGCATTTGGCAATATATTAAATAGCTTATATACATGAGAATACCTATTCATGTATTGAACACTTCCTTACCACGTATGGTGTCATGTGGTATCATAGTAGCTAAGAAGAATGGACATGGACATTTGACTCAACACGAACATGCCGGCATGTAATTTTTCAAAAATTGTAGAAGACGACACTTAGGGGACATGTGCGAAATATATAGATCTATATATTTAAATATATCATATATAAAAAGAAATAATTAATATATGTCATATATATGAATATTTATTTCAATGATAATAATTTTTGAAGACTGAAAAAGAAGAAAAAGTACAAATTTACATTGCCTTTTTTTTATTAAAAAAAAAAAAACATTGGATTTCAAGTGATTGTATTCAAACTTGTAATGTGTTCCACGTGTGTCCCCAGGTGTCTAAAACATGTCCAAGTTCACAAAAAAAAATAAAAATAAATAGTAAGACATTTGGACATTTGCCCAACAAAGATTTGGAATTGTTCATCGAGCGTTGTGTCATGTCAGTGTCCAACACGATGTCAGACATGACACGCTACCTTCTTAGAAATGTCCATGTTTCTTAGCATAGTAGGGTCTACTGCTAGTTTCTACATGAGTATTATATTGGTTGGCCTTCTTTATGAAAGTTTTTACTTGCCTAAAAAGTTTCCAAAAGTTTACATATATCTATATACATATATACTATATGTGGTTATCCATTTTACCAAAATGAGGTTGGAATGAGTAAACTAGAATTTGAAAAATATTACTTAACAAGATAGTCAAATTGTTTTGTTTGTTTACTCTATTAGGTTCTTCCTAGCCTACTTCTGTGGACCCGAACAGAGGACCGTTTGGGAAGAAACCATTCTATGGGTTGGGGGGGGAGTGTTCCATATCTCCTTTAGATACACAGAGTCCCCCGTGCTCCTAATGTTGAGCTAGAACTATTGCTACCGTGGAATTTGCGATCACATGAGTATTCCGCCTTCCAAAAAAGCGGCCTTCGGTTCCCTTTACTCATAAAGGGTCTAACAAACTCATTTGAAAAGTCGACTTGCTAGATCAGGTCATATAGAACACCAACACATAGAAAAAAAGGGCTGAAAAAATCAGTCCATGCTCCTTATTGTAGTTAATGTTCAACCATTAACCAACCTTCTTTTCTTTATTCGATTAGGATTTTAAAATAAAAAAATAAAAACAGTAATAACAAAGGAGGAGGAAAAAAGCACAACCTTTTCAATGCCCAAAAATTCCAAGTGGCAATTTTTTAAAAGGATTAGTTGCTATGAAAACCTCAACATTTCAGACTCTATCGTGTGGATAGCATACTTTGATTTATATAAGATCTCCTCGATTATTAGCGTTTGTAAATAAAGACGTGCAACCAATGCATCATCAAACACGTCTACGTAATACATTGAAAATGAGCAAACTTATTATAACCTATGTGGTGCTTGAACAACTTTCATATACTTCTGTACATATATATTAACTTTCAAACTCTTTAACGAAAGATGGAACATTGTACCTTTTATGACTCAAAGCCAGTCTTGTTTCTTTCAATCGCCCCTTATAGGCGATAAGCACCTAAAAGGATATGCCCAAGGGACGTACCCAGTGCACGAAACTCCCGCTTAAGCAGGGTCTAGGGAAGGGTTGATGTACGCAGCCTTAACCCCCATAAGCGGAGCTGTTTCTGCAACTCGAACCCTTGACCACCAGTCACCAAGGGTAGCTTCTTTGCTCGCCAGAAAAAAGGTGAAACTATTAGTGTTGCATAATTGCAAACTAAGTTGCATGCATTTGGTTGAACTCTCATGGTCCTAATTCATTTTTTATATGAAGAAATAAGATTCTATTTAATAGGGGTATGTTTTTTCACACAGACCAGCTTTTATCCCACACGGTGGTAACGGGCCAATTAAAAACCCTACAAGGTGTGTCCATGGGTTATAGTTTAACATTGCAATTGTATGAGCATGGGTAGTTTAGATAAATGGTGTAAAGATGGTAAAGTCCATATCTTGAAAAAGTCAAACATCTTCATTCTATTCACCAATAAACACTCAACAACTTGGCGGTCTTCGTTATAAATGGTAGAAGTGTATCAACCCATTTAATCCAAGTGTAACAAACTCAAGCATTGTCAAGGCATTTCACAAAAAGAAACAATTTTAACAATTGGAACATTCAAACCAAGGAACAACTATGTTGAGTCAATCCAATTATTCCAATCTCCAAGGTGCTATACCAGCACCAGTTTTTCATGGCTACTAAACTTGAAATCTACTCAATAATTACAACCATTTGTGTTTTTAAGAATTGGCTTTTTGGCTTTTTATGAAAAGATGTACAGAACAAGTATAGAGAATGATTTGACAACTTGTAGTGCCTTTTGACTTTTTGGCTAAAAATCAATGTTCCCAAACAAGCCCATGTTCGAGGTCAGTAAGTTAGAACAAAAGACAGCATTCTTGGTTCCAAGGAAACATGTAACCAAGCCACAGGAGTAATTACCACCAGACTCGACCACGCCTCAATGAAACGTTCCAACCAAATAGATATTGAAAGCAAATAAAGAACTTTCCTAAAATGTGCAAGGAAACCAAAAATAAGTGTTTTTCTTTTTCTTTTTTTTTTTTTTGCAATGACAAAACTTGATTCGACGGAGAAGACAAAATGAGTAGGTTTTTACTTCGGCCAATAGAAAATAAAAGCGTGTTCACGTAAAACAACACAAACCTCAAACAATCACAAAATAAGTTCTAAAACAAGAATCCTATAAATATTATAACTCTCACACATTGAACCCACTGTGTGACTTACCATGTTTGATTCTTCATAAGCTCAATCAATTACTTCACTGCCAAAGTAAATTCAGTAGATTCTTCATGTCATACAGTTCTGCATCTCTGCTAAGGGACCATTTAGTAGCACCATTCATTTCTCTCTTCTTTATCTCACATGATGCTAAGAAATTCGATTCCGTACCTTCTAAAGTAAGACAATGCCAGTTCTCTACTTTCTGAAGTTTTTTACATTTTCACAGGAGCTTCTTCAGACCTACGTTACACGGACTCGGGTGCGGGTATTGGATACGGGTGTATCTAAGGGTCGGACACTTTAAAATTAAAAATTAAGGATACATGGATACGGATCCAAATTAGGATACGGGTACGGGGATACGTTAAATAGTTATTTTTAAATATATTTATTATATGAAGATGAGTTTAAAAAGTTTAAGGAATAAAAAATTTTATTAAAAAAATAACAAATAAATAATAAATAAAAATTATAAACATTATTTTAGACATAAATTATATTATATATGATAAAATAAATTATTTTAATTTTAGACATAAAAGTTATGTTATTTATGATATATTATATTATATAATATTTTTTTGAATAAATAATATTATATAATATGAATAATATTATATTAATAAAATTTATATTATATATTATATTATATATAATATTAATATAATTTATATTATATATAATCTGTTTTATGTATTAATATTATATTATATATAATATTAATATAATTTATATTATATATATTCTCTTTTGTGTATTAATATTATATTATATATAATTGAAATGATATTAAAAAGAAAAGTCAGAGAGACTGATCAAAAAAGAAAAGAAAAGAGAGAGAGAGAGAGAGAGAGAGAGGGAGGCTTCAAGAGAGAGATCGAGATTTAAAAAGGAAGATTTAAGAGAGTCCGAGATCGAAGATCAAAGGAAGACGACAAGACATCGATTTCAAGTAGATCGATCTCGATGCTCAGAACCGATTGAAGTCGAAAGCCGTAGGTTCTCTCCTTGCTCTCTCTTCTTCGATTCTTCGCCAGATTCTAAGGAGCCGATCTCTAAGCCAGATCCCGGCCAGATCCGACCAGACGGTACCTTCGAAATTCCAAAGAGTCCGTGTAACATAGCTTCAGACTAACTTTTGAAATATGAACCATTTCTAATCTCTATAGTTTCAGTCCCTTTAGACTCTTGGCAATTTCAGGAGACAATTGTTGAGTTAAGACCAAGCCTAACAATTCTAGGGCTTCTAGTCGCTGCGCTCATGCCTATCGCTTCAATGATACGAAAAATGTCATTATTATGTATAATCGACCAATTGACATCTCCTCCATCCTCGCTCCAAAGAGCAGATTGCCCTTGAAAATCCTTCATGTTTAATATTTCTCCCAAAAGGTAGGGGATTCTCGAGCTCTGTTGACCTAAAATATGAACATTAAAATTTGAGCATAACTTGCATGAATTATGAACAAAGAAATTCTCTTGCCCTGTTAAGATTTTTATGCTTTCTCTTGCAAATAGTCCAAGTCCTTCACTAGTTGCTCAAACCAAACCGTAAACATTCTTGAATAAATTAGCAAGGAGATTATTTCTCAATAAAATTGAGGGCACCTTGTTGTCCGAGAACTAATATGCAGAAAGAAAATTCTAAACCTTTTTTTTTTTCAAAAGCGACAAAAGGAAAAACAGCAGTAATTTATCTATAATTTAAAAGTACAATTGTTTAATTGTCTTCGCGTAATGGTGGCTTACTATTCCACTACTCCTACAAGTACCCCCACCCAATTAAAGGCGTTTTTCCATGTATTTTACTTACAGATAAACAATATAAGCCAAATCGGAGAGCAATCGAACACAAAAGAACAACATAAGTTGGTTGGAAAGTACATATAATGTCCATCTCAATGATCAATCGCCAAGAAAAATTATGCAGAAAAGAATTATTATCCGCAAGATTCATATGTTAGTATAAACATTGCAATAAGATGAACAGGTTGAAGAAGGCATGTAGCATTATGAGAAACCCCTATTTGATAAGCACTAAGTCATAGGTGTGATATGATTTTAATATCCTTTGAACTTGGAGAAAAGGCCAATTCTTTTTTTTGGGTTTTGGGGGGGGGGGGCGGGGCGGGTGGTGTGATATGATTTTAATATCCTTTGAACTTGGAGAAAAGGCCAATTCTTTTTTTCGGGTTTTGTGGGGGTGGGGGGTGTTGGTTGGGCGCTATCTTGAGGCTGTTTTTGCAACCTACTCTTAGATATGTGATTAAGGCCGAATTGTACATCATTGAGGCCGTTAATTAGAATCTCTTAACTTCACTTGCCGGTCAAACCGTATACTTTATGTGTGTTGAATGTTAATCAAGTTGTACATAGTTGAAGCATAAAGTGGGCAAAAAGACAGAATTTGGAGAGAGTTGACCGAGCCGCACGTGCGTGGACTTTTCCCGCACGTGCGTTGTGCGTTGACTTTTTCTGGGAAATTGTGCCCGACATTTTAAACCTGTTTGGAAGGGATCAAAAGTATAAAGAGGCAAGGAAAAGGCTGGATTAGGGTTCTGAACTTGTTTTGACCTAAAGAGAGAGGCTAGGGTTTGAAAGGGAAGAGAAACAAAAAGCTTCAAAGATGTCTCCCATGGTGGTTTCTTCTCCATCTACCTCCTTCCACTCCTCCATGAGTGGCTAGTCTCCTTTTCTAGGGTTTTGAGGAAACCCTAGCCATGTAATTATTTAGTTTTCTTTTTGATTTTTGATTATGTAAAGATTTGAATATTTGTATGGTGATTTAAAAGTTTCTTTTATATATTTTTCATTATTTCTTCGAATATTTAACTTTTTGTGATTATTGAATGTTATCCATACAAGAGTTTTCTATTCCTTCACATTCAAAGTATGAGACGAACCATACTACGAGGAACGAGTCATATCACTACCTTAGTTTAGAGTGAACGATTCGTATTACTTGAGATGGTTCGTGCTCGTACATTGAATGTGGTGATCTTCTTGTTAAATGCTTTGAGCTTGTAGTTGCGAAGCATTAATCCGTTCAAACCATAGCATAATTGATTTCAATTGGAAACCCTAATTACGTGGCTAGTGGTGGACTCTTTGCCCTAGTTTTTCCCTCAATTCAGTAAACCCAATTTCATTTATTATTGATAATTTAATTCCTTAGTTTAATTTATTTGTTATTAAATTAGGCTATGAACAATTAATCTTTTTATCAAAATTAATTTAGGGATTTAACAATTAAATTAGTTTAATTTTACAATTGTCCCTGTGGATCGATACCTGGACTTGCCATTATTCTAAAAGAATTTGGTGTAGTTTAGGGTTTATTTTTTGTGTGTTCAACGACCCATCAAATTTTTGGTGCCATTGCCGGGGACTTCTGGCGAAATTAGTTAATTTAAAGTTACATTCTTATTTTAATTTTTAGTTTAGGATTTTATGCTTTGTGTTGCTAAGTGTGCAAAGCATTTGAAATTGGAGCTATCATCAAAGTGCAAGCGGAGCGCAGCCGAGCTTTAAAAATAAAAAATAAAAAAACTGCAGTACTAAAATGAGTAAACAGAAGCAACCACTCACAAGCAAAGCACCAAAGTGCTAAAACGAAACTCAAAGCTCAAATAGAAGTTGGAGACAATGTCTACACGTCAAGCATCCGCAAGATGAGTAAAGCGTTTTCGTTGAACCGCTGTGAGTATTTCTCCTTTAGCATTCTGCTTTCGTAACTTGTGTGTGTGTGGGTAATGTATGCACGGGCGCCGTTCTTGTCGCCCTGAATTGTAGAGTTTGGACCTTGAACTAGAAAGGACTCTTAGGAGACTTAGGGCCTCTGCCCGTGTTCCTAGGCTTGAGTATTCATATTCATACATTGAGCCATTAGAGATGGCAAATCCTAATGTCCCGAATGTGCCTAACCGGATCCTTAAGGATTATTTTACACCCACTGCATATACATCACCATCATGCATCCAATTACCCAACACCACTGCTGCTCATTATGAGATTAAGTCTAGCACCATACAAATGCTCCCATCATTCCATGGACTAACTCAAGATGATCCTTATAAGCATTTGAATGAATTTCTGGGGATTTGTTCGACAGTGAGGATCCCGAATTTCACAAATGAGGCCTTAATGTTGCAATTGTTTCCATTCTCGTTAAAGGATAAAGCCAAACACTGGCTAAATTCTTTACCTGCTAATTCAATCACAACTTGGGACCAATTACAGCAACGGTTCTTGGAGAAGTACTTTCCCATAGGTAAAACCAACCAACTTAGGCGAGCCATCACAAACTTTGCTCAAATGGATGGCGAGCAATTCCATGAGACGTGGAAAAACTTCAAGACCTTCTCCAACAGTGTCCCCACCACCAAGTGCCTGATTGGCAACTTGTTCTAACATTTTATTATGACTTAACTGAGCCGCACCGCCAAATGGTGGATTTGTCCTGTGGTGGGACATTCATGTCTAAAAATGATGCCGAGGCATGGCAATTGTTTGAGAACCTAAGTGATAATTCCCTTCACCATATCTCCGCAGCCTGGCAAGTCCGGCAACCAGTAGTTAGAGCCCCGAAAAGAGGGGGCATTTATGAGGTCGGGCAAACCCTAGAGTTAGCCCAACAAGTAGAGGCACTGTCTCGCAAGATGGACCAATTGTTAGCTACGGGCCATGCCCCTACCCAGCAAGATCAGCCACAATTTCACGAGGCATGTGTTATTTGTGCGAGCCCTGCTCATGACTTGAGTGAGTACCCTTCGGCATCACAATTTCCTGAGTTAGTCCAAGAGCATGTGAATGCGGCTCAGGGATTCTCCAACCCGGGTAATGATCCATACTCCAACACATATAATCCGGGATAGAGAAATCACCCTAATTTTTCATGGAGACCCCCTTCACAAGGCACTTCTTACAATCCTCCACCACCAAGGCAGAATTTCAATAATTTTGCCAACCAATCATCCTACCGACCACCGCAACCTTATCGAACCCCACAACCGTACCGGCAACCACAACCCCTGCCTGTTCCTCAGGGCAACTCTGCCTTTGAGACTCGTGTTTTGGAAGTTCTTCGTAACTTAAGGGTTAGCATGTAGTTCACTCCTATACTCACTCTATTGCCAAGCTAGAGGCCCAATTGGGTCAAATGGCTAACAACATGAATCGAAGAGAGGAGGGAAAATTACCAAGTCAAACTGTGGCCAACCCTAAGGGACAATCCGGGGCAGAGAGTTCGGGTGGGAATGGGAAGCAACATGAGCAAGTGCAAGCGGTGGTTGCTTTGAGAAGTGGTAGGGAGTTAGAACCTCAATCCGTTGCGTCTGATGCAACTAGAGTTAAGAAGGGTGACCACGGTAGTTCACCTAATGAGAGCAAGGGTGAGGGGGAAACTCTTAAGAGGGATGACTTAGTCCCTAACACTTCACTTGAGACCAAGGCACCATATGTGCCCAAGGCACCCTTTCCCCAATGCCTTGATACACCGTCCCTTTTTAATAAGAAGGCGGCATCTATGGAGGCAATGATGGAGGTCTTTAAACAGGTAAAAATCAACCTCCCCCTGTTAGAGGCGATTAAGCAAGTACCATCATATGCCAAATTTCTGAAGGACCTATGTACGCAAAAGCGTAAATCTAGGACAGATGTGTCCCAAAAGGTCCTACCCACAGAGCAAGTAAGCTCCATCTTGTTGAATGACAAACCTCCCAAGCTTAAGGACCCGGATGCCCCAACCATTGCATGCATTATAAGGGACCATTTCATTGATAGGGTCTTATTAGATTTAGGGGCTAGTGTCAATTTGTTGCCGTACTCTGTGTACGAGGAATTTGGGCTTGGCGAGTTGAAGCCCACTACTGTTACTCTTCAGTTGGCTGACCGGTCCCTCAAAGTGCCACGTGGCATGATTGAGAATGTGCTAGTTAAGGTTGATAGGTTCTACTTCCCTGTTGACTTTTTGGTATAAAATATGGAGCCGGTAGCCAGTTCTAGGAAACAAATCTCGGTGATCTTAGGTCGACCTTTCTTGGCTACCGCCAATGCATGCATTAATTGTCGGACCGGGGTTATGGAAGTTTCATTTGGTAACATGCAAGTGAAACTTAATATTTTCCAAGCATCCCAACAATGTCATGAGAGAGAGGAGTGCTTATTAGTGGATGTTGTGGATGAGATTGTGGAGGAGGCTTTGCCCTCCATTCTTGTAGAGGACCCTTTAGAGGCTTGTCTAGCTCATTTTGGGTTTGAAAATTTTGATATTGACGGGTCAGTTGAGGAGGTGAATGTCCTGCTTAATGCTTCTTCTACACCAGATTTTCCTCCGTGGAAAGCCCGGTTTGAGTCACTTCCTCCTTTGTCAAGAGAGCCTGCCATACCATCTTTGGTCATACCACCTACACTTGAGTTGAAGCCACTCCTGGCCACACTCAAGTATGCATTTTTAGGGCCCCAGGAGACTTTACCAGTCATCATTGCATCTGACTTGACTGCAGAGCAGGAGAGTCAGTTAATGAGTGTTCTCGTGGCACATCGGAGTGCTATAGGGTCGTCAGTGGCTAATTTGAAAGGGATAAATCCCTCCGTGTGCATGCATTATATACACCTAGAGGACACCAAACCTTCTCGTGAAATGCAACGGAGACTGAATCCTAATATGAAAGAGGTTGTAAAGAAGGAGGTTTTGAAATTGTTGGATGCGGGTATCATATATCCCATCTCAGATAGCAAGTGGGTGCGTCCCACACAAGTGGTGCCCAAGAAATCAGGGATCACTGTTGTTGAGAACGAGAGAGGAGAGTTAGTCCTCACACGAACCACTACTGGATGGCGAGTGTGCATTGATTATAGGAGACTAAATTCCTCGACTAGAAAGGATCATTTTCCTTTACCTTTCATTGACCAAATCCTACAGCGGTTAGCGGGGCAGGGTTTCTATTGTTTTCTTGATGGCTACTCGGGGTATAACCAAGTCCCGGTGTACCCCGCTGAACAGGAAAAGACCACATTCACATGCCCTTTTGGCACTTTTGCTTACAGGCGCATGCCCTTTGGGCTATGTAATGCACCGGCGACTTTTCAACGGTGTATGATGGCCATTTTCTCTGATATGGTGGAGAAATTCTTAGAGGTTTTTATGGATGACTTTTCGGTGTTTGGACCATCTTTTGAGGAATGCCTTAGGAACTTGACTAGAGTGTTAGAACGATGTACTGAGGCAAACCTAATCTTGAGTTGGGAAAAGAGCCATTTTATGGTTCGTGAGGGTATAGTGTTGGGACACATTGTGTCCCCTCGAGGTATAGAGGTTGACAAGGCTAAAGTTGACCTCATTGCAGGCCTTCCTCCACCGAATTCCGTGCATCAAATTAGGTCTTTCTTAGGGCATGCAGGTTTTTACCGTAGGTTCATCAAAGACTTTAGTAAGATATCACGTCCTTTGTGTAGTTTACTGGTTAAGGACGCGCCTTTTGTCTTTGATGAGGCATGCTTAAAGGCATTTGAAACACTAAGAATGGCCTTGACCACCGCCCCAATCATGAAATCACCAGATTGGTCGCTTCCCTTTGAAATCATATGTGATGCTTCCGATTATGCTGTTGGGGCTGTGTTGGGCCAAAGGGTCAATAAGGCACCATTTGCTATATATTATGCTAGTCGCACTCTCTCGGATGCACAATTGAATTACACTACCACCGAGAAAGAGTTGCTAGCTGTGGTCTTTGCCTTAGACAAATTCCGGTCTTATCTCCTAGGTTCCAAGGTCATAGTCTTCACTGATCATGCCGCTTTGCGGTATTTACTATCTAAGAAAGAGACCAAACCTAGGTTGATTAGATGGATTTTGTTGCTTCAGGAATTTGACCTAGAGATCCGTGATAAGAAAGGATCCAAGAATGTGGTGGCGGATCACCTCTCCCGAATCCTCGTTGAGTATACTAGTGACCTTCTTATTTTGCATGATTCGCTTCTGCATTTAACAACTCTTTGAGCTGTCACAAGCGAGCCCCCCGTGGTTTGCATATATTGTGAATTACTTGGCCATTGAGCAAATTCCGCAGAATTGGTCTAAGCAAGACAAAGACCGATTCTTTTAGCAAGCCAGGTATTACTTTTGGGAGGATCTAGAGTAGTTTAAATATTGCTCCGACCAAGTGATCCGACGGTGTGTGCCGGAGAGTGAGGTGCATAGCATTCTTACATTTTGTCATTCTTCTGCATGTGGCGGTCATTTTAGTGGGCATAAAACGGCCGCCAAGATTTTACAGTGCGGGTTTTATTGGCCCACAATTTTTAAAGATGCCCATCAATTTTGTAGAACTTGTTTGCGCTGTCAGCAAATGGGTTCGATGTCTCGGCGTGACATAATGCCAATGTCCCCTATTCTTGTGGTAGAAATATTTGATGTTTGGGGTATTGATTTTATGGGCCATTTCCCGTCGTCATTCGGGTTTGAGTACATTCTCTTGGCAGTGGATTATGTGTCTAAGTGGGTGGAGGCAATAGCTACCCGAACAAACGATCACAGAGTTGTAATCAATTTTTTGCACGAAAACATCTTTAGTCGTTTTGGGTTTCCTAAAGCCATAATAAGTGATCAGGGTACACATTTTTGAAATCGGTTCTTTGAGTCGGTAGTTAAGAAATACTCTATCACTCATAAAGTTGGTACTCCATACCACCCTCAAACTAGTGGCCAAGTGGAAGTCTCAAATAGAGAGGTAAAGCACATAATTGACAAAACGGTGAGGCCGGATAGGAAAGATTGGTCAACGGTTAATTGACGCATTATGGGCTTACCGCATTGCTTATAAAACACCCATTGGGATGTCACCATATAGAGCGGTGTTTGGCAAAGCTTGTCATCTTCCGGTTGAACTTGAGCACCGAGCATTGTGGGGCATAAAGAAGTTTAACTTCGATATGGCCACGGCTGGGCTCAATCGGAAATTGCAACTCAATAAGCTGGAGGAAATCCGGAATGATGCATATGAGAGTTCGAGAGTTTTTAAAGCTCGGACTAAAGAATTTCATGACAAGCACATTAATAGAAAATCCTTTGAACCCGGTCAAAAAGTATGGCTTTTTAATTCAAAACTGAGACTCTTTCCGGGTAAGCTAAGATCAAGATGGGATGGCCCCTTTGTGGTTGTTGAGGCATTTATTCATGGTGCCGTTGAGGTGCGAGATCCAAAGACTAGCCTCACTTTCAAAGTGAATGGCCAAAGATTGAAACCATATATAGAGAGGATTGGGAATGGAGATATGATTGAGTCCATTGCTTTGATGGACCCCTTTTACTATGATTGACAGATTGATTTCTTGTTCTCTTTTCTTTCCCTTCTATGCTATTCTGTTTTTCTTTGTTCTCGTTATGCTTTATTTGCGTGTAAGAGACTTTAAATCCTCTAAAGGTGTAATTCCTTTGGTGTTAGCCATGCCCGAACGGCATCTGACGGTCTGGTATAGCCACTTAACCGTGTTTGTAGTGAGTTCCTATGAGACCAACTGAGACGGTAGACACTAGAGTTCGAATGGCAAAGCCTAGAACACAAAGGTTTGGGATTTCCGAGACTAGAGTCTGGTTTAAATACCCAGGGGTGTGGAGATTGCTTCAAAACTACCTCGGCTTGAACTCTGTATGGCAGCCCCATAGGTTAAGGTATCTTTATGTACCTCGATTCTGGATACCGAATCAACCTACTCTGTCACCCTGTTGGAGAATAGGGAAAGTTACAAACACAGTTAGGGAGAAAAGTAGTACCCGTGGTTTTTGCGTGAAGATTATACCTTTAGTGGACATTCCGTTATTTTCTTATGTCCTACATTTATTTCGGGTGTCAATTGAAGGTAGAAATGGTTTAGTATACTTTGGGTTGTACTAGCCCGAAGGCTATAAACTACGCTGGGTTTTATTACCTGGGGGATTCTGAAGTGGCAACTTTATGCCATAACTCTGGTGCCTTTTGTTAGGTGCCGGGAGTTAGTTTTCCATTTTCTTGAAGCATGTACGCTTGCGAATGCTTCTTGTTTTTGTTAAACTATGCTATTACAATGTAACAGAAAAAGGTCATTGCATGCGTATAGGTGGAAGGGACCCTCTGTAGCCTGCGTAAGGCATTGACGTGTGTTTTTATTTTTAGTTTGTGGCACATCTCTTATTAACTAATTTCTGAGATGCTTAGCTCTTTGTGGTCTCAGTCATATTTAAGAGCAATTTAAGGTGCTTAAGCTTTTGTGGCATTATCTTATTTAAAGTGAGGCAACCTTGTGTTTTGTTCTTTTTCTTTTCAGTGAGTTTTTTTTGAAAACAAAAAAAACAAAAAAGGGGTGTTATACTTGTTCCATTTAAAAAAAAAAAAATCCCACACGTGCGGCAAAACCCACACACGTGCGGAGAACTCCCAAACTTTGTGAGTTGCACACTGCTTAATAAGCAAGAGCGGAAGTGGCGTACGTCCCTCAAGCCGCACGTGCGGCATGGGCCCCGCACGTGCAGAACGTCGTGTATTATTTAAAAAAAAATAAAATAAAATAAAAAAATTTGCGAACAAAAATCGCCGCGCAGCGGTTCGCCCCGCACGCAAGGGAAATTTGGTGATGGCGAAGTTTGCACACTACTTTAAAGTAGGTGCGGTGCGCAGTGCGCTGACCACGCCAAGACGTGGGCTTGACTCCCGCCCGTGAGGGACGACGATTTTTCAAAAAAAAAAAAAAAAAAATCGAAGAAATCGCCGCATGTGTGGCCGGGGCCCCACACGTGCGGAAAATTGTGAATTTGTGAGTTTGCACACTGCTTAATAAGCAAAAGGGCCAAGTGCAGAAAAATTTTGAAAAAAAAAAAAAAAACACAAACCTTATCAACATCTAACTCTCTCTCTCCCAATCACTCTCACTCTCCGATTTCCCTCTCTCTTTACCTCTCATCATATCTCTCTCTCTCAACCCCACAAACCCACCTTCTTCTTCTTCTTCTTCTTCTTCTTCTTCTTCTTTCCTTTTCTTCTTCTTTCTTCTTCCTCACCACCATCATCTCACCGCCGGCATCACTTCCCTCTCCGTCCAACGAATCTCTGGCGACTACCATTTTTTCCGACGAACTTCCATTTTTTTTTCTCTTCCTCCACTTTTTCAAGGTTTTTTTTTTTTTCCCTTTAATGTGTAGCTTTGTGGATGTAGGAATCAATTTGTGGAGTTTTTGATTTTGTTTTTATTTTTATTTGATCTAGTGTTCATCCAAAAATATAAAAAAAAAAAAATATGCTTAGCCATGTTTGTTGTTAGTTGTTTCTTCTTTCTTTTATTTATTAGCCATGTAATAATATACTAACTTGGCCGTGTTTACTTAGTTTGTTTCATAAAAAAAAAACAAAAAAAAACAACAACAACAACAACAACAACAACAACAATCTGCGTAGGAAGAAGATGAGAGTCGCACGTGCGGCCATCTCCGGCACACATGCTGGCCAAGTTTTTAAAAATAAAAAAATAAAAAACTCAACAATAATGGTACTAATAATAATCTTAATTTAGTTTTTTTTTTATTTGCTATATTTGTTTAGTTTAAATTGTTTCATAGTGATTCTGGTTAGTTTAATTAGTTAGTGAATTTTGGATTTTATTTTTATTTTTATTATACTTGTGTAGTTAGTGATTTTATTTCTATCTTATTTTATGATGTCATTGTTCATTTAATTATTACGTAGTTTAGTTTTTATTTTATTTTATTTTCTGAATTTTTATTTTATTTTCTTCTCTTCAATTAAAAAAAAAACACAAAAAAAAAAAAAAACACAACTGTTTAGTTTTGGTTGTTTTATTCTATACTTTAGTCTCTTTTGTAGTTTAGTTCTTTTATAATTTAGTTTAGTTTAGTTTATTTTCTAGTTTAGTTAATTTAATTTAATGTCATTTTTATTCATTTATTTAATTAATTTTGTTTACAAAAAATATAAAATATAAAATAAAAAAAAGGGAATTGCATGTGGTACATTAGTGGGCAAACTTGTGCTTTCATATTTTATTTTATTCTCATGATTGGTTCCACGGGTTTTGTGTCTATTTACTTTTGGTGTGTGCAGGATATGAGTGGACGTGTATCTGCTCAGGCTAGTGTTTTTAAAGGCTCAAGGCGCACTAAGGCGCCGAAGGTCTCTTGGAGCCTAGGCGCAAGGCGCAAGGCGAGGCGCGGGCTTTATTGAAGTAAGGCGCACAGTATTCGTAAAAAATAGAAAAATTAATATAGACTAATCATTCATAGTAGTAAGACAATTTTTAAAAAAATAAAAAGTAATCAAGATTCAAGACAAAATATAGAATAATTCTCATACCCATGAAAGTGTATATTACATAACATTTCAATTTTCAAAGATCAAATATACCCCATTCAATAAAATAAAAACATAAACACTAAACATCCAAAAGATAAATATCCAACAAATATTAATATATGTCTTAACACTTAAAAACATCAATATCAAAAGAAAGGGTGGGGTAGGTGGTGTCACCAATCATCATCCTCAACATCAATGGCAAGCAAACTATCATCTTCTTCTCCATCAGTTGATTTGTATCCCTCGACATCTTCCTCCTCTGTGTCATCTGAGCCCGCTTCCTCTTCATCTATTAATTGAAGTGGAGTCAATGTTGATGATTTAGATATCCTCGGTTGTGCCTTTGAGCGTGAACTTGTTGCTCTACTTGCATGGCTACTTTCTTCTACTCCAGAAGCTCTAGCAACAGTGGCCCATGTCAAGCCATCATCATCATCAAACACAGGCTCATTGTCTTCATCTGATTCTCCATCCATCCTCCCAAGCAACCACTTATTGCTTTCATCAATATTTTTGCAAAGATATGGGATCAAGAGTGTTGCGCATGTCATACCTAAATCTCAATGTTCTATTGTATTTGACATACACTAAATCATTGAGACGTTGTTGTTCCAATCTATTTCTTTTCTTGCTATGAAGCTGCAAGTATTAAAAAGATATTAAATTCTATATACTGAGAATAAAAAATATTTGAATTGAACAAAAAATTAGTTAGAATGTTAAATACTCACATGTTCGAATACACTCCAATTTCGTTCACAACCCGATGAACTACATGTTAGGCTAAGGACTTTTATGGCAAAAGTTTGCAAGTTTGGAGTATAAGAACCATATGATGCCCACCAATCAGCTGTGATAATCCACTAGTTAGAAATAATTGTTACCAAGTATAAAGTTTTACTAAAAGTATTACTAAAAATAAACTCTATGAGTCTATAATATATTACCTGGTGCTCTTGTATTTCTTTGCCTAATCACAACAGCCTTGCCAAAAAGACTCTCAGCCTTCATATAAATACTCATCTCATTAGTGATCAAATCTTGAACAAAGGACATCCGGACCAACCTTTGCATGCATTCATAAAACCCATTCATCACTTCATGATCTCTTCGCACCTCTAACGCTTTTGGGTAAAAGAATTCTGGGTTAAGAAAATGCGCAGCTGCATGTAAAGGTCGATGCAATTGGACATCCCATCTTTTGTCAATGATTTCGAAGATTTCATTATACTTCTCTTCTTTATGATCAAATGAACTTGCAATGCATTCTTTTGCCCTATCCATTGCCTCATAAATGTATCCCATGGGAGGTTTCTTCTCGGTATCAACCAATCTAAGCACTTTGACAAGAGGACCCGAGACCTTAAGGGCAAACACAACAGTATTCCAAAATGAAGGCATCAACAAAGTTTGTGCCATTCTTTTACCTTGTGGCTCCTTTGCCCATTTGCTTGAGGTCCAGTCTTCGGAGGTGACCATCTTTCTCAAATTGTTTTTTTGTTGATGCATCCTAGACAAAGTCAAAAAGGCGGTTGCAAATCTAGTTTTTGCAGGCTTGATCAAATTCTTCAAATTTGTATAGCGCCTCATCATGTTTAGCAACGTAGGCCGATTGTAAATGTAGCCATGTACTGCAATACCCCTTTCAAATGTCTTTTTCAGTCTAGGTATCTTGAAAATGTCTTCTAACATCAAGTCCAAACAATGAGCAGCACATGGTGTCCAATACAAGTGTTCATACTTAGCTTCCAAAAACCTCCCTATAATGAATAATGAAGAATTATTATTTTCAAGTTTTTAAATTTTAAATACAAAACAAACTATGAGTAAACAATTTTGATTTAAGGAATGAGGAAATATTCTTACCCGCCAACACATTAGCTGCAGCACTATCAGTGATAACTTGCACCACATTCTCTTTTCCAACTTTCTCCACAAACTTGTCTAGTAATTCAAATAGCTTTTGCCCATCCTTTGAATAGCTAGAAGCATCAACCGACTCAACAAACATGGTTCCTCTTGGACAATTAACTAAAAAGTTAATCAATGTCCTTCCTCTCTTATCACCCAACCATCACCATTATGGAACACGTATTTTGCACAATCCTCTTTATGATACTTCATCAAATCTTCAAGATGTTTCACTTCTTTTTGAGTTGGGTAACCCACTTCATGGTAAGTCGGTGGCTTCATACCAGACCATATTGGCCAATGGCTTCAATCATTGGTCCAAAACTCTCATAATTTCATCGCATTGAAAGGGATACCAAAGATCATACATCCACCTTGCAAATCTTTGCGGTTTCGAGCTCTCATTTCTTTTTTGTAAGGGTCATTTGCATCAATTTTAGTTTGTTTCCCTTTTGCTTGGTCTCTTCGATTTTTCACCACTGATTCAGGATTAGGTGTGAAGTAAACATCCATTGGTCCTTTTCTCTTTGGCATTTTGATTTGGATTTGGATTTGGATGAACCTTGGCTACTACTTGTCAACTTACGGTATTGATTGACATTGATCTCAACGACATCATCATCTTCATCTTCATCTTCCATGTCCATGTCATCGAAATCAGGCAACATGTTCATTTCTTCTTTTTGTGTCTTTTTTTTGGACATGAACTCTCTAATCTCTTCTCTTACATGAGAAGGACACTTCGGGCAAGCAGTAACATTCCTATAACCTCCCGCAAGGTGTTGTTTCACCCGATAAACACCTCCATTTGATACTTTACCACAAAAATTACACTCAAACTTGTTTAAATTATTCTCCTCCACCAAATGGGCATATTGCCACGCCAGATCTTTTCTATTACTTTCCGATGTCATTTTCTACTTAGTACTTACTACACAACACAAAAAATAAATAAAAGAAAAACAATTTCAGTATAATGAATGTAATGTATGTTATGTGATGAATTAATTAATGTATGTAATGTATGAATCAATTTTATATTTTTTTAATTAATGATGAATTAATTAATTAATGTACATTACATTCCATTACATTCATTCCTATGTTACATTATTTTTTCAAGAAAAACTTTGACCAATTTATTAATTCATCACATTAATAAATTGATTAACTTATGAATCAATTTATCAATTAATTAATCAATCAATTTTCTATTTTTTTAATCACAACACATTAATCACAACACAATAAATTGATTAATTGATAAATTGATTAATCTTTATTAATCAATTAAATTCTTATTAATCACATTAATCACAACACATACAACACATTAAATTCTTATTAATCACAACACATTAATCTTTTCTAATTAATTAATCAATTTTCTATTTTTTTAATTAACTTATGAATCAATTTATGAATTAATTAATGTTATGATTCAATGTATGTAATGTATATGAATTAATTAACTTATGAATCAATTTTCTATTTTTTTAATTAATGATCAATTAATTAATTTCAGTATAATGATGAATCAATTTCAATATAATATAATCATAATGAATGTAATGTAATGTATCTATTTTATTTATTTATGTATGTATGAATTAATTTATTTATGTATTTATTTATGTAATAATCATAATGAATGTAATAATCATTAATGAAAAAAAAAATAAAGACAAAGAAAGTCGAAAGAAGAAGAAAAAATTAATAATTGAAAACAAGAAGAAAAGGAATGGACTGAAAATTGAAGGAAAAAAAATAGACTCAAATAATTGAAAGAAAGAAGAAAAAGAAATGGACATAATGAAAAGGAAAAAATAACAGAGGACTCAGTTCAGTCGAAGGAAAAAAAATATGAAAGTCGAAGGAAAAAAAAAGAAAAGGAAAAAAAAAAAATATGAAAGTCGAACAACCAGTCAGTGTCGAAGACGAAGGAGAAGGAGAAGGGGAGAGAGAGTTGAACCTGCGAAGTCGAAGTCGATCCAGTGTCGTAATCGAAGTCCAGCTCTTGTGTCGCAGTCGTAGTCGCAGACCAAGTCCTGCTCCAGCAGCTCGAAGTCGATTGCGAGGCGAAAGAGGGAGAGACGACTTCGATTAGGGTTAATCTGAGTCCTATTTGGCTCATATGGTACATGAGTTACGATAAATGCGTGACTACGAGCCATTCGACAGGTTCATCTGAGTCGCATCTCAGTCGTTAGATCAGATCTACAAATCAAACACTCAGTCGCGCCTAGGCGAGGGCCTTGCGCCTCTCTCGCCTTGCTCCAGTCGCGGCTAAGGCGCTCGCCTGGTTCAAGACGCCTCGCCTGGTACCTGTACAGGCGCAGATGGGTCGCCTCGACTCGCCTTGCGCCTAGGCGCGACTTTGACAACACTGGCTCAGGCCTCCAAAAAGGTCAGAGGTTCCACCTCTGCGGCGTCACCACCATCCTCATCACTACCACCGGGTGATTTGCCATGGCCAGAGTGGGCCTCACGCCCTCTTCACAAGCTCACGCAGTTCAACATGTCATTTTTTCAGCGTGACACAGACACTACTTGGGCCGTTAAGCAGCTCCGACTTCGGCAACAATTGGGCGTTTGCTCTATGACAGCGCCAACTTATCCTCGTTTGGTACGACTCTTCTACCAGAACTTATATGAGACACCCACCGAGGATGGACTGCTCTCTATCATTGATGTTCATCTTGTCCACATCACCTCATCCATGATTGCTACAGTGTTAGGGTTTTTCGCCAAGCCGGAATATCAGCCCTTCCCGGAAGTTGAGGATCGACAGCCCATACATAGCCTCATCCAACAATACTTCCCGGGGGCCCACGGTGACCTCGGCCACATGCTTGCGGCGGAACAAGCTGCCTAGCCGCTTGCTACTCATTGTTCCGTGGTCCATAAGAATGTCCTTCCACTTGGGCATCGAGCTAAGCGTCGTTTGGAGTTTGTTCGAGTTTTACACGGGTATCAGTGTGGCTATCAGGTCCCGGTTGCGCATACCATCTGGATGCATTTGCGAAAATTTCTACGAGAGGCAGTTCGGCCTGATCCTATGCAGAACCTGACTTGGCCACTACCATTTGCCAATTTGTTGACACTTCTGTTTGAGCTGAACCACCTCCTCATTGCTGAGGATAAGGAGATTGATAGAGGGTATCCGACTTTCGGCCAACGGGAATGGCAGCATAGCATATCTCGCATCCCGCAACAGGTTGGTGCCCCAGTTGATGAGGCCGAGGACCCCATACCCGACCACCCACCTCATCCTGTTCCCCCCGTGCCTCCCCAAGGGGCCCCACTCTACATGACTCGCGAGAAGTACTTACAGCTTCAGCACTCTGTGGATCAGGTACACAGTACTCTTCGTGATCACCACCAGAATCTTGTGGAGTTGCGCACGGATTTTCAGGCGCATCGAGACTATTCTCAGTCGACCTTCGACCAGCTACATGTCGACAACCTCGCCATCCAGCAGCGGGTTCAGGATGAGGCCTTTGAGACGCGCTCATCGCTATATTTTCTTTTGTGCATTTCTATTTAGCTCATAATTCATGCTTATATCTATTTCACTTGATTACATTACTTCACTTGATGTGACTTTTTGCTAGTAGGGTGATGATATTTGCATATGTTTATTGGAAAGCATAGTAGACTTGTATGAAAAGGGTTTATTGGGTAGATAGTTGCATGCGATGTTTGCACGAGGAGAGTTATCTGTGTTTGTGGTATTAGTACACTTGTCATGAGTATGCCTTAATTCACATGAACACACTATCATAGCAGTGATTTTTTTATTATAATCCCTAGTGTACATCATTGATAATAGCTAAAGTTGCAGAAAAGAATAAATGAGAAGCCAAGATTCTTAAAAAAAAATAAAAATAAATAAAAAAACTACCTCACTAGTTTGGGTTCGTAACCTTTTTAACTCGAGTTATTAAGCCCGTAGGGGTGTCTCTATACACCTAGTGCCCTAAAACCGTCTGGTTTGGGAGTCATTGGCCCAATACTTGCTACATGGGTTGATTAAAAAGCTTAATGGATCAGGACATTGCACAGTCATCTTAAAAAAAAAAAAAAAAAAAAAAAAATTGAGAATCTTGGCTGCAACAGGTTAGTTTTTCTGTATATGCTGAGTGTTATTATGAGTTACACTGGGCTATTATAGTGGACAGTTAACTAATATAGAGATTGCACTTTACACCGAGGGTACTCATGACTTGTCTACTCGCATGCGCAAGTACAGGGGACTTTACTTTTGTATTAACTGAATTGTGGTTTTGACTCAATAGGTTCTTTCATGCTTGTCCACTGTGCCTTTAATGACTCATTATGTTTTAATATCACACTGTAGTGGCACATAAGTTGATTGTTATTAGGCGGAGTAGTGTGGTCATTTGTTGTTGAGTATACATGAATTTGTAAATGTTTGTGGGTATCATTTCTGGAAACCCTCACGAGACTTTACTCGTCCACTTGGGGTAACTTTGTGGTTTAAAGGCTTGTTGCATATGCTAAATGCAACCGTTTTCCCACGAAAGAGGAACTAGTTAGATTTTGTTTGATTTTATTTTATTTTTATTACTTGCTTGAGAACTAGCAAGTCGTAAGTTGGGGGATGTGATTAAGGCCGAATTGTACATCATTGAGGCCGTTAATTAAAATCTCTTAACTTCACTTGCTAGTCAAACCATATACTTTATGTGTGTTGAATGTCAATCAAGTTGTACATAGTCGGAGCATAAAATGGGCAAAAAGACAAAATTTGGAGAGAGTTGACCGAGCCGCACGTGCGTTGACTTTTCCCGCACGTGCGTTGTGCGTTGACTTTTTCTGGGAAATTGTGCCCGACATTTTAAACCTGGTTGGAAGGGATCAAAAGTATAAAGAGGCAAGGAAAGGCTGGATTAGGGTTCTGAACTTGTTTTGACCTAAGAGAGAGGGTAGGGTTTGGAAGGGAAGAGAAACAAAAAGCTTCAAGGATGTCTCCCATGGTGGTTTCTTCTCCTTCTACCTCCTTCCACTCCTCCATGAGTGGCTAGTCTCCTTTTCTAGGGTTTTGAGGAAACCCTAGCCATGTAATTATTTAGTTTGTTTTTTTTTTTTTTTGATTATGTAAAGGTTTGAACATTTGTATGGTGATTTAAAAGTTTCTTTTATATATTTTTCATTATTTCTTCGAATATTTGACTTTTTGTGATTGTTGAATGTTATCCATACAAGAGTTTTCTATTCCTTCACATTCAAGGTATGAGACGAACCATACTACGAGGAACGAGTCGTATCACTACCTTAGTTTAGAGTGAACGATTCGTATTACTTGAGATGGTTCGTGCTCATACATTAAATGTGGTGATCTTCTTGTTAAATGCTTTGAGTTTGTAGTTGCGAAGCATTAATCCGTTCAAACCATAGCATAATTGATTTCAATTGGAAACCCTAATTACGTGGCTAGTGGTGAACTCTTTGCCCTAGTTTTTCCCTCAATTTAGTAAATCCAATTTCATTTATTATTGATAATTTAATTCCTTAATTTAATTTATTTGTTATTAAATTAGGCTATGAACAATCAATCTTTTTATCAAAATTAATTTAGGAATTTAACAATTAAATTAGTTTAATTTCACAATTGTCCCTGTGGATCGATACCTGGACTTGCCATTATTCTAAAAGAATTTGGTGTAGTTTAGGGTTTATTTTTGGTGTGTTCAACGACCCATCAATATGACACTGAGGGGATTCTAAGACTAGAACATTAACTGCTTATTCTCCCACACGTTAGAAAAGAATTATCTGTTTTAATCACCCATCCTGATTCCTACTTAATATTTCAGTCTAAGCTTACTATCACATAGCTAACTGGATTTCTTTCCAACAAGCCTTAAGGCCCTTAACCTAGCATCCAAAACCCTTACAGCCTTGTTGCATAAAAATAAATAACAAATAATACATAAAAAAATAAATAAACTCTAGCATCTTTTCCAAAATTTCCACTAAATAATCACAATCAAGTTTTCCTTATTATACACACAGATTAAAAAAAATTATCCATCCATTTTCATTTTCAAAAGACAAAACCAACAAACTTTCAACCACCTTAACCCTCCACATAATGAATTATATATGCAATATTGTTTCATTGGACTCCACATAATGAATTGTATACAATATTATATTATTGGGTAGCACCCCACCACATCACAAACAAATACACATCAAAGTAAAAAAATAAACACCAGGAAATATAACATACACGTGCATATATGAACAAGAAAAATTTGTACGAGCAACAAAATTATAGAATTGCTCCAAAAGATGAAACCCCACTCTTTCCACTGCCTCTCAGTAACTACCAAATTATTCTCTAACATTCTAACATCCCAAACAATTCCCATTTTTTTCAATTATCTCAATTGTTGGTTTTCTCTCAAACAAATATATTAATTGTCCTTTAAACCACACCCAATACTTTTCCCAAGAAGTTATCAAATGAATTTTATGTTGCAAAATTGTTTACTCCATGCCTTGAACTTTTATAGATAGCCGCCGTATCTGTGAAACACAGACAGACAAACTACCAAATAGATGAATACATATATCACATACAAACTACTATGGAATTGGGGTGGCTGTGTGTGGGAGGCACCCATAGCCACTGTTGCATTTGTATTCAATTTTATACTTTAAATCACATTTATCATTTTTTTTTAGATACAAATGCAATTCGATGAAAGGACTATCAATATCTAATCAACTTGATTTTTTGCAAGTATTTCTTCTCAATGTACCCTAACCCCGAGCTGGGCCTATCAGGCACACCCCAATTCCCATACCTTTCAAAGTTTTATAAGTCATTATCCAAATTCAGAATTTTCCAAAATTACAGCTTTTAGACAAATTTGGACAATCTGATCTTTTAAGGAAAAAAATAGCCAAATTAAACGGGTTTCAACCGTATTTCCACAAATTAAGATTAAAGACCAAATCTTTAACCCGTTGGCATCAACTCAGTATTTGAATGGGGTTTTTAGTTTAAATGAGATTTTATAAAATAAAGGATATATAATATTTTCATAGTAATTGGGTGGCTAAACATTTTCGCAGAAAAAATTCGACACAGAAAGTATTTCGGCCCGACACACAAATTTCAATTTTCACATAAAAATTTCTCTTTCACAAAAAAAATTTCATCAAAAGACCTTAGCTAATATAAAAAAATATATTGCACCTCTACTACTACCTAAAATTGGAGAGGATGTTTCACTAATTTTCCGTATTTAAAATTTCACCAAATTGACACCAAAAAAATTGGGAAATTCTGAATTCGGAGAAATTGATGTACCTTTTCGCGAGATAAACAAGGTGATGATCAGTCAATTGAAGAAGCCCAGAAGAAGCACCATTCTGGTAATCGAAGTAACCCTAATGCCATCTTCCTCATCATCGTCACGTCTATACACATCCATAACACCACGAAGAAATTTGATCAGAAACGCCTTCTTGAAAGGGTTATCTTCGGATCCAAACAGCCTCCGGCAGCAATCGCAGTTGAGAATGGTAAAATCGAGGGCATTGTCACCATCATTGCCGAACAAATGATCGAACAAACGCGTCCCGAAGATCGACAAACCAAAAAAAGGGTGGATACCAAGAACAAGGGTTTGAAAAGAGAGAAAATATCGAGCAAGAGATCTGGGTTGAGAGATTCCCATTTGGAAGAAGAACCCATCTCAGCATTGTTGTTGTTGTTGTTAGCATCACTTATCCTTTGGATTCTCTTGCTTCCATTGCTTTTCTTCGAAATGATTGTCGTTCTCATGGGAGCTTTCTATTTGCACACAGCGTTTCCACTCTTTGCACATCCTTCTCACTACACACGCTTAAAAAAATTAATCTCCAAATATTTTACTCACTACACACACCTTTTATTCTGCACCTACCCTTATACACACACCCAAACCCCCAAACCCATCTCTTTAAACGGAACAAAAACACACCCATTCCACTGTCATCCCCGTCTCACATACGTCCATCTCTCCCAGTTTAGTTGTCGTCTTCAAAAGTTGCATCCATCTATTGAAGACATCTCATTGAAACATTGAAGACATCTCATTGAATCATTAAATGAATTCTTCATATTTGGAGAACTTAGGTCAGTTTATTTATTTCAATCTTCATTCATATTTCATTTGTAATGTAGGATTTATTTTTACCATTTTTGAAACGAATGAATGCATAGTCCACCGAAATGAGCAATATGTTCCTCATTTGGAATTGGTTTTTCAAAAATAAACAATTTGTTCAGAAGTAAAATTTCAAAAATTATCATTTATCTCAACAGTAGAATTCCGAAATTTTTTTATTCTTTCAACATTCAACTTCCGAATATTTTAATTCGGACAACATTCAACTTCCGAAATGAATCTGGTTTTTCAGTTTTCAACTTCCGAACAAAATAGATATTTGCAATTTTCAACTTCCAAACGGTTTTGTTTTTGTTTTTTTTTTCCCCGTCTTTTGTATATTCTTTTTACAATTGTATACTCATTAAATATATTAATTTTTGCAAATAATATGGATTCTGAATGTCAACGTGACCCACCTACTGCTTCAAATAGACGACGTTGTGTATTGGATGTTGACCATGAACGGGGACGAGGGTGTGGACAAGGACGAGGTCGAGATCGTGATCCAGTTTCAGTAAAATATGATATCCCCAGTGCCAGTCAAAGTCGGAGCCGAAACCAAAGACGAGTTAAAGGTGATGATATGCATGACATTGCCGTGAAGGATGCCCCTTTACTCGATTCTCCTACTGTTTAGGAAGAGGACCTTACTCATGTTTTCAAGGTGGTCCGACTAATCCATCAATACTGCGGAGTTTCAATAATCATGTCGTTGCAACTGTTTGGCAGAGAAATATAAACATTCTTGAGTAGCAGTGAAATTCATTTGTGTATGATTTTTTATTTTTTATTTTTGTATTATATTGTAGTTTCTAATGACATATTCATCTGTTTTGTAGGAATGAAGGCCTCTAAAGTGTCAAAATCACTCTTCAAAGATCCTTGCATGGCCATGGTGGTCAGTAGACAACAATACCAGATTCAAAGCCATTATTGAGCGATCTGGGCTATCACAATTAGCTCGTTGCACTTATCGGTTCGTTAACAAACTTCTAATCTCCAGTTTTGTTGAAAAATGGCAACTTGAGACGAACACATTTCATATGATAGTTGGTGAGATGACCTTGACCTTGGATGATACTGGCACTATTCTTAGCCTTCCTATTGTAGGTAGATCAGTCAGCGTACCTGTAATGACCCCGAAATGTACGCCACAATTATTGGTAATTAATTATGCATTAATATGAATTAATTGGGAATTTTCTGTTTGAATTAGAAAAAAAACATATGTTGGAACTACAACTTCGGGACTGAAATTGACGACCGTAACAAGTTCGGAAAACGAAATTGAACATGCCTATGTGATACCGGGAATTTTTGGAACTATTTGGACAATTTAATTTGGGGTGAATTTAAATGCGATTCGCTAGGCTCCGTTTGGCTCAAGTGTTTTGGCACAAGTGTTTATATATGATGTAAGTACAAGGGCCTTGTTTGGCTTAAGTGTTTTGGGCATAATGGTTTATTTGATGCATATATGACTAAAGATATAGATAAGGATGTGTTGACCCTTGTTTTGACTCAAGACTAAAGAGAGAAAATATCTAAAAGAGGGAGAGAGAGATAGAATACGGGAAAGAGAAGAACCAAGGGAAAGAAAAAGAGAAAAAGGGGATTAGGCTCAAATCTCTCCAATTAAGTGATCAAGGTAAGGAATTCTCTCTAACTTCTTGAATTGAGGTTAATTCCTTCATGTTTTCATGGTGAATAAGTGTTATGGAAGGGGAAATTATGTATTTTTGAGAGGATGGGTTATATTTTCATCTAAGATGCATCCATGAGCACATATGGCATACTATCATGTAATTTATGTTTAGAATCATGTTTTCTTGCTTGATTTTCATAGTGGAAGGAGAAACTTCATGGATTTGAATTATTTGAGTTTATGTGCATGATTCATGAAATTCATGTTTAAAATTATAGTTTTCTAGCTTAAATCAAGCTTGATCTTTTATGTGATTCATGGGTTTAATTTCGAAGTTTAATTCAAATGTTTTCAAGTGTTTTGGACTAATGCTTTTGGACCTTGATTTCTACAAAAATGGAGGCCATGGTTTTGCTAAATGAAGCTGGTTTTTCACCCAGAATTTTCACAGTCCGCTCGAGCGTGGGGTTGGCCGCCGGCGAGATTTCGGACATTTTTCCAAAGATTTTTGATCCGCTCGGCGGGGTTTTGCCGCTCGAGCGGAGACCTATTTTTCAGACAATTTCAAAAAGTGTTTTAATGCATGATTTCGGCATCCTCATTGCATTTTTAACATTCTTGAGGTTTAATTAAGTTATGATAATGAAGTTATGAGATTGAAACATCATTAAGCGAATATGTGGACTTGATTTGATGATGATATGTGTTAAAGGATCATGCTATACTGTTAATATTTGCAGGTGCGAAGACTGCATAAACCGGTTTTGGAAAACCACTGTAAGTAACATTTCTGTAAAGTTATATTCTTATAACGTATGTTCTGAAAATGCTATGCTATGTTATGATTTCTGAAACGTAAATGTTTTCTGTGAACGATTGTCCTATTTAGAAATTAGTATGGCATCCATAGAGAGTCCCAAGTCATGGGGGCGGCATGAAAATGCGGTCCATGACTAGTTGCGAGATCTCGTGAGTCACTTCATTGTGACGATCGTGTTTAATCAAGATCCGAATCGATTACTCTAGTCGGAAGACGCTCGTTATGTTTATGTTACGTGGAGTATGCCATTATTATGTTACATTTAATTGATTATGTTTATGATGATTTGTTTTACGGATGCATGTTATGTTGGAGTTCGTTCACCACCCCTTTACGTTAATGTTACTTGCTGGGCTTTAGCTCACCCCTGTATATATGTATTTATAGGTGAGCAGTCGGGGAGTCAAGCCTAGGCGGGGTCTTGCACCGAGCCGCCGTTTTGAAGGCCTACCCGAGTATGGTGCCCCGAGTTGTGGCTAGGCCCGAAGGCCGACGCTTTTGTTTCAGTTGTTTTTGGTGGCATGTGCCTATGTATTTTGTATATGAATTTTTGATACATGTTATGTAAAGATAGTGGGTAAATTAACATTTTTGGCATGTTAATGTATGTTCATATATATGCACAGCTCTTTGGACTATTAGTATTCTGTTTTCGCTTCCGCGAGCCCCGTTTATTTATGTTATGTACAGGAAGGCCTGTGGTAATCTAGGATTACTGGCCGGTTACGATGCCAAACTTTTAGGGGCGGGTTTGGGTCGTGACAGAATGGTATCAGAGCGCACGAGTTAATTTACCCACACACGTGTCCATAAGAGCTGTAGGGTGCATTAGAAAAGAACTAGAGCCTGGCATGAGCATATGTGCATGTGTGTGTGTGTGTTTCTGAATATGAGAAGCAAGAACTGTAAATGAAGAGACAGTAGAGGAAACATTATGTTGAGAATGAAATGCTGTATTTGTTATGGGTTCTATAGACCGATGAAGAATACCAATGCAAGGAATGTAGATGAGACTGAATCTTCTGATGCTAGAATGACTCGGTTGGAAAGAATGGTAGAAGCTTTGACTGGGTTGGTTAGACAACAACTAGAGCAAGGCCAACCACCACAGAGACAGCCATTTCCGCCTCCTCCACCACCACCTATTCAAGTGGAACCGATCAATAATGATGATATTATTACTTTGACACAGAAATATAAGAAGTTAAAACCACCAGAATTTGCAGAAGGCATTGAGCCTTTAAAAGCGGAAGCATGGGTACTTGAAACCGAAAAGATTTTCGAAGTATTTCCGTGTACTGATGTTTACAAAGTATTGTTAGCAACTTTTACTCTGACAGAGGAAGCCCGAAGGTGGTGGATGCTTGTTCGAGAGGTAGATAGAGATTTGACTTGGGACCGATTTAAAGAAAAGTTTTATGAAAAATATTTTCCACAGTGTATGCGAGACAGAAAAATATCTGAGTTTGAACAGTTGAAGCAAGGCACCATGTCGGTAGCAGAGTACGAAACGAAGTTCACTGAATTAGTCCGCTATGCTCCCCATATGGTGGATACAGAGTACAAAAAGGCAAGGAAGTTTGAGGGCGGATTGCATGTTGAAGTACTTGACCGGGTAAATGTATTAAAATTGGAGAAATATGTTGATGTCCTTGACAGAGCCTTGATGTCTGAAACAAATATTGCGGCCTTGAAAATGTCCCAGTCAACAATGATCGAAGCAGAGAATAAGAGATTTAAGAAACAGAAAATAGAAACAGTTGGTGAATCAATGACTTCTGTGAATGAAAATTTGGCTTCAAGGTTTAGTGACAATACAAGAAGGGAAAGTGGAGGAAGTGTAAGTATGCCCAGTTGTAAGGAATGTGGAAAGCAGCATTGGGGCATTTGCCGCCGTGTATCTGGAGCATGTTTCAAATGTGGACAGAAGGGACATTTAGCCAAAGCTTGTCCACAAGGTTACCCAAGAACTGAAAGACCTGTTACTAGTGGAGTTAACCCAGCAATGGCATCAAAGACCACTGCAACATCTACTTCTGAGGGGAACACTTTGAGACAAGGAAGGGTTTTTACCCTCGTTTCAGAAAAGACACTGAATACTGGAAAGGCGAATACAGGTATGACTTTACTACCTAATGTGAAATTAGCCATGTTACCTATGCGATGGTGGGAAATATTGAACATGTGACTATGACAGAACAAATTTACCCCTGCTATTATCTTTACTATCCTTTGCTACTAATTGTTTAAGGATTTTTGAATTGAACATCTTTGACGGCAGGATTAATAATGTGCAACCGAAATTTCTGATTTGGACCTTGTCGGGATAAGTTAAGTTTGGAGGACCAAACTTTCTAAGTTGGGGAGAATGTAATGACCCCGAAATGTACGCCACAATTATCGGTAATTAATTATGCATTAATATGAATTAATTGGGAATTTTCTGTTTGAATTAGAAAAAAAACATATGTTGGAACTACAACTTCAGGACTGAAATTGACGACCGTAACAGGTTCGGAAAACGAAATTGAACATGCCTATGTGATACCGGGAATTTTTGGAACTATTTGGACAATTTAATTTGGGACTGAATTTCGTCTGATTCGCTAGGCTCCGTTTGGCTCAAGTGTTTTGGCACAAGTGTTTATATATGATGTAAGTACAAGGGCCTTGTTTGGCTTAAGTGTTTTGGGCATAATGGTTTATTTGATGCATATATGACTAAAGATATAGATAAGGATGTGTTGACCCTTGTTTTGACTCAAGACTAAAGAGAGAAAATATCTAAAAGAGGGAGAGAGAGATAGAATACGGGAAAGAGAAGAACCAAGGGAAAGAAAAAGAGAAAAAGGGGATTAGGCTCAAATCTCTCCAATTAAGTGATCAAGGTAAGGAATTCTCTCTAACTTCTTGAATTGAGGTTAATTCCTTCATGTTTTCATGGTGAATAAGTGTTATGGAAGGGGAAATTATGTATTTTTGAGAGGATGGGTTATATTTTCATCTAAGATGCATCCATGAGCACATATGGCATACTATCATGTAATTTATGTTTAGAATCATGTTTTCTTGCTTGATTTTCATATTGGAAGGAGAAACTTCATGGATTTGAATTATTTGAGTTTATGTGCATGATTCATGAAATTCATGTTTAAAATTATAGTTTTCTAGCTTAAATCAAGCTTGATCTTTTATGTGATTCATGGGTTTAATTTTGAAGTTTAATTCAAATGTTTTCAAGTGTTTTGGACTAATGCTTTTGGACCTTGATTTCTACAAAAATGGAGGCCATGGTTTTGCTAAATGAAGCTGGTTTTTCACCCAGAATTTTCACAGTCCGCTCGAGCGTGGGTTTGGCCGCTCGAGCGGAGATTTCGCACATCCAGCATTTTTCTCATTCGATCCGCTCGGCGGGGTTTTGCCGCCGGCGAGACCTATTTTTCAGACAATTTCAAAAAGTGTTTTAATGCATGATTTCGGCATCCTCATTGCATTTTTAACATTCTTGAGGTTTAATTAAGTTATGATAATGAAGTTATGAGATTGAAACATCATTAAGCGAATATGTGGACTTGATTTGATGATGATATGTGTTAAAGGATCATGCTATACTGTTAATATTTGCAGGTCAAGCTGCGAAGACCGTACAACCGGTTTTGGAAAACCACTGTAAGTAACATTTCTGTAAAGTTATATTCTTATAACGTATATTCTGAAAATGCTATACTATGTTATGATTTCTGAAACGTTAATGTTTTCTGTGAACGAATGTCCTATTTGCGAAATTAGTATGGCATCCATAGAGAGTCCCAAGTCATGGGGGACGGCATGAAAATGCGGGTCCATGACTAGTTGCGAGATCTCGTGAGTCACTTCATTGTGATGATCTGTGTTTAATCAGTATCCGGAACTGATTACTCTAGTCGGAAGACGTTCTGTTATGTTTATGTTCTGTGGAGTATGCCATTATTATGTTCTGTTACGAATTGATTATGTTTATGATGATTTGTTTTACGGATACATGTTATGTTGGAGTTCGTTCACCACCCCTTTACGTTAATATTACTTGCTGGGCTTTAGCTCACCCCTGTATATATGTATTTATAGGTGAGCAGTCGAGGAGTCAAGCCTAGGCGGAGTCTTGCACCGAGCCGCCGTTTTGAAAGCCTACCCGAGTATGGTGCCCCTGAGCCAGGGCTAGGCCTGGAAGGCCGTATCAGTTTTGTTTAAGTTGTTTTTGGTGGCATGTGCCTATGTATTTTGTATATGAATTTTTGATACATGTTATGTAAAGATAGTGGGTAAATTAACATTTTTGGCATGTTAATGTATGTTCATATATATGCACAGCTCTTTGGACTATTAGTATTCTGTTTTCGCTTCCACGAGCCCCGTTTATTTATGTTATGTACAGGAAGGCCTGTGGTAATCTAGGATTACTGGCCGGTTATGATGCCAAACTTTTAGGGGCGGGTTTGGGTCGTGACAGTACCAGATGTGACGGATCTTCATGGAGTTACACTACTGGTTTCTAGCTTGGGGATTACTGAACGTGTAGCACATGACGACGTTTCTACTATTGGTGGGAATTCAGTCAGGCTTGAGTAGTTGCAAAGTCAGTTTGCTGGTGTCATAGATTCAGACCCAAAGGAGGCCATACAGTGCACTGCTAGAGCTTATTTGTTGTTTCTGTTGGGATGTATACTTTTCAATGACAAGAGTGGCAGTAGGGTTCCTATTGTTTACCTTGGTTTATTAATGAATTTGGGATCCATTCATGCTTACCTAGTCGCGGGCATACAGATAATTCGTGACATGTTATTTGTCACTTGATGAATTTTTTGCGGTGTTTTTGTAAACTGACATTGCTGTACACATCTTTTAATGACATTATAAAAGATATTTTGTTATTAGAATAGAATGGTAACAATGGTCGATGACATTATAAATGATATTTTCTTATTAGAATGAAATAGTAACAATGATCGATGCCATCGTAAATTATATTTTCTTATTAGAATGTAGTGATAACAATGGTCGATAACATTCAATCCATGCCACCGAACACATCAATATCAAAAAAAAATCTATTAACTTCTTCCATAGTTCTAACATTGTCAAATGCATACATGTATCATTCGACATCAAATGTCTCTCGAGTAGCTACAGTATCATAAATGATATCCTTGAAATATTGAATGCAGCGCACATATGCATCATCCCAGTCGACAGCGCAAGAGTTACGGTATTTTCGCCACCAAAATACATCCTGGGTCTTTTTTTTCCTTCACCATAGTCTGATGTTTTGATTACAATGACCAAACCATTTCTCTTTCCAACTTCACGTACTCAATTGAGCAATTCATCCTTACTTTTAAATACCTACAAAGTCAAATAAATATTATAAAACATTTACATTTGTTGAGCAATTCAAACCACAATCATTATAATTTCGTAGAGTGAACTTGTTCAATTGTGCATTGAGTAATTTAATCCAACACACTATCCACGCAAACCTGACTTCCTCAAGTTGAGACATATTGCTGCATGTTTTGTATAACATTACAAATTTGAAATGGTATTATAAAGACAAATTTTCATGCAAATTTAGTATGCAATTTACGAATTTGGAATATAAAATGGGGAAATTTTTTTTTTTACTTCATTCGGAAGTACAGTGTCGAACAAAATGATACTGTTCAAATGTAGTTGTCCGAATTATTTTTATCGGTTCGGAAGTTGAATGTTGAAAAATTTAAATTATTTTGGACAACTTCCGAAATTACATAATTATTTCGGGAGTGGACTGCCGAATAAATTGATATATTTTGAGCCTGATTATCCGAAAGACCCTGGAAAAAACAAAAAAAAACGACTTTCAAATAGCAAAACTCACATTTCCTTGACTATCTTTCTCATAAACATTTATCTGTTGAATTTTCAGAAGGGAAATCCTCCATAACAATGATGAATGGAGATGAGGTTTAGTGTGTAAACTAATTAAAAGCTAAGAATCAAGAATGAGGGTGTTTAGTGTGTGTAAACTAATGAATGGAGGCTAACAATGAAGGGTTTGAAAGGATGAGGATGGAATGTGGAGGTTTAGCAAACTAAGTATGGAAGAATGGAGTAGCTATCAAGGACTTGTGAGCTTCAGCAACTTCAACATAGAAGTGGATGTGGATGTGCAATGAGAAGTTGTGTTTATTTGAATTTTGTGTGATGTCCATAATAGTAATTTCACTTGGAGATAAAATTGTAATAAAAATAAATATCATTAAGTGTATGCAAAGAGTAGAAAGAGTGTATGCAAATAGAAACTCCCCCTTCTCATCCTCTTCTTGCTCTCCATTGCCGAATCTGGTTTTGTAGAGATTGGTGGTGGGGTTGGTGTTGTTGAGGAGTGTTTGTTGGTGGTAATGACTGTGTGTGTGAGGTCCCATGTTGCATGGTTGCCACTTAGAAGTGGTTAATGGGAATGCGTCATGAAATGAAAATCTACCTAAATATGCAATTATCAAACCCCACCAAAATGGGAAGTAAAATTCCTCAAATTTGTAATGCTATTATTAAATTTAATTAAGAAAATATTATGATGACTACATTTGAAAACTATATTTAAATATATAAGACCCCAAGTTACATGATTTGGTTTTAAAAAAATATTTAAGAACCCTGCATCATTGTGAATAAATTTAAAAATTCAAATTGTAAATCTCTATCATTACTCTTTTATTAATGACAAAAAATTGCACATCAAATGTTCCCAAATGAAATACCAACCAACATTACTCCATTTGATTTGGCCACACTAGCCAAAATTTAAAACCAAAAAAAATAAAAAGAGGACAAAAAACAAAAACAAAAACAAAGAACAAAGAACAAAAAAATGATGGCTATAATATCACATGACACTCAAATCCATTTTTTTACAAATCATTTATACAACGATATTTTTGAGGATGTTATTTTATTCACCCAAACCTCTAATAACCCGACACACAAAGGTCCTGCTTCACATAATTCACAATATTGAAAGTTGCCTCAAGCATATCCTCTAGTTGAAAGAAAAGATATACAATCCAATATATAGCATTAACATGGTGTCTTAAGAACAGGAACTACATTTCCTGGGAATAAAAAAAGCATATAGAGAAACTATATTCAATGTTCCACCGGCTGGGAATGATAGGTGCGGCGCCTTAACTGTGATTCTGGAGTGGGTTGCTGCAGAAAAATTCTTGTCGGATCATTTGGATCAACATATCTGCCAAATGAAAATAAAAAATAAAAATCGGGAATTATGGAACCACAAAAGATAATCTTCACTATATCACTTGCCTTTTTCGGCAAAAAAATCAAATTGAGGATCGCTATAGGCCAACTACTAGGGGTCGAATTTTCTTAAGAAGGCTCTTCGCACCTCTCTCTTGATTCTATAGGTAGTGGTGTATGGCTATTCTTAGTTGGAGTGATTTGTTTGGATAATTCCGTTAACGAACAAGACCTGCTAACAACTATGTGAAGGTGTACCCTCCACAGCTAGCTTCTTGGAGGACCATGGCCCTTTAGGCCAAGGAAATTGAGGCAACAATAGGTTTGTGATGCCATTAGATGTACTGGGCCACCTTTGAGTTCTTGGGGGAGGTGTGAAACTAGTTCCTAAGTAGCTAAAGCAAGAGGGCAAAGTGATTAAGTCACTAATAGGAACCAAAGTGACTTACGCGTGTCTCATCATTTCATCCACTGGAGTTTGTGCTGCTTGCAAAGGATCTGCACGCTGCTCCTCCCTAGAAGCATATTGTTGACTATACTGCCTCACTGACTTGATCAAGTTGAAAAATAGAAGGACAAATGTTCCACAACCCCTTTCATTGAAGAGGATCTTAAAGGCATGAGTGAGTACATCTCTGTCTTTGGTCATCTGGGACGACACAGGATTGGTCGAGAATAGGAATATGAGTTGTAATCTTAAATGTATGAGGCAGAGAACAATGTGAGTAAACACGGAAAAACATTGCAGAGACTTGAAAAAATGAAACAAAATAAAAAGTGTACTTGCAGCTCCACAAGTCCTAAATATTGTTGCACAAGAATATTGGTTGGTTAAATTTTTCATCATGGATGTGAAGTGAAATATAGCAAGTTATAGATCGGCGTGAGGTGAATCTATCCTTCTATATAACACACCTAAAGATATCAAATCAGACATGACCCAAAGATAGAATAACATTAACAGATGTTTTAGTTTCCTTGCCATTGACTATAGCAGGCTCAACTTAACAAGTGTAATCCCCGTCACTTGGGGTCTAGTACATTAGTCCATTTTCTCTGTTCCACTTATATAAACCCATATTCTTGCTTGAGTTTAGTGAAGTTGAGTCATTTCTAGAAGCCACGACTTAAAACCTGTTTGACATCCTTTGTCCTTTTAGCACTGTAAACTTGGATCAAGTCTAACAAACACTTATCCATCTCAACATTTTCATTTCAGTCTTTCTTTTAATATGTTATTCCTTAAATGTCCAATACAATATACCATACAACAAATTATCCAATTGTTGGACAGTAATTCACTTTCCAGCACATTCAACAGTATGGATAAGACGAGAAGCATTGCCTTGGTCCAAGATAAACTTGAGAGAAGAATGGTTAACTATGATTTGGAAATCTCAACAAGGCTCTTTGTAATCCCTATGCCAGATAACATTAACAATGCTACATCCCCCTAAATTACCGTCCCTAAACCATCCCTAATGATGTGGCGTTGAGGTTAGACCCCACATGATGGAATGATTGACAAATCAAAATTTAACACTTGTCAGACACATCATTAGGGTGGTTTTTAGGGGTGATAAATTAGGTGTCTCAAAGATTTTCGCCAACTAATTAATATAAGAGTTCTAGAGGAGTATAGTTCCATGTAAACCTCCATCAAGAAAAACAAATTAAAATTATGTTCTTCAGATTAATTCTAGAGCGCTGCAGCAGCAACTCATACTAGTAAAACTATCAAAGTGGTATCAGAGCTCTCCGTTTTGATATCAACATGGGAGTCTGCAGACAAACAATCTTGTAGAAGAGCACAGCATCCTCTGCAGGTGCTGGAAGTTCCAAGTACAGTCCTTCCATTTTATGATGGAGAAGATTATGAGCAGTCAACATGTAAGATTCATTCAAAACAGAAAAATCGTGGAATGTTGTTGAGAAAGGCTACACAGAACCAGAAGATGAGAGCCAACTTCCACGGGTTGAACTGAAAAAGATTTAGACAATTAGAAGGATGGATGCTAGTGCACCCAACAAAATTCAGAATGGAGTTTCTAAAGCTATTTAAGGAGCCAAGGATTTCTTGGAGCAAGAATTTCGTGGAAGTAACAAATTAAGAAATGTCAAACTCCAGGCTTTACAAAGAGAATTTCAAAATCAAAAATTGAAAGATTCAGAAATTATCTAAGTCTTATTTTTGAAGTCATGGAAGTTGTTATTCAGCCTCTTCATAAATGGGTGTAATAAGGCTGCGTATAGCTTGCCCTCCCCAGACCCCACTTTAGCAAGTGCCTCATGCGCTAGGTCGCCTTTGTCTTAGTCACAAAGGTTTTTAATTAGATGAGTGAAGTTGTTTCTAATCAGAAAGTTACTAGAGAAAGTTCGTTTTAGGGTTTAAGGGTTTTAGGGTTTGAGCATACTTGACAAGTATGGATATACCTAATACTTGTCAAGTATGTTGATCCGAACTTTATCTAATAACTTTCTGATTCGAGGACTCCTTGCCCTCTCTCTTTTTCATGACTTTTAATAATAAAACTCCCTTTGTTGATGCTGCAGGAAAAAAAAATGGTGTCAAGTATGTTGTTGCAGCTATTGAAGAGTATAGCATCGTGTCCATCAAGAGTTTGTGGGATCACTACAATCTCATCTCAAGAACAAAGAAAGTCAAGCACTCGATCAATCCGCTGAAAGTGCATTTAGGTCTAAGTTAAACTTGAAGCCTCAAGATTTTTTGGAAGAAAATTCAAGCAATGAAAAGAAGCAAGCATATCCACGAAATCATCATGTAAACATAAAGGAAGGAGAAAGTAAGAAAAAAGGTACAAGTCCCCATAACTCTAAATGGCATTTCAAGATTTGTAAGCAACCCAATCATTCTACTTTAAATTGATGGTTTCGTTGCAAAGCCCCAATGTTATCATTGCCAAAAGTTTGGGCATGTATTAAAAAAATTGAGTCAAATGATCAAGCAAATTTTTCAGAAGAAAAAGAGGAAGATGAAAATTTGATTTATGCATTCCAATTGGCCTCCTGTGAAAAGAAAAAAAAAAATTGGAACCTTGATAATGGCTGTAGACTATATTAATCACATGTTAAGAGAGGAAACAATCTTCCTTGGCATGGATACAATTACATCAAAGGGCATATGGAGAATGGAGCTATTGTTGAAGCAAAGGGGAAAGGCACTAATGCAGTGGAAAACGGCGGGGGGGATATACAAGAAATGTTTTGCTTGTGTCAGACCTTGAACAAAACTTGCCAAGTGTTGGACAACTAGTCAAAAATGGATATTGTCTTTATTTCAAAAATAATGCCTGCAAATTTTTTTATTAAATGAATCAAGTGATAGCCGAAGTAAAAATAGAGAGAAATAGCAACTTTCTAATTGAATTTTCCTATGAAGCCTTGCCTCCAGAGGTGATGTAGTGGAGGACTCATGTCTATGGCACAAAAGATTTTTGCCACTTGAACTTTCATGGGCTAAAATTGCTTCAAGAAAAGAATATGATAAGTGGATAACCAGAGATTGGAATAAGAATGGACCCTTGTGAAGGGTTCATTTTGGGAAAACAGCACTGAGTCTCATTTTCTAAAGGAAGATCATGGAGAATGCAAGAACCATTGGAGCTCATTCATATCGAGATTGTGGCAAAATGAGGATCTACTTTGAAGCATCACTTGCACTTCCTTATTTTCGTTGATGATTTTTTACATGACTCGGGTGTACTTGAAGAAAAAGTCAAGCCATTGCTAGTTTTCAAGAGATTTAAAGCCCTTATTGAAAAGCAAAGTGGCGGTTGTGCCATCAAGACAATTCCAAGTGACAAAGGTAAATATACCTCAGCAAAATTCGAAGAATATTCCAAAAATTAAGGTATTTGGAAGCAACGCTAGATATAGCCCACAACAAAATGGAGTTGCAATGAGGTAGAACAGAACCATTGCTGAAATAGTGAGATCAATGACAAACGAGAACAGGCTGTCTAAACTTTTGAACCTTTCAAGACTTTAGGCAGCCTGTTCAGCAGCCAAAAGGAAGAGAAGTAGTTGGAGTAAAATGGACATACAAGACAAAACTTAATCAAGATGGGAGTAGATTAAAGGAGGTTTGTGGGAAAAGGGTTCACACGTAAACAGTGCATGATTTCTTTGAGACCTTTTCTCCTACTGCAAGGATGAAAACAATGAGAACCTTGATTGCACTTGCTGCTGCTCGAAAGAAATTGAACTCTTTTCAGCTTGATATTAAATCTGCCTTCTTAAATGGAAAACTTAAGAGGGAATATATGTTAAGCAGCCTCAAGGATCCTTGGTGAAAGGGAGAGAAGTTAAAAGTTTTGATGAAGATCATGGAAAGAAAAAAAAGAGCAAATCTAGAATTTCACATGAAGCACATTTAGGGCATCAAGAATTAAAGATTTGGAATAATTTTGAGTCTTCATGTCATTGTAGTAGGTTTTAGTAATTAAAGGTTGCAGGAAATTAATGTATTGATATTATTGATTGATATGGAATGTATACAATGACTCTCCTATATATAGAAGAGAAATATACTAACACACTCACCTACCACACTATACACTCACCTACCACACTAATACTCACCTAACACACTCACATCTACCTATCACATTAACAGCCCCCATCAAACTCAAGGAGGATAGGTACTAACCAACTTGAGGTTGGAGAGAAAGTAACAAAACAGGAAAATAATTTGACAAATAAAATAAAAGTGGATAGGAGACACTGTATGGTCGTGTCAGACCGTTGTAGAAGACTGTATGGTGATGATGCATCGATGTAGAATCTGATTCTGAGTCTTCTTTGGACCCATGTAGGAGACAGTTTACGGGGTCTTGTCGGACCGTTGTAGAAGACAGTTTACGGAGTCTTGCTGGACCCATGTAGGAGACAGTTTACGGGGTCTTGTCGGACCGTTGTAGAAGACAGTTTATGGGGTCATGTCGGACCGTTGTAGAAGACACTATATGGCTGTGTCGAACCGTTGTAGCAGATAACCGAAAGCAATGTCGGGACAGTTTACCGAGTCTTGTCGGACCCATATAGGAGCTAACCGGAATCAATGTCGGAGACATTACGAGTCTTGTCGGACCCATATAGGAGCTACCCGGAACCAATGGGGGGACAGTTTACAGAGTCTTGTCGGACCCATATAGAAGCTAACCGAAATCAAAGTCGGGACAGTTTACAGAGTCTTGTCGGACCCACAAAAGTCGCACCCTCAAAAGGCGTGCCCAATCTTATCAAAAGGCATGCCATCAAAAGGCGTGCCATCAAAAGGTGTGCCCGACAGCCATCAAAAGGCGAGCCATCAAAAGGCGCGCCGATTTGTCGTCTGGCGTTGAGAGGCGCGTAAGGCGCGTGTCTGCCTTGCCTATTTAAACCAAGGCGAGGCTGCCGCTGATGCATAACAAACCAGCTGAAAAAACTCTTCGTTCTCTCTATAACACTTCTGAGAGATACTCAGAACACGCCTACAACCAACCCCGAATATGGCCTCTTCTTCCCGCTCACTACCAGAACATAGCCTCTTCGTCCCGTGGTCTCACTCTCTTTCCCGACCTCAACGAGGCCACAAGAGAGATAGCTGGGGCAGTTGCCCTTGAACCTCAACCAAGTGCCCCTGGACCAAGCGCCCCTGGTTTTGCGCCTTTGAACTTTCTGATGCTGTCTGTGGAGCAAAGAATGGCTGCACAATCGGATATTGAGGCGAATTATTACACATTGAAGTCATGTGTTGAGACCATGACTGCGGTCTCAAACCTGTTGCACCGGCTTCAAAGTAGGACAAATGAGGTGCAGCGATTAAGCATCGGTTACGCTCCGGGGCATGTATAAGGATGCGGCGAGATATATGGGAAGGCGTAAAAATAAGGAAGCGGAAGGCCACCATGATGCTCAGATTTGGAGGTCCACCATATGTGACGGTTGAGGAGCAACGGGAAGTGAACGTGCTCGGCGGCGTGGGAAACACGGAGGCAGCACCGGCAAGAGACTCCCAAGACAAAGGCAAAAAGAAGAGAACAGCTGAAGAGGCGAAAAAATAAGGCCGATTTTTGTGGTGGTTATGGGTTGTGGTTTTTTTTTTTTGGTGTAAAAATGTGATCGGGGTTGATCCCCGAGATGAATAAATGACAAGTTTGGAAAATGTTGTTGGTGGTGTTTTGTTTAAGAATAAAAATAAAATAAAAGAAAATAATGGATAAAGAAATAAAGAAATAAAAAGATGGGACATTAATAAGAGAGAGAGAGAGAGGAAGAGATCAGGCAACTCTTTTTTTTTTAAATTTTTCTGAAAAATCAGACATGGGAGCTGCTCTTGAATGACCCGAGAGCTTTAATGGCTCCAGCTCTCAAGATGAATGGTGGTAGAAATGCAATTCTTTGCACCAATGAAGGGTCCTACCCAAAACATCCAATGGTCATGCCAAGCCTTTTTTGGTTGTAAATAATGGCTCCAAGGCTCCTAGCAGTGGTTGATGCCGATGTCGGTGGCGGAATGGTGGCTAGGTGAACCATGAACACAAGAAACCCAATTGGCGGAGGTGCCAAAAGCAGGACATGAGAGTCTCGAGCACTCCTCTTGGGATCAGTGGCTGAGAAAACAATGTAAACGAGCACGAAAGTGCCGATGAGTGACAGATCTTAATCACAGATCTCGATTACAGGTGGCCGTCGGAGAATGGCGGCGGCGAGACTTTATCGCCGGAGTAGAAGCGGTGGTGTGGAGAAATGGCGAAGAAGGTGGAGAGCGATGTAATAGGGAAGAACCCACGGGACTCCATTGGGTGTTCATGCATGTGTATCAACAACAACACGATTACGAAGGCTTGCTCATATTGGTTTGAGAAATTCCACACGATCGTGAAGTCATATTCAGAAGATCATCATCATCGGACAAAGATGTGATTTCTTTCATGAATTCAGATGCTTTGGGTTGCTCGATCTGGCGCAAGTTAGATGAGTTTCAACCACGGGTTTTGGAAGTCGATTCTGGTGATGATTATATAGAGATGGATATGGGTAGAGAGAGAGAGGGAGGAGAGAGAAACGACCTTCCCCTGGTAGGGGAAAAGGAGTAAAGATGAATTGAAGAACAAACCCAATGACGGAGAGCTGAACAAAAGCCCTGAAAATTGAGTACACCATTTCCCACCCCAAATCCAGTTTTTGCCAGTAAGATAAGATGACCGCCATGAGCACCACCGCCAAGGCCAAAAAACTGGCTTCACCATACCCTTCAAGAAATTCACCAGCCATCCCAAGTCCATGACTGTACTTTCTACCAACCCAAATCACAAATATGAATCTGTGACCAATAGGAATCAATGAATACTTGAAAATGTTACAGGTGACATTTTTTCTGAGTGAAAGGGAAAATGTTCAGCACAACTAGCAGCAACATGGTCACTGCAGTTCCAGCGAGAATGGAGACTCCTGCAACATACTTCCCCTTAGGAACGTGTTTGGCACGTTGACCTACTGTATAACCAGCAACGGCAACCATGAAAAGATAAGCAAGGATAATCCAGGTGATAAAGCATTCAAAACAAAGTTACAACTGCTCTGGTTGGTGCAGCTACTGTGTTTGCCCCTCCTAAGAATCTTTTTGATGACGATGATGACATGCCTGAATGGTGCCCCCTCCGAGCTACGGAGGCAATCATTGGTAGAAACAGGTAGGGCATCAACTACTATGTCCTCTGAACACAGTAGAAACTACTGCACCAGCAGCAGCAACAACAAGAGCAAGAGCAAGATCAAGAAGAATAATTTGTGGCAGCGGAGTGAAGGTATGTGTAGAGGTCCGGCGGGCGGCCAAGGCGAGGCTACCGCCCGCCGGTGAAGCGAAATTATTAGGTTCTTAAACCCGCTCTGATACCATGTAGGTAATTAATGTATTGATATTATTGATTGATATGGAATGTATACAATGACTCTCCTATATATAGAAGAGAAATATACTAACACACTCACCTACCACACTATACACTCACCTAACAACACACTCACCTACCACACTATACACTCACCTACCACACTCACATCTACCTACCACACTAACAGCCCCCCTCAAACTCAAGGAGGATAGGTACTAACAAGGGTATAATGGTAATTCCAATAATTATTGGACATGGGTTGTAGGGTCACCCATGGGTTTTATTTTGGGTCAAGTTATTAAATGGGTTATTATATTTGGGTTTTATTATTTCTAAAATAATCTTAGTGGTCAAAAGTCCAAGTTTCTTATTTTGATATTGAAGTAGAATTAGAAGTCATTAAAGTTTCCTATTATGATTGAAGTAGAATTGGAAGTCATAATTGGTCTGGAATATTACTAGTTGCTAAATATTTTTAGTTTCTAAATTTGGAGAAATAGTCCTCATAGAATTAGGAGAGTCTTTAGCCTATAAATATATGTGTAATCTTAATAATTCAATAGAAGAGTTAATATTATGAAAATTTGATATTGTGTTTGTGTGATTGGCCTATCCCTTGCGAGGATGAATCACTTCTCTCTCTCTCTCTCTTCTTCTTCTTCTTCTTCTTCTAATTAGTAAGGTTACTGTTCACGTCACTGTTCACAATGCTTAGAACAAACACCCAACTGTCCCTAAACACTTGTGCTTTCATTCCCAAAACCCTACCTTTTTACAAACCCTTAAGTTCTTACTTTTAAATATTTTTGCAGCCAAAAAATCCCACCAAAATCCAGCCTTATAAGTCTATTGTTGTTACTACCAATATATTTAAACCGGGCTCACTACTTGTAAGAAAGTAATCCCTACTCGTCCTACATCAAGCTTATAAACTGAAGAAGGCCCTTTATGGCCTAAAACAAGCTCCCATGCTTACTATAGTGAAATTGACAGCTACTTCACAAAGAGAGGATTCGAAAAGAGTAAAAGTGAACCTACTTTGTATGTCATGAGAAGAGATGTCTTTATTCTCATTGTTTATGGCTACATGGATGATTTGATTATCATAGACAAAGACATCAAGATGATGCAAGTATTCAAGAAGGATATGAGTAAGCAACTTATGAAATGAGTGGGTTAGGGATGCTGCACTATTTTTTCGGCATTGAAGAAGGCATTTTTATTTATCAAACTCAAAATTTTAATATAGCAGATTGCAAGGCTGTTTCTGCTCCTTTAGCTGAAAATGACAAAGCTGTGAAAAGGTTGATGCTTCAATTTATGGGGGTTTGATTGGCAGTACTTTTGCCGGACGGACATTTTGTTTCTTGCAAGTTTCTTTGTCGATTCATGCGACATCCAAATCAAATTCATTTTGGAGCTGCCCAAATAATTCGAGATACTTGCAAGGCACACTTGACTATGGTATTATGTGCGAGGCGATAAAAGAATCAAAGTTAATTGGCTACTCGGATAGTGATTGCTTGGAGTCTGGATGACATGAAAAGCACATCAGTTATGTTTTCTCTCTTGGTTCGCATTTGTTCTTAGGCTTCTAAAAAGCAAAAAATTGTAGCACAATCTTCATTGACGAGTACTGACAGCCTAAGGCCACTTAACAGGCTATTTGGCTTTGATGAATTCGAAGACAATGATGAAATGAAAACCGAAAGAATTATCTTATCTTCAGAACGATAAATCAACAATTGGCATGGAAAAGAATCCGATGAAGTCATGATCAAACCAAGCATATAGCCATAACATATCACTCATCCGAGGATCAATTGAAAAAGAAGAGATACAACTCATGCATTGTAGAACTCTAGAGCGACTTGCGATTTCTTGATCAAGGCACTTCCTAAGGAAAGGTTTTACCATGTCTCGAAGAATTGATTGTAGTAAAGGAAGTGCATTAAGGGAAAGTTTTTTGACAAGAATGCACTTTCCAAAGACATTCTACATCATAGAGACGACTAGAAGCATTGCCTTGGACCAACTACACTCTAGAAGAATAATGTTAATTATGCTTTGGAAATCAACTAGTCTCTTTGGAATCCCTATGAACAAAAGAATTCTAAAGTCTCTTGCATAGTCTAGAATAATCCAAATGTCTGTATAAATAGAGGACTTTGTGAAATCCATGTATGCATCAATCAAGATAAGTAAATAAATAAATAGATAATTCATCAATAAAAAAGATGTTCTTCACTTCTAATTCTAGATCTCTGCAGGCTACAGAAGCAACTCAAACTAGTAAAATTATTACCAATAACTGTTTTTATATAATTTCCCCCGACTTGGGACAATTCACTGACCAGAGATACTCCCTGGACTCTTCTCCATTTCATCCCTTTCACTTAAGCCTATAGGGAACGTCCTCTTCACTTTCCATTCCTTATAGATGATCAATCTGATCAACTTCCATTCATCTTCAATTTCCATTCAATTAAGCCAGTGTACCTTCATTTCATTTCAGATACAGACTTACCACAGTTGCCACCAGCTATGCTCATCTCATAGGGTAAGCAGCATAATGGAGTCCGCGGGATGGATGACGTGAGTGTGACCTAGAACATTTAGGTGGCGTTGATAAAGCCCCCAAACCAGATAATGTTGGCTGACTTAATTCAGCCCAAATCGAGCTTACATGTAGTGCATTATAGTTTCTTTTCAAGAAATTGATTTTTTCGATTAAAGCCACTTTGAAGGCTTTGCCTCTTCTCTACACCATCTCTGCCATATGCGCTCCTTTCTTATTGCTCTTGCACAAAATATCCAATCATGGTTTCCTTAAAGAACAAGAAGAAACAGAAAGAATGTAAAATAAAAAAAAATTAAGAAAAAAGGAAAAGGAAAAGAAAAACCTCCAATAAGAATAATGCCATTGATTTTTGCACATCATCATCATGTTCTTCTCCTTTTATTGCCCATCTAAACTAAGAAACTATATTGTTATTTATGTTTTCTCCAAAAATATTCAATTACTAGGTATCTAGGATTTCAAGATGACAAAATGATTTTGTTTAATTTCTTATTGATGCAGGTAGAGGCTGATTTAGCCACAAACTAACAAAACGTAGAAAGAAGACAAAAGGCAAACAAAATGGAAAAATTTATGAGGAATGTAGTTAAAAAGGCAAACCGGCCAGATTGTCCGCTAAAACCAGCAGAATGAGGCCATAAATTAGCTAGCCACAATATAATGAAAATGCAAACAGAATGGGAAAAATTACAAGAGATATAGTTAAAGACAGACCAAATATCCAAACCGTTATAAGAACAATAATAAAAGAAAGGCATGCAAAAAAACCATTTCCATACCAGGGGCATATCAAAAGCAATAAAATTGCCAACAGATTTATTCGCAACAAAGACCATTTGTATGTTTGACAAGAAGATTGTTCCCTTTGCTTTAACCTTACCCCCATTAGCGCTGAAAGCAAAGTCCAACATGAGGTTTAGTTCTTACCACAGTAAACAATTTTTGAAAGTTAAAATAATAATAATCTACACAATACAAAGACCAATTGAAATTTGAAATTGTCACTTCCATGACCCAATGTCCACTAAAAAACTGGAACATGCAATATAACAAATAAACAGAGAGAATAGAGGGGGGGGGAAAAGCTTTTCCAAAATAATTAAAGGCATGCATGGGAACCATCACAAAAAAATATGCACTTACACCGGGTGGTAAAAATTGTTTCAATTGGTAAACATAATTGAGATGATGCAAACATGTTAATGAGACCAAACTCCCAATTTCACTGAGCAGATATAACATATTGAAATTGCTATCTTCAATGTCTTCAAACTTCTTAAACCCTGTAGTGAAAAACCAATGGAATCCACGTTCTTTCTTGGCAATGCCCAAGATGAGAAAAATGCGTACAATGATTTTGATAGTGATCCTTTAAATCCAACAAATTCTCTTAGTTTGGAGCAGCTCGAGAGATCAAGATACTCAAGAGATTTCGACATCAAAATCCTTGAAGGAAACTGCTCAAGTTTTTTACAATTTGCCATGTCTAGGACAATATGTTTGTTGAGACATCCAATAGATTCATCAATCTCTACCAACCTTATGCAGTTATCAATCAATAGTTCCTCAAGATTGTTGAGTCCAGAGAAGTTTGGGGTTTTGGTTAGATAATAACAATGACTGAGAAAAAGGAATTTCAGATTATTAAGATCCTGTCAAAAACACAAAGAGAAAAATTATTTTCCACATCAGTACAACATGATTGATGTATGAAATGTAAAGAAATAATATTGTACCTTGGTTCCCTTCCAAACTTGTTTCGGTTTGCTATAACGCAAGTCAAGAGCAACCAACTTCTCTATGTATAATTTCGACGGCAACCATACCAACGGACAACCATTCCAGCTTAGCCATAATAGCCTTCTAAAAATATGTTTAAAACCTGAACTTAGGTGAACATAAGTGAGATGATGCAGCTATGGCCTTATGGTAAAAATTGTTTCAATTGGTGGAGATGGATTGGATGGTTTGGACTTCTTGTGTTCAGATGTTTACGATTATTGTTATGGACTTTGGGTCATTCGAAATCAAGCGCCTTTACTAGGTAACACCAATAACTTCTCTTTCTCCCATTGTGGTAAAAATTGTTTCAATTGGTGGAGATGGATTGGATGGCTTGGGCTTCTTGTGTTCAGATGTTTACGATTAACTATTATGGAATTTAGGTCTGTCAAAATCAGGCACCTTTACTAGGTAACAGGGAGCCTCTATTTGCACACACACCATTCACCCTCTTTACACACACTTAATGAATTTTTTTTTTATTACATTTCAATCCTAAAATGAAACAACCAAAATAACCTTCTCTTCTCCCCCAACCCGTCTCTTTCAGTCCAAAAACCTAACCCTAACCCTAACCCTAACCATCAGTCACCACCATCCTCCATGGCCGCCGCCTCTCTTTTCCTCCATCACCGACGTTACCTCTTCCTCCACCACTGCAACTCCCTTTCATCTGTGAACCCATTGCCCTCCTGCTTCTCTTCCCCCACCACGTCGGGCATCGTGGAATCGCCTCATTTTCTTACCATTCGGACTACCAGTGTCGAAGGAATCGCCTCCGTTCGGAAATCAACCATCGAACCAATGAATTTGTTCGACTATCACCATCCGAACAAAATACAATGGTTCGACCATCAACATCCGAACCCCTTTAAATTCGTCATGAAGTCGCCGCCGCCTTCCTTTAGAGAGAGAGAGAGGAGGGTCATGCGTCGCCGCCAAGAAGGTGGTTCTTGCCCTAGGGTTAGGGTTAGGATTTGGGTTTGATCGTTGCTTGGGTGTGGAAGAAGGTTGGGAGTGTGTGTATGGGGATAGAACTGGAATACAATTGTGTGTGTTGAGTAAAAAAATTTTTTTTTTTGGGGTGTGAATTAAGAAAGATGTGTAAAAAGAGGAAGGGGTGTGTGTAAATAAAACCACCCCGAGGTAACACCAATAAGTTCTCTTTTTTCCATTAAGGGCAAACTACCTTAATAATTTGATTTAATTCCTATCAAATTTTATTAAGTATAATTATTGCTAAATATTTTTTTTTGTGACGATTTTTTTGCATGTCGCTAAAAATTAATAATTAGTGACTTTTTTTTGTCACGATTTTTATAAATTGTCCCTAAAATTTACAATCAATAACTTTTTTCTGTGATAAATTTTTTAAATTGTGGCTAAAAGTTAAAATTAGTGACAATTTTTTTAAACTGTCACTAAAATTTATAATTAGTGACTTTTTTGTGACAAAATTTTCAAACTATCATTGAAAATTAACAATTAATGACAATTTTTAATAATATAAAAATATCATTAATTATGATAAGACCTATTAGACAATAAGTGTACTTAATAGGACTTACAAGTAAGTCGTTCTTTCATTAATTATATGATAAATAAGGTCAACTATGCAGACCCCATTTAGGGTGGAGAAGAATGGTATAAAAAAAAATATTAAAACTTAAAAGGCTTTGAGAGACCATGTGCCAACAAAAAAATATAAAATAAACTAAAAGAGGGCTAAAAATCGAAAAAAAACCATTGGGCAGAATTGATGATATGAATGATGCCCCAGACCTGGATTCCACTCTGTTTATTCACCCCAACCAATTTGTCTCGATTAAGGATTTAATCGACCTGAATTGTAAGATTCAAATAGTAAATTATACAATTTTTTGCAGCCATGGTTATTCTTGTTTCCAAACTTTTACATAATCAACCACTCTCTCTTCTAAGAGCATCTATCTACCAGCAGGCTTGCCATACCCTCCATTTCGCTATTTCAGCTGGTCTAAAGCTAGAAAATCACCTCCAACAGAATCGCTCCTCCGTCACCCAAATGTCCCTCTGCTACAGTAACTCGCCAACAATAATGAGTTACTTTCCACTAGTCTTCTATTTTTTTTTATTTAACGCACTATATTTTTTAGGGGTACTTACCAATTAGTCCTATTAACTAGACTTATTTATCTACAGGTCTTAACTAATAAATTTAACACTATAAAATAAAAGAGTGATAAATTTATCACTAAAAATTTATTCATAAAAACAAAGAGACTGATAAATTTATCACTATAAATTTATTCATAAAAATAAAAGACTGATAAATTTATCTTTATCACTTAATAAATTTATCAATAGGACTTAATGGGTAATAAGTCTCCAAAGTAGGACCTATTGGGTAATAAGTCTCCAAAGTAGGACCTATTGATAGTTTACCCATATTTTTTATGGTTTAGTATAATGAAAAATAAAAATCAACCAAAATATATATATATATATATATATTTTTAATGGTCAATGAAAAACAAGCTTATTTGGATAGAAAAATGTTTTTTACTTTTAAAAGATAAAAAACATTTTTCGAACTAAAATTTTACTAATGTCACCACACCACCACTACTCTTACCTCCATCACAACTCTTACCTCTACCACCACACCACCATCATCATCACCGCTGTTGCCCCACAACCATGCCACCACCTCCACCCTCCACTTTCGTTCCACCACCCCTAAACATAGAAAAATATTTTTTCCGGAATATGTTTTTTGAAAAAAAAAATCTCTATAAAAATGTTTTTCATCCAAACAAACGCAACGTAATTTATCCTCAATCTACTTCCTTTTTAGCACAATTATGTGTATATATATAAGAGTTATATTTTGATACATTATTATTAAAAAGTTAGTAATATATAAATAAAAAATTTATACAGAATGATATGATTTAATTTATATAAGCAACATGGGAAGTTATCCCAATATATTAGTTATATCACAGTCACACGTGGCACCACTTCAATTTGCAACCACCTAGTCCATGCACAAGCACCAACAAACTTAATAATAATAATAATAATAACAATAATATAATTATGGTCATAGTAAATTTTGTGAAGATGGTCATGATCTTAATCGATAGACCAAAATCGATAGGCCACAATCAATGAAATTAGATTTGGCCATAATTGATAAGTCACAATCTATTAGACAAGACTTGGCATTAATCAACAAGCCCTAATCGATAAAAATTATTTTTTGGTGTCAACAGGATGTATTGATGTAATTTTGTATTTTAATAAATAAAGTTCATTTTTTTATTTTTCATGATTCAATATGCATTCTAATTGTTGTGATGCATTTAAAAATTTGTATTATAATTTTTTTTTTCGTAATTAATTTTGAATTTAATAAAAAAATCTGAATTAAAACCTAATTTCAGCCCATATGGACAATAAATTTAAGCTCATGTGTAGGGCTGGGTTTTAGAAATCTAGGATGGATTACCCCGAGCCCAACCCATTGATTAGTGAAAGCCCATGGGTTTGGGCTTTAAATTTTAGGCCCAAATTCCTTTGAGGCTTAGCCTAAAGGGCATCTTCTTCATTTTATAAAATGATCAAGGAATTAAGGAAACTCAAGGAATGAGGCTTTACCGACATAAATCAACACAAGGAAACTCAGAACATAATATTTAACTTGTAACTCAAGGAATTAAGGCTTTACCAACATAAATCAACACAACTACTCCTATACAATAAGGTATTTGAGATATGTAACATTTTTACCACTCGATACTGCACTATTTTGTGCAAACTAGTCTATAACCTCTAGCTAGATAGATTATAAAAAGTGCTATATCTCATTAGTTGGAATTCAACCCACAGATTGAAGTGCAAGAGATAGATCTAGATACAAGTCTTCTTATTTTTTAGCAGTAATACTCTACCAATTTTGAAATTACGCTTATACAATATTTTTCCTCAGTGATGGAAGTTATTCTAATTTCCATTGGATGAAAAGTCAATGAAGTGGCAGACATTAAAGGCTTGAGATTACAAACTCCTCTACATAAGAACAATTCGGGTTGGATTCGCATCTAAACGCTCACATCCTCATTGAAACACAAGAGCAAATAAAATTACAACTAAAAGGAGTTTTGTCAAACTTAATTACCAATTACAAAAACTTAACAGAATTGTTATTAATGCTCCACTTCTAGCTTGTTTGCACTTTCCTATGTCTATGAGAAATGGATTTGTGAAGCTAAGCCTTGTGTTTTCGTTTTTCATTTTCTATTTTCATTTTAAGGAAAACACAGACTTGTTTGGTGAATTTTTTTGAAAATTATTTTCAGAATTTTTTTCTAAAAACTACCCCACTTTTTAGAAAACACCAAAAAGTTGTTTTCAAATTTTTGGAAATTATTTTTGTGCAAAATGAAAACAATATGAATGCAATGGGTGTTTTTAAAAATTTCATTTTTTTGTTTCCAAAAACAGAAAAAAAAAAAAAACCCAAATGAACATAATATATACTAAAATGTAGATAGCTCTACCCTTAATGGACATATTACTAGTTTCTTACTGATTTTTCATATTCTTGGTGCAGTTGTCAACCATACAGAAGGTTGAGCTCCTCCCTATGGTGATGTGATGTCTACCTTACTTTGGATGTCATTGTGTAAAGGCATATGCTTCCTATGATTTGTGTTGGTAAAAATACCAGAAAAAATTATATTTTATTAATAAATGATGCAAAGAAATGAGATACAAATAGATCAGGCTGAGGCACAGATATCTCGTTTTCTTTAAGGAGATCAAGCCCACTGCGGTAGGCAGAATCCAAATACCGATGCAGCAGTCACAAAACTATGACTTGTCCTTTCCAGGATACAACAGCCCGATCACTTGTTGTATGGTTCAGGCCAACTCTGCACAAGATGGTGAACCTAAAGCTCCACCAATAAAAACACCCTTCTTTGCTAGTAATCTCTCGTATAGAAAATAGTTGATGTGTTGGGATAGAAAAGAGTAAATGAGATGAACTATTTATAGGCCACTAGGAACTTACAAATTACACCAAAAAATAATGAACATTAAACAAGAGAAAATGATTACACCAAAATAATGACCATTAACCAAAAGAAAATGGTTACAAGAAAAAAATGACCATTAAACAAGAGAAAATGGAGAGACTCTAAATAATAACTCACCACCAAGTTCATGAATTCTATTTAACCTCCATTCATGAACAAGATAAGATTCATGAATCAAACAAAAGAAGATTCATGAACAAAAATATATAAATAAATAAATAAATAAAATATATTAAAATGGTCCAACAATTTGTGTTTCTAAATAATTGTCTTGCTTTGCAATATCGAAATTGCTACTCCAAATTAAGGTATGTTTGCCTAATATGTGCTAAAGATTTGAAGGGGGAATAAAAGGGGAAAAAAGTACCCATGTGTGTAATTTTACTTTCTTTGCATGGTAATGGAACTTGTGTCCAAAATTATTTGTCTCAATTAACAGTATTATTTGTTTGTTTTCATGCTTGTTTGTACTATGTGGTGACAAAATATATTACAATTTGCTATTTATTGACATGCGACTGACTAGTAATAATTAAGAGTACAACAATTGTTTGAAATTGTTAAGAGGAGCTTATCATTCATTCATAGCAAGTTTTGTTAGAAAAATAGTACCAAACTATATGAAAAATATAAATTAAAAATATGCAAATGGTTTTTGGACAAAACAAAAACTGAAATAAATTGACAAAATAACGTAACAAAACTTACAGTACATAAATAGATAAAACCTGATCGAGTCGAGTGTTTGACACTCTTTTCTTAAGACAGATTCGTCCTCCCACCAGTGCTTAGGATTCAATGGACGTCTATCTCCCAGGATACAACGATCAATGTCTTGCACTATTGCAAGCCTAGCGAACTTCGTTGTGCAAGTACTCTCTTTATAGGAAAATTAGACTCAAAAAAAATATGAAGAATAAATGCAAAGTGAAGAAGAAAAAGCAATTCTCTATCCAAATTGAAGGTTGGGGGATGAAATTTATAGATTCCTCCATGACTCTTTAAAAATGTTATGACCCTTCAAAAAGACACACCCTTCCATCTTAAGAGATACAACCATTCGAGTAAATTTAAATTCAAATTTTCCAACAAGTTTACACCATACACTTCAATTTCAAAGTAAGTTTCAAGATGAAAATTCATGATACATAGCATTTTTGAATACATTACAAATCAAACTATCAACTCCTCATTGTGAGTAGTTGATAATTTAGTTTGTACATATTTACGGATCTATATTAATTTCGAATTAGATTTAGAGAAATAGTACACACACTAAATTTATACACTTAAAAATGCTCAAAAATTTTAATATACGGTCCAAATTCATTCAAAATGTAGACTCCACTGCATAGGAGTTGAATCTTAACCACATATTATTTTTCTAGGTCTATTTCTGTGCATGAATTTTGTGTATAAAGAGGCCCTTTATTACATTCAAATAATATTTTTGAATTTTTTATATTACACTTTTTAATGTAAAATTCATTGTTTTCTTTTATTATTGTAGTTAAAAACAATTTGTTTGGGATAAACTTAAAAAGCCAAAAAGTCAAAAAATTATTAAAAAAGCTAAAAATCCTATACTATTCAAAGGTAGTTTGTAGGGGAAGCCACTAGGGCAAAATTATTGAATTCAACTATCCAAAAAGTCAAAAAGTCAAAAGGGTGAATGGTCATTTTGACTTTACTACAATATTTTATTACACATCTTTTCGTAGAAAGTCGAAAAGTTATCCCAAACATATATATATATATATATTTTTCTACTTTTTTAGCCAAAAAGTGCACTTATATAGCACATCCCAAACAGTGTTCTTTTTTGTGGATGGAGTTTTATTTTTATTTTGAAGTGTTAAGTTGATGGATAAAGAAATTTTACCTTTTATTGGCCTTTTAGACAATAAATATTCATTTATGCCTATTATCAAAGGCTTTTGTACAACAGATAATAAATTATTTAACATTCTATCAACTACTCACATGGTAGTGCTCCCTGCCATGCAAAGAATTTATAACCATTTAAATAATTTTATTCTTATTTGAGAGATTTTTATCAAATTTTAGTGTAATAACCTTTGGACAATAACTGTTTTTGAGGCCTCTGGATAAAGATGGAAGACATGCCTTTCCTTAAATAAAAAAGAAAAAAGAAAATGCGAACAATGGATTTCTTTTTGTCTTTTGTTTTTATGCCTTTTTAATGTAAATGTTTTAATGTTTTTAAGGGTTTCTCAACATTTTCATAGAGAAATTTCAGTATAGAGAAATTTCTCTAATAATATTATTGAGAAACCTTAACTAATAAGAAAAAACATATTGGACCTCTCTTACTACCAAAAGTTGGAAAGGATATTTCACTAATTTTTTGTTTTTATTAGGGAGCTTTTTTATTTTTTTTTAATTTTTATTTATTTATTTTTTTTTATGGGCTTTAATTTGCCGAATTCCAAAAGTAAGACCTTAGGCAATCACCTTAATGGCCTAATAGTTGTCATTAAGTCCACGGCTACACTACATGTATACTTATATTAAATATTTTATTTTTCTTAAGACCAAAAAAAAAAAAGTTATATACAATCAATCAAAAAGTGATAGAGGCCATAACTTGGAGTGATGATAGAAAGTGTTATTCACCAAAAAAAGGAAGAGGGAAAGAATGCCTACTTGCTATCTCTCTTAGAGTAATATGTGGTCCTCGTGCATTGTGTAAGATCTTTATTCAATCGATAAATAATCTAAAAATGTTGTGAGTTTTCAATATAAATTTTAATACATAAGGGATAAATAAAATTAATTTGCTTTTCAATCTACATATTTTCTTTGAGGGCCATTCAACATACACTTGATAGATTTGTCAACTTACAAAATCATTCATAGGTTGTTTAAATATCTTGTTTTCCATCCTCATAGACAATACTATTAGGTTTCTCCATTTCTATTTTTTTTATTTTTTGTCATTATCAATGTTTATTGTAATGTTTTCCTCTTTTTTTTTTTTTTCCTCCAGGATATATGGACCAGCACTCTGGAAGATGAATCCATGCTGAATCTTAATTAGATTGCAAACCAAATTATGAATTTATGAGGAATAACTCTCATAAGTGGACAATTCATGGTTACCTCAAGCTATACCCAAAAATCATACAATTCTCATTTGAAAAGAATTTGCTATTACAGAAATACAGACTTGTTTTGTGAATTTTTTTTTTAAGTACTTTTTCAGAAATTTTTTCTAAAACCTATCCCACTTTTTAGGAGATACAAAAAAGTTATTTCCAAAATTTCAAAAACGGTTTGTTGTGCAAAAATGAAAACAATATGTAGGCAATGGGTGTTTTTGAAATTTTCATTTTTTTCCCAAAAATACAAATAAAAAAAAGAAGCAAACAATCAACAGAATTTGTAGCAAAATATTGATAGCTCTACTCTTAATTGACAGATTTAGCTAGTTTATTATTGAGTTTTCATTTTCTCTTTGCAGTTGTCAAATGTAAAGAAGGCTGAGCTACTTCCTATGGTATGTGATGTCCACCTTACTTAGGAAGCCATTGTGTAAGGACATATGCATCCTATATATGATTTGTGTTTCCAAATAATTGTCTTGCTTTGCTATATCAAAACTACTACTCTAATTAAAGGTATACTTGCCTACTGTGTGCTACAGATTTGAAGAGTAAATAAAGGGAAAAAAAGTACCCAATGTGTGTAATTTTACTTTCTCTGCTTTGTAATGAAGCTGGTATCCAAAATTCTTTTATCTCAATTAACAGTATTGTATGTTTGTTTTCACGCTTCTTTGTGTTTGGTAAACAATATTTTGCAATTTGCTATTTATTGACATGTGATTGACTAGTAATAATTCATTGTACAACAATGAATTGTTGCTTGAATTTGTTATGAGGAGCTTGTGATTCATTCGTAGCGAGTTTATGTTCAGGAATCGAAGGAGTCCACTTGTGTAAAACTTAGACTCCCAACATGTATTGTTTGAAACAGATACCAACCTAAAAGCTTAAACTTGTGTAAGTGGTGAGTCCATCCAACGTAATATTAAAACTCTTCCTTTTTATTTTCCCTTCCTGATATGAGACTTTTCATCTTTATCATGTACCGACAATCTTTCCGTCAAATCTAAACCATACATCGGGCAAAGTTCTCCCCATGTATTTATTGCACTGAATTGTGGACTTGAGAAATACTAAAGTTGGGTCAGAGCCCTAGATTTAATCAAGTCCATGGACCTTCTAGCTCACTGATGAGTCCAAAATTTCACGAGCATGAAGCCAATAGAGTCTGAATCAGAGTCTTTTCTTGTGTTTGATAAAATAAAAAAATAGAAAAAAAGTCTTCTCTTGTGAGTCGTGCCCCAATTTTATCTGCTTGTCATCAGTTAATGACAATGGTTTGCTAATGAGAGATGCAAGGCATAAGTGTTTGTCATTTAGGCACTGTATTAACATTATGTGAAAGGTTTTTGTAATTTTGCCCATAAGCTATGATTTGTTTTGATTACAAACTTTGTTATCGGTTTTTCTTTTTTTTTTTTTTTGGGTACCAATCTGCTGCTGGAAATTCAGTGCATATGAGATAAATGGCTGGCCTCACTAGTGCAGATATATCCGACATAATCTTCAAGAAAGCCCATTTCTACACCGAAATTAGTACTGTTTTCACTTGTATCAATTTTTTTTTGATAATTCTATTCATCTGCTACACTTTGGATATGCTACTAATTTTACTTTATATGACTTGGCCCCAAATTTTGTTTGTAGGGGACTAAAGATATAAGATTTTCAAGAAATCCATAGAAATTCAGTTTGCGGGATATGCCACTGATTTTACTTTGTACGACTTGGCCATCTGTAGAAATTCAGTTTGCGGGAACCAACGTTATATACTCAATGGATGGTTATAATGCCATAGTTCATTTATTGAAATTCTTGGTAGCCATTCCTTCCCAAGTAAAGGAATGGCTCACAGCATCTCTTAATCATTTTAGTAATTAAATTATATTAGTGCATGACATTTTTCTAACAATCTAAAGCCGTTGTGTTTTAAAAAGAAATTTTGTTTAAGATTTTTCAGTTTTTTTGAAAAAAAAAGAGTATCGTGAAAAAACCAACTGAATTCCCACCGTGATTAGAGAGCTTAAGGATAATAAGTTTAAAATTGCTATTGTTATGAGTATGTATGACTTGAGCTTAGAATAAGTTGATTCATTATCTATGTTTATCTTTCTTCCTCTCTTGTACATATGTTGAGATGTTAATGGGTTTAGTCTTGTCAAAAAACAATATCTATTGAAAGTAATAGTTTTATAAAATGTGTTAAGCTTACTTTAAAGATTAAAATAAAACTCATTATTTGTCAAATTAAAATTTATATTCAAAATTTGTACCTTGAGGTTTTCAGTACATGGTATTATTTAGATTAATGGCTTACCTGTGGCTTAATATTATTTTCTGTTGTTTGCTTGTGTTTAATAAATAAAAAAAACCTTAATCTTTGGTTTAAATTTTCTTTTTCCTATTATCTGACTATATTAAAAATATTAAGAAAACATGGTGAATTGTTGCATGGAATTGTTGCATATGCAATTTACCATTACTTTGTGTAATTGATAGCATGTGGCTGTTGAAAATTAGTATTTGGATCTTTAATGTTATTTATAAAGATTTATGAAAATAAATTTGCCAAATTAATTGGTTTTAAATTTTGTTGACTAAACTAGTAGACTGTGGTAATGTTAGTGCATAACATTTTTCTAACATGAACTAGTCATCCAAATTGTACATTGTGATTTACTTGATTGTATTGTACAATATTGCTTTGCTGCACTCATGATCTATAAAAGAAACTCTGTATTTTGTTTGTCAACTCTGACTCTCCTATTCCAATCAATTTGAAACTTAGTTTGATAGAGCTAGCAAAAACTACTTTGTTCACTCCCCCTAATACATCCTTCATGTCCTGAATGTTTGGCAACTATATTATATATGTTTTATATGACTAAAGTACCAATCCTTTTGTGTCATGTGCCTCGTTCCACTAGGAAGAAAAAAAAGTGGGAAGAATTCATCTTTGGACAGAGTAATTAATTGAGAATTGGGCTTTAGTGATTATTTTTTGTGGTCTCATCCAATGGCTACTTAGGGAAGACAAGAGGTACTTATCATAGATGATTGTCATGCTATTAGATCATTTTTATTTATACAATCTATATATTTTTAAGAATAGATCATTTATTTATTATAATATATATATATATATGATTTAATCATGTGATTAGTTCTGTCTGATTTTTTACATGCATATTTTTCTTAGCTTGTCATGTGAGACAAACGATTCAGATAATTTACATGAGTACAAATTAGTCCTATAATATGACAACTTTACCTATGAAATTGAGATTTACAACTTTAGCAAATCTGAACTCACTTTAATTGGGGCTCCACTAGTAGATGGTGAAGTTGGTCCCCCCGAATTAGTTGGTCTAGTAGACCGGATATTGAGTTATCAACAAAAAATTAACAAAACTATTCTTCTTTTTAACAATTTAATATAATTAATTATTATTATTAGATAAGAGAATAAATCTTATATTCGAATCTTGCTATTTACTAAATAACTAAAAAATTTGAACCTATTTAATCCACTTATTAAAAAAAAGCTTGATTATATGTGAAGGATATATCAAAAATATAAATAAATAAATTATTTCTTTATTTAATAACCTAAACTTGTAGTTGAATTGATGGTGAAGATTTATTGACTTATCAAGGAAAGAATATCATTTTTCTCAAGGCAAAAAAATCTATAGGAAAAAGCAAAAGAGAAAAAGGAGCCAGTATATATCCTTTGTCATCTTTAATCCATGGAAGCAAAGCATCAAACATTTGTGCCACGTACATCAATGATCAAACCAAGAAAAGAATTGCTTTCCATTTCTCAAATATAGAATGTTCAGGTCTCCATCTCCATCTCCATCTCTATCTCTATTGTGATCCCCACAGCAACCATTTCTCTTTCCCTCTCCATCTCTATCTCCATTGTGATCCCTGCAGCAACCATTTCTCTCTCTCGTATAATTGTTTACAAAAAAAAAAGGTACGCTTAAATTTTTAGTTTCTTCTTTTCAATAGTGTAAAGACTGTATTTGGATTATAAATTTTGATAGGGATTTAATGTGAGACAAATATGAATGAAATATAAGTTTTTTTTTCTTCTTATTTCTCTTTTTTCTTTCCAAATTTCTATCCAAATTCATAATTCAAACACTGTATAAATAAATGTAGTCCACTAATTGCTAATTCTATTCATAATGCAAAGCTAATTGAATGTCTGTCAGCATGAGCTACTAAAATTGCATGATAATGGCCATAATATTTTGCATGGACATAGTTGTGTGTGTATCAATTTATGCATCATATACAACGCATTATTGTTATATGGGATCACCTTCGATGTGTGTTTGTTATTGTTATTATTGTTTTATGAATTTTTATTATGATCTGTTACGGTGTTAATTATAATTCATTGCGATGATTATGATCTAAAAGTTTTTGGTTATATGTATCTTATGTAGTCTTTAGTTATGACTCATTTTTTCTTAATCATAAGTTTAAAAAATTCAATTATGATATTTATAATGATCAACCTCAGTAATAACGTTACTTACATATAACACATGACCCTTTTATATAATGAGTAAAGGTGTGTTTGTATCTAGTTTTTCTAGCTACATCTCATGAACCCTATTAGTTAATAGAGACTAAATTAGGTGTAGATAGTTTTAATAGGTGGTGATCTGGTGTGATGACAAGCACCATCTTTGTTCTAGTGTTGTGGCATGAGTTCAATTTACAAAAATTCAGTATTTTTCCAAAAAGTACAGGTAAGACTAATTTTTTAAGGGGAAATAACAATGTAGGGTAGAATACCAATTTTTTTTAATAAAACATGGGGAGTGCAAGTGTGAGTTGCATCTCTTCATCTCTACGTAAATTTTTTTTATTTTTTATTTTTTTTTATCTATTTCACTTACATATAATTTTCCCTTATTTTAATTATTTTATCGGTGAAAAAGAGAAACATTAATTATGAAAGCTAATGCACATAAAATACTGACATGAGCATCAATAAAAGAAAGAGACTCTACAATGTATCAAAACAAAACTAATCAATTCCAATTAGATTGACATCAAAAAACAAGCTCAATTATCTACTAGCACTGCATCAAAAGTTAGTGAGGCGCCAACCAAAACAAAAACCATTTTTTTGAATATTGTTTTTTTTTTTTTTTTGGGTGGATAAGACAAAAAATGTACACATTTACGAGGGGCATACCCAGGTAATACAATAAATCTAACACTCCCCCCCTCCCCCCTACAAAGAGGGGGGAGCCAAACATAATATAACAAACCTTGCAATAATTGGGGTCCAAAAGAAAATCACAAATAAAGCCCAAAAATTGCCCATATATTGTTGCTATTGTTTTTGGCAATGAAAACATTCTCGTCTAGTTGTGTTTTCATTTTCTGTTTTGAGAAATAAAGTACATTTTGTATTCGCTTTTGTTTCTAAAAATTGAAATAATTTTTAAAATTTGTGGAAAGAAAAAAGACGTTTCATTTGTTTCGAAAAAAATTTGTTGGCATCCCCTCTCCTCCCTTCCTACAACGCCCAGCATTCAATAAATATGTTTTCTTATTATTTCTTTTAAAAAAAAAATATGTATTAGACATTATTTTTTTCAAAACAAAACTTTTTTTTTTTAAATTTATTTTCTGTATTGACAATGATACCAACACTACCTTAACCAAATGAATTTTTGTTCTTTCAGTTTTTAATTTTTTTAATAGAAAACAAAAACATTGCATGCAACAAAACAACCTTGAAACTTAGAAGAAATCATTAGATAGTGTTAGGGGTGGGAATCGTGCCGTGTAGTGTTGGTTTTGTGTTGTGTCATATTGGGTTCGTATTTAAAATAATCCAACACTAACACGACCTATTTAATTAAACGTGTCAATTATTTTGACACTGACCTGACCTACTTATAATCGTGTTAACACTAACACGACACGTTTAATACGATTAGTAAAAGTTTATGTTTCAGATTATAAGCAAATTGAACTGTCTATTTAAAAAATTAATAATAATAATTCGTTTAGATCACATGCATCGGAATAACTTGTTTAAACATTGACACACAATGATAATATCTATGAAAATAATTAAAAATATTCATCACTAATCCATTACATATCCAATCTAAATTATTGTCACTCATTAATATTTAAATATCCAATATAATTTTAAAAGCAAAATAAGTTTTCATCCAATACCAAACTAATAACTATAACACAAAAAATATTAATAAATTAACGAATCAAACAAAGTGAATAAAATTGTAACACAAAAAAATATTAATAAAATAACAAAATATATTATAATTGTCAATTATGTTAATTCACCATTGCAAGTTGTAACTTGTATACTAAGAAGAATAAAAAAAAAATTATGGCTTTTGCTTGATTGAAGAGTTCTTCAAGATTTTGAGAGAGGGAAACAATTTATCAAATCACAACCGATAGTCGATTTATCATTAATTTGGGGTTACACTTAATTAGATATATATTATATAGAGAGATTTAAGTTTTAATTTAACGGATGAGAATTAATTACTTATATAATGTTGTATTCAGGTTACATGCAAATCAATAGTGGATTTGTGTTAATGTGTCAACACGAATTTTTACGCAGGTCAGACGTGTTCATTTCAAGTTTCACATGTTCAACCCAAACACGGCCCATTTAATATTCGTATTTTCGGGTCGTGTCATATTCGGATTCGAGTCAAAAAAATGATTAACCCTAACTCTCTAATTACGTGTACGATTCGAGTCATGTTAACGATTTACATGCCAAATTCCCACCCCTAGACAGTGCCAATAAAAAGAGTGGTGATAATGCCATGAATCATATTTATCCTACCACAATATTTAATACAAACTGACATTTATTTCTCAGCCAAACCAAATAATCTCCCCCTTTTCTTTTTCCCACACTCTCTTTTTGGGGTATGGATCTTTATGAAGTACGGATACTTTAAAAAGGGTAATGTATCTGTGTCGAATGTTAATATTCTTTGAATACTCTCTAATATGTATTAGATACTTATTCAAAGTATTGGATACATTTTAATTAATTTTTCATTATTTTTGGAGTATCGAATATTTAATTTTGAAGTATTAGATACTACAAGTTACGCATTACTTCTTTTACAAAATTAGAAGTGTAACATTTATCGCATACCATTAAAATATAATATAATTGTAAGGACAAATACAGAAATATTTTCTAATATTTTGTTTAGTTCTTTGATAAAAAGAACCTAGTGAATTTATAATATCTAATTTTTAAAGATTAATATTTTATATTATAAAATTACAATGTAGTTCCTTAACATTCTTTAAGTTATGTGTAACTTGCTATTACTAATTAAAAAAATATTTTTTTTTACAAACATACTTATATCTTATTTTTTAAAATTTTTTATTGTATTATCATATCTCTATCCGTATCCATATCCCTATCCGTATCCATATCATATCCATGGGCTTTCTAAATAGATCCTCTCCGGCAATTGATCCCTCAGTTCCCTACACTTTGCATAAGAGGAAGACATGTGAAGAGGAGTTGATCTAATAGGTTGAAATGTGTTCACGTACTGTAGCTGTCGTGAACCAATAGAAACGGTATCGTTTTTGAAAAAACGGCGCCCTTTTTTCTAACGGTGGGCAAACCTAACAGAGTGCAATTTATTTATCAATCCCGCTACATACACCCACTGGGGGTCGACTCCCAATGATGTGGCGCGCAGTGATTGATCAGTTTTGTTTTGTTTTTTTTTTTTTTTTTCTTTCCTTCCAATCCCACAGTGCCACGTGGCACTGAGGGGGTGGTGGGGGTGCCCAATCACTGAGGTAGGAAGCATTTTTCTTTATTTATTTTTACGTGGGTCAACAACATGAATAAAAAACAAAAAAAAACAGAGCTCCAAATGCAATGAAACAAACATAACACCAAATACAATAAAATGTTTTCATAATGCAATTGGATAAAAAGCATTACTCTCATATAGGAATCAAAAACATAAATAGATGAGCCCTAAATAAACACATGACCTTTAAGAAAATCAATTGTATAATCCAATTTAAGGGTGTGAATAACTCAAGAATTCAATATGAAGTTTATAATCATAAAAGTTAAATTTAAACAAATTAGCAATATTAATGAAAGTTTTTCATCAAATCCAAAATAGTGAAATTTTGGGGGGGACGGGGGGGAGCGACTCCTTTAATCTACTAACAATTTGACAAATTCAAAACTGATGCATGGTATTTGGTCATAGAGTTTCTAAAACTTATGGGCAAGTAAGGTAATAGCAAAAAGACCAGTAGACGCAAGACATCACGTGCTCTAAATGGCGTGAAATTTAGTCGAGACGTGAAAAATATCATAACGATCAGAATCCATCACTTTGTCATGGCCTATGATGGATTTTGAGTGAATTCCAACATTTAGGCCATCAATTTTGCGATTTTGTCATTTTTGAAAATATTTTATTTATCTTTAACTTGATTTAGATGAATCCAATTTTGCCGAAGTTTTTCTAGTATGTTTCTCTTTCATTGCAGTATCCCAATTTGAGCCTAACTCAAATATTTTCATTTTTGGTAAATTTGTTTTATTTTGGCTTGATTAGCAAGTAATTACCCTAGGATTTGATTTTCCTTTTTTACTTTAGATTTTCTTTAGCATAAATTGACATGTATGCTTTAGGGCAAATCAATCGGTTTTGGAGATTCAATAATATAGTAAGGGATAAAGTCATTTCTTTATCAAATTCGTTTTTTTTTTTTTTTTGTTTAGTTTAGTATTCACTCTATTACCATTTCTCGCAGCAAAAACAGTAAAATCTAGGTGTAAAAAATCCAAGGTAATACACAATCTCAATAATCAAAAAAACAAAAAAAACAAAAATTACCCATGCTTATGACACCTCTAAATTGAACATTACTAGTAAAACTAATTATCGGTATCCTCTTAATACCTAAATATGCTCTACGGTGGTGCAAGCACACATTAGACATAAAATAATTATTTGTAGCACATCCAAACTCCGATGAAGCCCTGCTGAACCTTCAAAAGATTAATAACCAAAGCACTAAAATAACTTATCTCATACTCTTAACACTTGTAACACATTCAAGAGCACCGTATTCACAGGGCCAGCCTTGGCCTAAGGCCAGTAAGACCTGTGCCTCAGGCCCCAAAATTTTGGCCCAAAAATAGGGCTCCCAAATTTAGTAAAATATTATAGGCCCGATGTTTTTTTTTATTTTTTTTATTTTAGGATCAATTTAAAGGGCCCCAAAATATTTTTATTGGGTCCATGTATGGTTTAGCCCATATTTATTTATAAGTGTAGTTTGGTCCATATTTATTAAAATGAAAATATATATTAAAAAAAAAGTGTTGGACCCAAGAAGAACAATACATACAATATATGGGCCCTAATTTTTTATTTTATTTTATTTTTACCTTCTTTATCTATTAGATTTTAGTGGAATAAATAATTTTGCCCTAATTTTTTTACCTAGGTCTTTATCAGTTTTAATTGAATATTTTTTTCCTAATTTATTTCATTAAATTGTTTTGTTTATAATTTTAATGATTATATGTGCAAGTAAATTATAACTTATCGTTTTATCTCTGAACTTTTTTATTTCAATATAAGAGAGGCCTCCATTTTCGAAATTCACCTTAGACTCCCTAAATCTCACCGGTCCTGTTACAAAGCACCAACACATTTATAGGCTTACAATGCACCAACTACTCACACTTGCGAGTGGACCTAACATAATCATAGGCCTCAATATGACATTGGTTAATAACTAAAGCGGCAAAAAAGCAATTTTAACATTCACAATTTTGTGTAATTTACCCTATATTAGAGTACATATATATAATTTATTTATTTTTCTACTTTTTTAAATAATAAAAAATGCTCTTAAAATGAAAAATGCACTCACCTAAGTTTGTACTCAGGATGAATGGTTGGTATAGTTTTTTATTAAAAAAAATTAGTGAAAAATCCTACCGCATGTGCACTAATTGCCAATTAGATCCCATCACTTTTTTTGTCAACCCACAAGGTCCCATTCTATACATTGTTTAAAAGTTTAAGTCATTTTTTTCAAATTTTTGACAATTTTTTTGGGTACATTTTTACACTTATTCATGATGATTATTTTATTTTTTATGTTTCAAACTTTAAAATTATATCACTTTCATTGTACACATTTGTTTTAGATAAAATTTGTATTTTTGAGACCCACTTGATGAGATCTATCAAATAAAATTTTGAATATGAAAATATTTAAAATGAGAGAGAGAGAGAGAGAGAGAGAGAGAGAGTTTGAGTTTGGGTCCGATACTGTAAAAGTTCATGCTTTTTGAAATTTTACACTTTCAAAATTGTTTTAAAATGTGAAAATTTTCACAACAGGGATTCACGAAATCGTGTCAAAGAGAGTTAAATTTTACACTTTGTTTAATCCAAAAATGATAAATTATCACAGTTTCAAAAGTGTAAAACCTCAGTTTCATAGTTTTAAATTGAAAACTTTGAAAACTATTAAAATTTAACAGTTTCAAAACTATTTTTAAAAGACCGAAAGTTTATAGTCTTTGAACTTAGAAGGTGTATATTTATCATTTTTATGTATGATTTCAAATATCTCTATTGAAATATGGAATTATGTGACAAGAATAAAAGTGAAAGTTTGTAATTTTCTAGCTTGAAAGTATGAAGTTTCACAATTTGAAATTTAAATTTTTGAAAACTGTTTTGAAGGTGTGAATTTATATTTTCTTCTAAATCATCTCTGATTATTTCTAATTTCTTAAAAATTTCTATGTTGTTTATTAATTTGGTACTAACTGTAATACCAAATTAACAAGGGCCATGTAATGGTAAACACCCTCAAAAAGGTAACAATTATAAAGATTAAACCATAAACGCATGAAAATCGTAAATATATTTAGGATCTTGCTAACAAATACCCTTATCGAATAAGAAAAAAGATTTAAAAAAAATTGAGCTTAACACAAAACAAATTTCATAACACTTTCATTCATTTCATAACATTTTTTTAATTTTTTCATCTTTTTTAAAGTATTTCTTAACTCAAATTTGATACTAAAAAAGAATGATTTATTTGCATGTAGCTATTAGTTGTTGTTAGGCTTGGTGATTATTGACTTTCTAGTTATAGCTGATTTATTTGATGTAATATTTTTTATATTTATAATTACTCTCGTATCGATTGAAAAAAAAAAGGGTTAAATTAGTTAGCTAGAATAGAAAAACTACAAATCATTTAGCTAGTGCAAGACACTTTAATTTCCAATGACATCGAAAGAACAGAATCAATTGCTCTATCCTGTCTATCTTTTATTAGGGTTAAATTAGTGACTTGGGATCCTCTGCCCAACATTTTGTACCAATTTTCTATCTCGGTATTCTTGAGCCATCACGTGTTCATTAAAAAAAACTTTATCATTCTTGTACTGCCACATGTCCATAACTCACTTAAAACTAACTCAATCTTCCTACCTCACGAGTCATCACTTATTCTTCTATCCTCCTCTGCCCTTGACTGTAATCACTATGGACCCACCATAAACAATAATGCTAATATGATTTTAAGAGGGTAGACATTTCATTTTTGACCAATCTTAAGACGGATGCCTTCCAAAGCTTCTCGATGATGAAACAAAGATGAATGTTTTTGATCCACTTGGAACAACTTTTGGATGGAGAGAGACTCCCCAACCCTAAACCTGTTTTAGCCAAAATGTTTTCAAACCTTTAAAAATGATTTTCGAAATTGTTTTCAAGACTCCTTTCAAAAAAATCAAAAACATGTTTCTTCTAGAAAACAAGGGAGGACAAAGCTGAAATAAATGAAAGGATGAAGAATACTCTTGAAATAGTTGAGTCACAGGTTTTTGTCCTAGCCATAGCTTTTTTGTTCCCTGGACCCGTAGGAATTATATGTGGCTGCAAAAGTCATGCAGCACAAAATAGTTTCTAGAAGATGGTCCTTCAAACATCTTAGAAGATTCCATTTGCTATACTCCGGATATCCATGCGAAATGGCATATTCCAGAGGACCCCTTGGCCTATATATACACACATTTGTGTGAGAAAAAGGGTTTTTCCTCTCTCTCACTCACACACACACACACACACACACACACACACACACAACTCAATTTATGCCAAATAGATACTCAACTCCCATCTCTTTTCATCCATAGCTAAACTTGGAGGATTTTCAGCACCATTGGAGACTTGAGGGAAGCTTGAGAAGACTCATCTACTGTTTGGACTTGATTCTCACTTGCTTGGAGCTTTGGCAAAGAGGTAAATCTCTATCTTTGAGCATTTTCTTTCTTTTTTTTTTCCTTTTCTCTTCTCTCAAACACTCTCTATCTCTTGTGATCTTTGGAGTATATAGCTTGTTAGACTTGAATAGATTGGGGATTCTTGCCTATTCTCCTATATATCACTTAAGTTGCATTATATTCATTTTCTTAGAACTTTCTTTCCTTTCCTCGGTAACCAAACACTTTATATTGTTGCATTTATTTTCCTTTTAGTTGTATTTTGGTTATATATTAGGATTCTAGCCAAATCCTATTTACAATGGTTTTAACTCCATTATCTTCACTTTCTTACCACTTTCTTGCATTTTTTGGAAGCCAAACATGTGCTTTCCATTTGAAAATGGTTGAGTCTACTCTTTCAACCTATCATTACATGGATTTGAGCATCTCATGCTCATTTCCATTAGTAGATGGTGAAACTTCTTCCATTCTCTTTCCTCTAGCTTTCATTTTCTTGATTAGTAGTGTGGGGACATATTTTTTGGATACAACACGTGGCCAAGGTGACACCGAAGTGCCAGCCAAGGTGCCATATGTTTCAGTCTTGACGCCGAGATGATTTTGGCTAGGCCGAGGTTATCTGCGGAGATACCGGAATCCGAGATAAGCAGATAAGGGATAAAAGTCCTAGAATGGGGAAGGACCTCGGTCTGGATAAAAATAAGGCTCTTAAGGAGTTTATCTCTATCTATTTGAGAGTCCAGGATAGGCATTAAACCAATGTCCAAGAGAAGCTAGGCTTCTACAGGGACCAAGTTAGTGTTGGCTGCAAAAGAGAGGCACCCTCGTGGGTCTAAGGTACGCTTTTTGTATTCTGGCTTGTGAGTTAAGCACAATTGGTTATCTGTGAGAGATAAGATTACTGACTTGATCGTCGGAGTGCCCCGGGTGGAAGAACCACCGCTGGAGTCTTATCTTTTGGTTACAAGTCGTTCAGGAGCAATCTACTCGCCAAAGGTTTCCAAATTGAGTAATTGCTTATGGCAAGCAGGTCGAAAATATCACACACAAGTAGCTTAGTTTTCTTGGAAGATAGTTGAATCTACTCTCTCAAAACCATCATTCTATGGATTTGGGTATTTCATGCTCATTTTCATGTATAGAGAGTAGATTTAGTCCATTTTATACTTTCTATCTTCCATTATCTTGCTTATTAGCTTAAGTTTTCTCAGATTATGGGTTGAATCTATTTCTCTCATGTTTCCTTTCATGGATTTAGTGTTCTTTTGGAATAAATTCACCTCATTATCTCTCCCTTTGTTCTTTTTGCTTTCCTTTAAGTAGAGTAGCATTTGTTTCTTGTTCTTAGTTTTGCTCTTGGTGAAATGATGGAATCTATCTCCACAAAACCACTATTCATGGATTTAGATTTTTACATGTTTATTTTCATGTGTTGGAGGTAGATTCCAATCACTTCCCTCTCGTTTACTTGCTTTCCCTTTATTTTTTGTTTTGTTATTGTGTTCTTTGATAATGGTTGAGATCTACTTGCCTCGACTCATTGTTTCATGACTTTGAGTCTTTATCTCCCTTCTTAGGTATGATCTTGGCTTATTTTCATGTGTAAAGGGGTAGATCTTAGTCATTATATATTTCTTCACCATTTTCATTCATTCTCTTATCTCATGTCAATCTTTCATAATCATAGCTTAGTTCGTACTTTTTATGCCTGGTACATTGTGTTTTATCATTGTTCCTATCTCGTTATGTCGATTATATGTATTGAGATGGTTTCCATGCTTGAGATGATTCACATGAAATTTTAGTGGCAACCGGGTTCATAGGATTCATTTTATGAGTTAATGCATTTATAGACTTTTGCATCTAAGATTATGCGTATTTTCTATCTCTCTAATCCCTTTCACACTTGGCTTGATGTTGAGGAGTACTAGGTAAGTTTCTTCCCTTTTATTTACATCTTGCTTTTGTATTCTTTCTTATTTTGTCCAGCATGCTACCATGAGACTATTTACTTACTTCATATATCTCGATTTTTGCTCATTGTTTGGAGGGCATTTTGCCCAAATTGAAAATGCCTCTATCTTTTGTGAGGGTTTTTCAGTCCTTTTCTAGAAAAATCCTCATAATAAAACTATTTTCATTTTTGAGAGAGTAAAAGCTTTCCAAAATAGGTGATTTACTCTATACTTGTTTACTTCACATAATAAAGATAACATTAATAATTGGGGTATGAACATATTTTGGAAACGATTCTCATATCAAGAATTAGTATAGGCCAACTTTTGATCAGGTGAGTAGAGGGTGGTCAATTCATGACCTTCCTTTCTTATACCTAAACTCTCGAACCAAATTTTCTAGTTGCTACAGGTAGTGACCTATATTAATAAGAGTCAAAGTTTCTTAGTTTTTCCAAAAAGATTAGGTGGTGACTCTAGGTCTAATGATACAGTCTTTATTTGGCATTTTGATATATTAGTGGATTTTCTGTGAGAGCAAGACGAGAGGACGAACTATCAAGGTGTGCTGGATACCCTTGTAGAGATCCCACAAAGAGTCTTCTCAATTTCCACTCCTCTTTCTTTCCTTTATCCTGAAGGCATCAAATGCTATGTTTCAGATTTGGCCTTCGAACCATCTGTTGGGGAAAAACTTTCAATCTCGCTAGAAACCATACAATTTAATTAAACTTATTGTTGGAAGATTTTCATAATATATATTTATATATATTTTTTATTATATGAATTATAGAGAGGTGTGACTTTTGAGTTTAAACCAAAGGGTGTAAACATTAGATTTAAACCAAAAGATATGACTTTTGGATCCAAAGGATGTGACTTTTGGATTTAATAGACACAAACCCATACCTATATAAATGCGAAAAGGGTTGGCATTTGTAAGACAAAACTTCCATGGATTTTCTCTATAGAATTCATGTTGTTGTTTATGTTTTTTACTTGGTGGATTAGAAAATCAAAAGGTATTCGGGATCTAATTTTGTACATGCATAACATAGTTAGTCTTTAAACTGAGCTTCATTGTATCCTAGAGGCAAATTCGCGAATAACTAGGTGCACACCAGATTTGACCAAATTGATGGGGGTGAATATTTTCTGTTTTATCTTATTTCGTCACATTTACCAAATTTGCACCAACAAGCAGATTTTAATTTTTAACCTCAAGTGTCACAAAGATGCTTAGAGAAAATAAAAAAATAAAAATAAAAGAGAGTACCATAGATAATTAATTACAAAATACTGGCTACCTTTTCCTTAAGTACTCTAGTGGTGAAAATTATAATAAAATTACAAAATCATTGACAATTGTACATTTTTGACCTCGATTTATTTTTATTTTCTCTTCACATGTTCCTCCATTCTTCCATTTTCTCTTCCTTCCTCTTCCCTACTGTCAATTACCCTTCCTCCTTCACCCTCCTCACTGTCCATCTCTCCCTTATTCTCCCCTATTACCCCCACACCTCCCATACTCTTAACTACCCACCCTCAATCCGTTTCGCTAGTTTCTCCACTAACCCTAGCACCTTCATTGCCACAACTGCCTCAACAAGCTTTCCTACACCCTCTCTAGTCGTTGGCCATCCCTATTTCACACCCTTCTAAGATACCGACCTCCCTACATCTACCCTCCCCTAATCCTCTCTGCTACACTCAACCATTTTTTCTCGCTTCCACCACTAAATCCATCACCGCTACAACTCCATTGCACTTTCATCATTGAGATCTCTTTCATCATAACTAGATTGACTTCTTCCGATTGAAAGTCTAGATCGATTTTTTCTCTCTCCCTCTCTCTCTCTCTCTCTCTCTCTCTCTCTTTCTTGTGGAAAATGGAAGGAGACTATGGTGGTTTAATGCCCTCAATTTCTTAAGACCCGATTTATCAAATCAAAACTACATTCATCATTCATTTCCATTAATTAATACAATTATACATGCAGAAAACAAAATCTCGACATGAGCCGACATTCATAACAGATATCATTCTCTTTCATTTCATTATATATATATATCCCATTTCAAATATTTTGAGATTCAAAAAAGGTGGTTACATGCACTAATATATTCATAACCCAACAAGCATGAATCTATAGCATGTAATAGGAGAAACATTTAACTAAATGATATCCAAAAATAAATGCCCTAAAGGCTTACATGTTTTCAAGGGACTTGACCTATTAAAAATAAAATAAGGGTTTCAACCCAATACAAGTTAAGCCCTAGGCTTTACAAAATACACAAAATATGAGCCTTAGCTCCCAAAAGCCTCATTGGCCTTGTTCTCGGTGGAGGCATACGGCCAACACCTGAAAATGGTTTTCTACATAGGGATGAGCATATAGCCTAATAGAGATAATCTTAACAAAGAACATGAGTTTTAACATTATCATGGTCATGAGATGCAATAATGTGCCATGCTCAAAATATCTGTTTTGTTTGCAAGAGATCATGCCATGCATTTTCCAAAATCGTAAACGATTCAACAACTTTTGTTTCATCAAAACATTGGGCTGTAAATATAACACTGGAAATCCCTAGGTATGTGTCTACTAGTAATCTCTTAAAGCACTTCCATATACCCCATTATATTAGCTATTAACCGAGAGGAAATTGAAGCCTACTCTATGCGAGTTTTAGGACTTTCACCATAGACCTCAAGCCAAATTAATTCTCAAGTCATATCTACATACCCTAACCGGATTTACCAAGGTATTTACCCCATTTCTTAATATTTTTCCAAAGTTCTCAACAACCAATCACAATGCATTTCTCAAAAGCGATAAGAAGTTATTAGTATGTCAATGCCAGAATGTTTCAATTTTCCTATTTTTCATGTCAATTCTACAATAAGTTAATGCAATCCTCCACCGATTGCCAAAACAATTATCTCTATCAAAATATTCCAATAAGGCAGTATTTAGAGCATAATTCACAATTTTCAATACTTTTGAAATAAAACATGGTTTCCAATAATCTCATCATTTCTCAATACCTTCCAAACATTCATAATTTTTCAAGAATTTCATAACTTTTTCATATTTTCTAGATATATCAACATCTCGAAGAATGTTCATAATTTCACAATTCACAATCCGCATTCAAACTTCCCACATTTTCTATGTTTTTAGAAAAACAATAAAGGTTGAGACCCCCTTCACCCCCTTTGCATTTGATTGGCTAACTTTTCTTTTTTTTTTCTTTTTTTTTTTTGTGATCTCCCAATCCTCAACCCCCACATGTGTGTGAGGGTGGTGAGGGTTGGACTTTTAAGGGGGTATGAATCATTGCTCAATAATTGGGATTTTCTAAATTTAAGAACAAAATCTTTAAATTCATGCACTATAGGTTATATTTTGACGAACAATTTGAGAAAAGTTACAAAAATTTGAGTAAACCCCCAATTTGGGCAATAATAATAATAATAACAGAATCCTAATTCCTCAAACAATCATAACTATCAAAATACCACATAATCTTGCTAAAATATTTACATGAAGTTAAGAAAATCCTTACCTCAAAAATGAAAAGGGAGAAGAATGAATTTTGAAATTTCAAGGTTGCCGGATTAAAGATTGCTCCAGTTCAAAACGATGTGCTCAATACTCTCTACACTTTTTCCCAAAGAACCAAGATGAGATTTTGACTCTAAGTATGGTAGATCAAGAGTTTTGTATAGTTTGGCGGTGGTTTGTAGAGAGAGAGAGAGAAAGAGAAGAGAAAAGAGTTTTAGAGAGAGAGTTGAAAGAAATTAGGGAAAGAGAAAAAAAAATATTAGATTTTGAGGGAAATGGTTCAAAAATCGAGGTCTATAGCCCATGTCCGCTCGTACAGAGCTTCTGGCCATAAATGCGGATTTGTCTAACAAAAAATGCTCTCTTGCATAATCTGCTCGTGCGGAACATATATTTTGCACGTACAGATTGACCTAGACAACTTTTACATAGTAAACTTCAAACAAGCGTATCTCCCTCTTTCGGAGTTAGAATTTGGTCAATTTTGTATCTAAATTCAAGTTCCAAAAGCTTTCCAATGGTTCTGAACTCATATCAAGATTCAAAGGGTGGAGATAGAAAAGCGTAAAAGAGTGAACACTACTAAAAAATAAATATTTGAATTTGGGGTTTTTGATTCAATCTTGTCTGTCCATCATGTTAACTTATAAATCAAGACTCCAAACACCAAGAAAAAGGTCCCAATTATAATAACAAAAAGATCAAATGCAAACCCATCAATTCCAAAAGTTTGAAAATAATACAAGTATAAGGTAACGGGTACCAATTAACATAAACAAGTCGGATTTAAGATCCGGGACACTATAGGTGGGCAAAGGAGTTGAGGGTAGGGAGGTGTGGAGGGTGGTGATAGAGATGTTGGGGGTAGGTGGAAGGGTGATTAACAACTAGAGATGGGTAAGGAAGGGTTAGCCAATAGTTGTAGATAATGGAAGAGAGAAGAAAAAGAGGGAAAAAAAAAATTCTAGTAATTACAACCACGGATTCCATGCTTTTGCAATTATGATTCTCTATTAATTTGTAAATAATTGACCCAAATCACTCTATTTTCTAATTATCCCTAGAATTTTATTGTCTTTACGAAGATTGAGTAACCATACCATCATAGAGTGTAATGCCCCAAAATAAATAACAATAACCCGTCTCATAACATTACTTACAAATGATCAACAGCATCATATCTTCTATTCCATTCATAACTTTGTATATGACATATGTGATATACATTTATAAATCCTAAATCCTGAATCTATAGCATATGACATGGATACATAATAAAAGTAAAACCAAATAATTATATGCCATAATGGCTACATCTTTCCAAGTTGATGCTTGGATACAACAAAATGAGTTTAACTCAATACAAGTAATGCTTATGGCTTATACAAAATTAATTACAACAAATAAACAAAAAATGAAGCCCTTGGCTCCAAGTCCTCCCTAGCTATGTCTTTGGTGGAGGCATATCATCAGCACCTTAAAGTTGTTTTGCACATAGGGTGAGCCAAAACCCAGTAGAGATACCCTAACACAATATATGAATCTTAACAAAGTTATAAGGTGAATGCACATATATGCCATTTGTCAAACATTCCTCATTTTCCATATCAAAACAATGCAATGCCAGATTATAAATCAATTCATGAAAATAATCATTTTATAACAGAAAACAGGGCAACACTGGGAATCTCTAGGTACGTGTCTGCCAATAGGTTATACAAGCAACACCAAAGCCATTTTACTAGTACTAACCGGAAGGATCAACACCCAACCGTGTGGGTTTCTATACTTTCTCCAAGGACACATAGGCCAACATCATAACCACAACTACACCCCCTAACTAGATTCTCTAAGGTATTTACCCCATTTTCTCAAAATCAATACATTTTCAATGTTCAATATAAAACTATGCTTGATGCAAGATGTATGAGAAATTGGTTTCAATTTAACCTAATTCTCATGCAATGTCTACAACAATCAAGACTATTTTCCACCGATAACCTAAAATAGATATTTCTATTCAACAGATATTTTATTTAACAATAGATAAATTCTCAACATTTTCAAAATGGGAGTGATAATAAATATTCAACTCCACTCTTATCATCAACAAATACATTCTCTATATCTATTCAATGCCCAACATCTTTTCCTTTACTTCTATAAATCAAATATCAATAATTTTCAACAAAATCTCTTTTCTTCTTTAAAATCTCATTCAAATAGTAAGTTTCCACAATTTCCACACAACCCAACAATAAATGCCCTTCTACAACATTCTCAAGCATTTATTTGAAAAATCCCTATTTTACTTTCCAAAGCCAAACCCAAGTTTCAACAAAAAACCCCCTAAATCACTAACCTATTTCAAAGAGCAAATAACTAAGCTAAGAACCATATTAAAGGTTGAAGAAATCCCGACCTCAAAGTAAAAGACAAGAGGGAATAGAGGTAGAAGCTTGGCGAAGTCGAAAACAACAATTCCTCCATTAAGACGAAGCCCTCGACGTGCTCTACCTTTTTCTCTAAAGAGCTAGGGTGAAAAAAATCAAAGGAATGAAAGTATTTAGGGATAGAAGGTAAGAACTAGAGAGAGAGAGTGTGTGTGGATTTAAGGTTTTTAGAGAGAGAGAGAGAGAGAGAGAAATGAAAAAGTGACTCAAAATGGCCTTTTCTTGGAATGATATATGCACAGACTGCTCGAGCGACCAATACACCACTCGAGCGTCAAACACAATAAGTGACATTGCTCGAGCGACCAAAACCACCGATCGAGTGCACAATGAACCCTCCCAAAAAAGACCACTCATGCACAAGAAGGACCGCTCGAACGAAGATACCACACTTCTAGTAGTTTTGCAGACTATAAAAGATCACTCGAGCGCAAGAAAGACCGCTCAAGTGAACAAGTAAAAAATTTAGGCAACAACTCTTTGAAAAACTAATTTCCCAATCTGTTTCAAACGCAATCACAACTCCCAAATAACCAAACTCAACTAGTAACAAGCTGAAAATGAGATGAACAATAATTAAGGACATGGATTCTCAAGTTCAAAAGCAAGAAATGGGTCGGGTTTAAACCAAAATCGTTAAATGTAGAGTATATATATATGTATATAATATGGCAGAACGTTTTTTGAATTTATGTATATTTTTGTCCTACATGGCATCATCAATGATTCAGATCATTCCATCCACAAAATTAATGATCAGATTTTTTTGGTCCAAACTATGTTTCCTGCCTATCTCTCCTCTCTTCTCTCATATTTTATCATTCCACTACTCTCTCTCTCTCTCTCTCTCTCCTCTACCTCTCATCACTCTGTCCTCTGTCTCTCCTCTCGGCACCGTCGCTCTCAGCCAGGAGTACGCCGTCAACAAAACCCTTTCTCTGTCTTCATGTCCTCTTCCTTTTCTTCCTCTATTGCTGCCGAAAGCAACATCTCTACCACCTACAGCAACTCTCCACTGCCACGCCGCTTCCACACTACGATCTCCATTAACAACAATTATTCATCTCTTTTCTCTCTCAGTTCTCAGATCTTCTCTCCAATCTTAAACCACAACGGCGCCTCCGTCCTTGACTATCGAGAGTTTAATGAGTTTCTAAAATGGGTTTGATGGTTTTGAAATGGGTTTCATTTTTAAATGTATTTTAATTTCTGAAAAGTTTCATTGTGTTAGGTTTGTGTGATTTTTTTATTTTATTTTATTCTGTTGATTAGGTACGTGTTTGGATTTGTGTTTCTAAGATTTGGGTTTGGATTTGTGATTTTTTAGTGTGTTTTAATGAATGTTCTGGCTTAATGAATTTTCATTAACTGGGTTATGACTCCCATTCGAAGCTCAAACTTGAGCAACAATGGAGTTCAAAGAGGAAGAGACAGACACAGAGGAAAAAGAGAGACATAGCTCTCTGCTAAAAAAAGAACAAAAGCAAAAAGAAGTAGAAGAAGAAAAGAAAAAGTAGGCAAAGGGAATGGGGGGCAACCCATGTGGATCTGTTTTCCTTTCCCAAGGATTCTCACTCAACCCCACCTCATAAATTAATACAAAATGTATTGTATAATATCTCAAAATTTTATAATATAAATTTGTTTTCATATATTTTTATCAAAAAGGGTATTACTTTTATATTAAGTTGATAATTTATTTTCATATAAGATTGAATTGGGTACGAATTAATCTATTTAAATAATTGTTCATTGCACATTGTCTGAAAATGTTTATTAAAAAATTTAAAAAAAAATCAAGTAGCTTTAGTTATTCAGAGACCTAACATCATTAAAAATGTTTATATTTATTAGCGTAACATCATTAAAAAAGATTGGTTCGGTTCAAAAATGGTTGTGTGAAAAATTGTTTATTTATTTTTGATAAATTTAAATTCCAAATTTAAATTAAATTCTATTAAAAAAAATAGTGATAAAAAAGTGGTTTACGTTTCTCTCTCTCTCTCTTTTGTCTTCTTCTCTCCTCTTATGCCTGATCTCTTATTTTCTTTCTTTTCAAATTTCAAAATAGTTATGTTAGGAATCTCAAATAATTTATTAAATTTTTTATCAAATATTTTACATGGCTATATGATCTATATATATATGAGTTTGTGTAGATTTTATACCCATATAAAAAATTTGATAAAATATTTAATAAATTATTTGAGATTCATAACATTTTCCATTTCAAAATTCCCTTTTGTCTCCACTATCTCTTTTAAAAAAGAATAATGTGGAGAGAGTAGAGTCTCTCCACTCTCTCTGTGTCTCTCACTCTTTCTTTTTGAGTATTTTTTTTAAAGATTTATTATATAAATGTTTATTATTGAATAAATCTAAAATTGAATCTATGTTTATATGGACTATTTTATATTTATATCAATTATTTTATTGAAAAACTAATTAGATTTCTATTCATATTTTGACTTTAAATTTTTAATAACAAATTAAATAAATTATATTTTAATCTAATAATTTTATATTTAATTATATTTTGATCTCATTATACACTAGTATATATATATTAAAAATTATTAGGTAGTATTAGAGATTTTTTTTGATATTATTTATGTGGTATTCTTAACAAATAAAGAATTCCAAAACATATCAAGTAGATTATTCTTTTCTCTCAACTAACAAAGATGGGTCAAAATTGTCTCACCCATAAAATTTCTGATATGTTACTAGCAGTTAACCCATACAATACACGTTAAAAAATATAAGTATATATTTTGAAAATCGTACTTTATAAATTTCATTTGAATTATGTTTGTGTATATCAATATGTATTTACTTATGAATTTATCATAAAAGTAGGGTTATTCTACAATACACATTTTTCTCTGGCATGTACCATATACAAGTTATGATATTTGTGTTAGTCATAACTAAAAAAAACTCAATAAGTTATAATCAAATACTACTTAAGGAATAACCAAAGACCTTTTTGGTCATAACCAAAACAATAATCACAACTAATATTACAATGAGTGATAACCAAGTCATAACCAAAATTATTTGAGCTTTTATTTGTGAGTTTTGATTTAATTTTAATTTATTTGAGTTAGTTCGTATTGAAGTATGATGTGCAAAGTATAAATAGTTAAATTATATATATATATATATTATAAATATTTTTATAGAGAAAATTAGAGTAGGACTTTTTTTGATAAATAAAGGACTGGCTCGCAACTTCCCGTTTGTTTATTTATTTTATCAGCAAGCATGTAGATAGTTATTACTGCCAATAGTACAATATTATTATTTTTTTTTTAAGTATTGCTTTGTTTGTTATCAGACATGGCTATGGCTGTCTATGATGCTCTGATTTCCACCATTGGAGAAAAAGTTGTAGAATTATTGGTGGAGCCAGCTGGGCGTCAATTCGATTATATCTTCTCTCGAGTGAAATACATTGAAAATCTACGAGAGCATGTTCAAAATTTAGAGGCTCAGAGAAAAGATGTGCTTGACTCCATCAATGCAGCAAAAAAGAACAGAGAATAAATTTTAGAAAGTGTCAAGAATTGGATTGACAAAGTTAATGGGTTCATTCTTGAGGCTAAAGAGTTTCTTGAAGGTGGTACCAATGTGAACTAGAAATGTTTTAGTGGGTGGTTTCCTGATTTGGTCACACGAGGCCGGCTAGGTAAGGTAGCAAAAAATAAAGCAGAAAAGGCTAAAGAGCTGGGAAAAGAAGGCACATTCAATAACAACATATCCAAACTTGCACCTCCCTTGGGGATAGAGTCTATGCCCTCTGAACAACTTGCGCCTTATGCTTCTACAAATTTGACAATGACGAATGTAATGGAGGCACTAATTGATGACAAGATCAACTTCATTGGAATATATGGTATTGGGGGCGTTGGAAAGACAACTTTGGTAAAAGGAATCGCCAAAAAAGCAAAATCTAATAAGCTTTTTGACGATGTCAGTGATGGCTATAGTGTCTCGTAACCCGACATTAAAAAAAATTCAAGGTCAAATAGCTAGTGGTTGGGTTTCACCAATTAAATAATAAAGAAAATGAAATTGAGAGAGCAACCATGTTTTGTGTAAAACTCAAGGATGTGAAGAAGATCCTTGTTATATTGGATGATGTTTGGGCCAAACTTAATTGGGAAGACGTGGGCATTCCATTTGGCAATGATCACCCGGGTTGCAAAATCATAATCACAACACGGCGTGAGCAAGTATGCAGAACCATGGGAAATGAATGGGAGAAAACAAAGATAGTCTGGCTTGATGTTTTACCTGAACAAGATTCATGGGACTTATTCAGAAAGAACGTTGGCGACGTTGTTGCCTCTTCTGCGTTGAATGATGTGGCCAGAGAGGTTTGTAAAGAATGTGGAGGGCTTCCCATAGCAGTAGTTACGGTTGCGAAGGCAATGAAAGGTAAATCTAACCTTGAAGAATGGAAAAATGCAGCTCAAGAATTAAAAAAATCAGTGCCAACAAACATTGAAGGTGTTGATCAACAAGTGTACAAAAGTCTTAGGTTGAGCTATGATTACCTGCAAGATGAGGAAGCCAAGGATTGCTTCTTGCTTTGTTCTCTGTTTCCTGAGGATCATGACATCATAGTAGAAGACTTGGTACGATATGGGATGGGGTTGAAATTATTCAAAAATGTTGATACAGTGCAAGAAGCCAGGAGCAGAGCAAAGTTAGTGATCAACAATCTCATAGCTTCTTGTTTATTATTAGCCAGTGATGAACGAGATTGCATCAAAATGCATGATGTTGTACGTGATGTTGCCATATTTATTGGATCCAAAAAGTATTTTGTAAGAGCTGGTCGCAATTTGAAAGATTGGCCAAATATGGATAGTTTGGATCAATACACTGGCATATCATTGATGAGAAATCAAATTAGTAACCTTCCTGAGGTCTTGGAATGTCCAAAGCTCCAAATATTACTATTACAATACAATGAAAATAAATGGTCATGTTCACATGAATTCTTTTCAAGGATGAATGCACTTAGCGTTTTAGATTTGAGCCAACCACTTTACCACGATTTTGACAATCCAATTCGTAGTCCTGATGCTTTCAATAACCAAACGTGTCTTCGAACATTAGTTCTTGATGGAATTAAGTTTGGGGACACTAAATTTCTTGGACAGTTAAAGACGCTTGAAGTCCTTAGCCTCAGGCATGCCTTCTTTTCTGAGGCACCAAATGCTGTAACGGAGTTTACTAATCTAAGGTTGTTGGACATGACTGAAAGTCGTCATGAAATTCCGATTCCAGCCACAATGGTATTGCCTTTATTCCATTTGGAGGAGTTGTACTTGTTTGGGATCACATCTTCGAGTATCGGATACCCTGTAGTGGAAGTAGTTGCTGCACTAAGATATTTGCCTCGCCTAAAAATGCTAACCATTTCCATACCTGACATTGAGTATATACCCAAGGACTTTGTTTTTCCTGAGCTGGAAAGTTTTTTTATTTTTATTGGAAAATCAAATTTTCGTGTTACGTATGAAAATTGTTCCCGAAATTATTTGGGACTTGGAAATTTGGTTGGAACCATGGTTAATTGGAGTAAATTGCTAGAGATGGTGTTGAAGAGAGCTACAAATCTGAACATTGAAGGATGTCCTCAATTGGAATACTTGATCAACACAGAGGAATGGGGGATTTCATCACAGGCACAACCACGTGATCTGCAATTGCTCTTCAACCTGGAAGAATTGCTACTCGACGAATTGGATAGTTTCAAAGGGATATGTGCAGCAAGTGCACTTACTACTTCCAGCTGGGTGTGCTTCCCAAAGCTCAGGACATTGCGTGTTTGGACTTGTCCTTCACTATCAACTGTTCTTCTTCCATTCAATTTGCTTCAAACGCTACAACATTTGGAGATGCTTTGGGTACAATCTTGCGAGGAATTGGAACAAGTATTTGATTTTGGTTCTGAAGGAGAAGGCATGAAGCTGCTTTCTAGTTTGAGAGATTTATATCTAATCAATTTGCCTAGATTGAAGGATATATTGAACTGCTCCAGTCGTCAACATGTGCAACTCTGCAACCTAACATCTATGACTGTCGGATCATGTGGCAAACTGAAATATGTCTTCCAACCTTCCATAGCTCAAGCTCTTCATCAACTTGAAGAACTTAGGGTAAGTTACTGTGAAGAAATGGAGGAAATTGTTGCTGCGAAGCAAAACGAAGGGCAACAAGAAGAAGAAGAGAGAGTGGACTACAAGATGGTGTTCAAAAGTCTCAAACAAATCAAGCTTACACATCTTCCAAACCTAAGTGGTTTCTGCACAGGAGGAGACGACTTTCCTTTTGAATGGCCATCCTTGGAATTCCTTCGATTGTATAAGTGCCCCAAAATGAAGACTTTCGCTGCCACTACTTCCGGCAGCACACCAAAACTGAAGGAAGTTGTATTGGATGGATCCGCAATATCGCTACAGGGGATGGACTTGAATCAGTTTGTGCAAACCCATATCATTTCAAACCCACCTAACTAAGGTACTTCTCAATTTTACCACATTTAACATATATATATATATATATATGTATATCGGGTAACTAGTTATATTATGGGGCAATGTTTTTTTTTTTTTTTTTCAAAAAAATTAAATTAAATTGTGTCCTTGACTAATAAACTATTAAATCAATGGACTATGTATATTCATTGTGTTTGTATAATTCATATCTAACTAATTTTAAATTTACATTGTATTTTTGAATAAACTACAAATCAAGATAATTTAGTTTGTAGATAATTACAAATCTCTAATAATTTTAAATTAAATTAGAGCAATACTACATACACAAAATTTTTACACTTAAAAATGCTTAAAAATTTTAAAATACGGCTTAGATTCATTCAAAATGTGAACTCCACTATATTAGAGTTGGATCTTAAACACATTATTTTTTTAGATATATTTTTGTGTATGAATTTTGTGCATAGAGAGGCCCTTTATTACACTCAAATAAAATTTTTAAATTTTTTTTTTTTTTTGGTATAGATTACACTTTTTAATGTAAAATTTATTGTTTTCTTTTATTATTTAGTTAAAATTTAATATATTATCCTCTTTTATGCATAGAGTTTTATTTTTATTTTTAGGTGTTATGTTAAGTAATGAAATTTACTTTTTATTGGCCTTTTACAATGAATATTCATTTATGCCTTTATTATCGAAGGCCTTTGACTATCTTAAAAAATAAATAAATAAATGTCCTTTGGACATAAGATAATAAATTATTTAATATTCTAGCAACCACTCATATGGTAGTACTCCCTAAAATGCTTAAAATTTATAACCATTTGAATAGTTCTATTTTTATTTGGGAGATTTTTATCAAATTTTAGTATAAGGACATTTGGACAATGAATGTTTTTTAGGCCCTTGGATAAATATGGAAGAGACCTAGTGGATTGAGATAATGCCTTCCTTAAATAAAGAAGAAAAAAGAAAATGTTCACACTCAATTTCTTTTTTTCTTTTGTTTTTATGCATTTAAATAAATTTTATATTAAGTTTTGATTAGGAATTTTTCTTTTTCTTTTTTTTGGTTTCAAGTTGCCGAATTCCAATAGTGAGACCTTAGGCCATTAAGTCAAATGTGTGTAGTGTATTTGATAAAGTTAAAAACTGAAGATTGAAAATTAAATATTGAATTTTTAAAATTAAAAAATTATTTGATAAAAATTTAAGTGCTGACTAAAAATAAGTTATTTGATATGTATAAAATCAAATTTAAAATCTATTATTTTCAAATTGTATATATTAATTTTTATATTGTGATAGTGGTGGTGGTGGTGGTGATCGCCGCGGCGGCAGCAGCAGTGGCATGGTGGTGGTGGTGGTAGCAGTATTGATTGTAGTGGTAATAAAACGATGATAATACTTACGGCAATAATAACAATAGTAATGAAAGTGGTGGTGGTCATAGTAGTAATAGCTGTGGTTGTGATGACAGTGGTGGTGTTGATGGCGATGGTGGTGGTGGTGGTGGTGAGTTTATAACAGTATATATCGATATTTATGTTTAGTTTTATAAATTCAATTAGAATTAAATAAGTTTCATATGATTTAAGATTTTCCTTTAAGTTTTAGCTTACATTTTAAGAAACAATTTTTAAGTGATATCAATTGTAGTTATCTAATGGGCTTAATTGATTATCACTTAATACATTTAGTTTTAAGTGCTAAATTTGGTTATCAAACACCCCCTACATGTTTATTTATATTAAACATTTTATTTTTCTTAAGACCAAACAAAATTTTTTTTTTAAATGTATATACAATCAATCAAAAAGTGAAAGATGCCATGACTTGGAGTAATGATAAAAATTGTTATTCGCCAAAATGTGAAAGAGGAGAAGAATGCCTACTTGCTATCTCTTTTAGAAAAATGTATGGTCCTTCTCCATTGTGTAAGATCTTTATTCAATCGATAAGTAATTTAAAAATGTTGTGAGTTTTCACTATAAATTTTACTACATTAGGAATAAACAAAATTAATTGGCCTTTCAATTTGCATATTTTCTTTGAAGCACATTCAACATACACTTGATAGATTTGTCAGCCTATGAAATCATACATAGGTTGTTTAAATATCTTATTTTCATCCACAGAAAATATTATCAGGTTTCTCACATTTTTTTTTTTTGGTTGTCATTATGAACATTTCCTATCATAATCTTTCCTAAATTTTTTTTCTTTTCTTTTCTTTTTTCTTTTTTTTCTCAGGCAAGATATACTGATGCTCCTGAAAATGAAATCCAATTGTGAACCAGATTACGAATTTATTAGGATAAACTCTCATGAGTAAGTGGACAATTCATGATTTACATCAAGCTATACCCAAAAACCATACAATTCTTATCTGAAAGGAATTTTCTATTACAGAAAAATAGACATGTTTTGTGAATTATTTTTTGAATACTTTTTTCAGATTTTTTTTCTAAGACCTATCTCATTTTTTAGGAAACAACAAAAATTTATTTCCAAAATTTCAAAAGCTGTTTTTTGTGCAAAAATGAAAACAATATGAAGGCAATGGTGGTTTTGAAATTTTCATTTTTTTGTTTCCGAAAATAAAAAATAAAATAAAAAAAGCAAACATTATATGTAGCAAAATATAGCTATTACTGGTAGATTATTATTGAGTTTTCATTTTCTTTTTGCAGTTGTCAACCATAAAGAATGTTGAGCTACTCCCTATGGTTATGTGATGTCTACCTTAGGATTTTATTGTGTAAAGGTATACACTTCCAATGATTTGTGTTTCTAAATAATTGTCTTGCTTTGCACTATCAAAACTACTACTCTAAATAAAGGTATGTTTACCTAATGTGTGCTGGAGATTTGAAGAGTGAATAAAGGGGAAAAAAGAGTACCCAACGTGTGTAATTTTACTTTCTCTGCATTGTAATGGAGTTTGTATCCAAAATATTTATCTCAATTAACAATATTATATGTTTGTTTTCATGCTTGTTTGTATCTATGATTAAAAAAAATATATATTGCAATTTGCTCTTTATTGAAATGTGATTGACTAGTAATAATTTAGAGTACAAAAATGAATTGTTGCTTGAATTTGTTAAGATGGGCTTGTAATTCATTCGAAGGGAGTTTATGTTACGGAATCCGAAAAGTCCATACTTAGATTTATGTTAGGCAATTGAAAGTGTCACACTTAGAATTAATACAAGTTATTTCAGACATGCATCCACTTAAGGGCTTAAACATATATGGGGTGAAGAAAAATGCTTGAGAGCTCTAAAATAAGAGCTCTAAACCATGCACTAATGACATGGAAGTGTGTGGGGTCCAGTTTGATGTGATGTTTTAGCTTGAAATTTTTTTTTTTTTTGACATGCCAACTCATTAGAGCTCTTTTAGAGCTCTACTTTTAGAGGTCTATAGCATTGTTGATGGGGTGAATCCATCCGACATATATTAAAGACTTTACATTTGCCTTTTTTCTTTTTCTTTTTTTTGATATGGGGCCATTTTACTTCAAGAAGTTCCAAGAGTCTCTCTCTCAAATGTAAACTTATGCAGTGGGCAAAGTTTTCGCTCGAGTCTAATTTACTAGTCTAACATTGTGTCTTATGCCTTGTAATGAGGTTTGTAAGAAACTCCTCCAGAAAGATAGTTGAAATATCTTATGCAACATTTCAAAAACATAGGATGATATAAAAACATGTGGGAAATAATGTTTCTTTAGCAATGAATCCTTAGCAATTGATTCTTATATTTATCTCAAGTGAACATGAGGACCAATGATATTGAGGAAATATAAAATGACACACATTAAGAAGACGTAGGATCTCCATTTAGAAATAGAAATCATTGCATGCCCCTTTTGGAAAGAAGAGCTTTAGTCACTAGGGTAATGTCCAAGCAACTCCTGTATAGTTTATGGTTTATATGTCCAAGTCCAACAAATATTGACAAACAATATTTATTCATACATATCAACATCATCAATTAAGGAAAATATTGCAGGCCTTATTTTGAAGGAAGTTCTTAGTTACTATAGAAATATCCAAGCAAATTGAATTGTAATATGTGATCAATTTTAGTTCTCAATCAATAAAAATCAGAAGATTAGTTCCAAAACCAAACCGTTAAACCCTTGTGAGCATGCTTGTAACTACAAAGGCAACAACTAAGTCTGCCTACCATGGAATTTGTTAGCTATCTGAGCTTACTAATTTTATTACTTATCTTCCTTCTCCTAACCAAGAAATCTTCCAAAAGGCTCCCACAAACAAGATGTATGTGGAACACAAAAAAGTTGAGAAAAATTTATATATATGTATAAACATGTACTAAATCCATAAACAAGCTATATGTGAAACACATCAAATTTTGATAGTATGAAAAACGACTATTATTGTCCAGAGGACTGATTGGTAGCTCGAAACATTTTCGAGCCAAACGGCTCGAATTTCAGCAGACGAAGAAGAGGAGGGGAGGGGAGGGGAGGGGAGGGGGAGGGGGAGGAGGAGGAAGGGGAGGAAGGACTGGAGGGGGCCCTAAAAAATGGAGGAGGAGGGGGCGGAGGCGACGGGGCAGAGCCGACGAGGCACTGGAGGCAACGATCGACGGCGTGATCGAGAGCAGGCAATGAGGCGGCGGCGGCGAGGCGCTTGCGGCGACGGCGCTCTCCTCTCTCTCTCTCCCTCGTCCTCTCTCTCTCTCCTCTGTGTTGAAGTCGACGAAGAAGACGAAAGAAAAGGAAGAAAAGAAAAAAAAAAAAATAGACAACCCAAAACGACGTCGTTTTGGGCTGTCGAGCCAAATCGAGCCACGGTAATTCGAGCTACCACGAATTACTCTATTGTCCATCTTCAAATTCCTAGCTCCAGCACTGAGTACAACCTACCTTATCTTGCCTTGCCACCCACCCAAATATATAGAGTTGTTGTAACAAGTAGCTAACATTAAGGGTTAGTCCGATAGATGAGTTACCAAATGTAATGTCTAAATTCGAGTTTCCAGTTATGTAGCTTCCCCTTCCCCTACCAATTTTATATATATATATATATATTGTAGTAAGCATCCACCTTATTCCATGTTTTGTTCACAAAGGACCATCCAAAAGCACATGATAATTGCCTTCCACTTTCTTTCGTTTTTCTTTTTCTTTTTTTTTGAGCAAAAAAATCAAGATGAGGAAAGTGCAGAAAGAATCAAAGCTAAACCAAACGAGAGAGAGAGAGAGAGAACAAAAGTAGAATTGATCATTTCTACACAACTCAAAAGTGCAATAGAAAAATTTTCCCAAAACTCTCAAATCGGAAAATTCCGCACTTCAAAAATGCCGCTAGACTTGAAAAACGCCGCAATAGGTTTTTACGACGTTTAATATTTTTGTCACAAATACTACTGCCGCAATAACTTAGCAGCTTTTCAAAAATGACAAAATCTTTGACACCCACTTACTTTTCCGTCACAATTAACGTATGATGTAATGATGACATCATTTAGTGGCGTTTTTTCAAAAAACACCAACTCTTCATTTTTATACTTGCCTCAAATATGATGTCATGATGACATCATTTAGTGGTTTTTTTTTTTTCAAAAAAATGCCTCTTTTTTTTGGTTGAGCATTTAACTAGGAACAGAGATTGAGAATTAATTAAGAATTTATATAAATGAACACAGATTGGCTCAAATTTGAATTACAATGCCAAATTGAAGACCATAAAATTCCACTTTATCTCCTTTGAGATTTAACTCTACAACTTTCCAAATCTCAATCGTGTACCGTCCAACAGTCTGAATTTTCTTCAAATCACTCCCCTATTTTGTTGTTCAACTGTGCAAACCAATCTGCAATCCAAATCTTTACTTTGCAACCTGCAAAAGTCTGTTTGTTGACACTAACTATCTTCATAACACCCTGTTCAAAAATAAAATGAAAATGAGCACACCCAATTAACAATACTTGTTACCACAGTTTGGAAAAGCAATAATTGAGAGAAAATTTTCAACTTCAACAACAATAAATTAGCACACCCGATCAACAAAACTTGTTAAGACAGTCTCTAATAGCTAATTATCCCAATTGCTTTCTGCCCTCTCAGATGAAATTATACACTTGTTAGCAATTTCTATATATCACTCTATGAAAACCAACACGATTAACTACACAGAAAAACACTCGCACAAACTAAACTACTGATAAATCTGCAATGACTACCCTTATGTTGCTAACAACTTTCCCCCATCAATAATAATAATTAAATGCTGAACAACTTTCCCCCATCAATAATAATAATTAAATGCTGGCACAATTTAGAAGAAGTAAAGAAATTGATGGATTGATGACGCCGATTCATCGCCGTCCCACAGTGTGTGTGTAAAGTTTCCATAAACAAAAATAATCCCACAAACAAAATAAAAAAATAAATAAATAAATAAAAAAAAAGAGAGAAAGTCTGATCTCTGACAAGACTACCACTTCTCTGTTGAGGGTAAGTAAACCATCTGAACAATTCAACTTGTTACAACTTTTGATTGAATTCAATGAAAAAGTAACTAGTTGACAGCAATAAGATTTTAACAAGAAAATGTACACGTTCCATGATATTCAAATTGGAAATCAAGACCCATAAAATGTCCAAACGCAACAATTACACTTAGAGGGTTTACAGTTAAAGCCCATATAATCATAAAGATAAAAAAAACTTTCAAAATCAAAGCCAAATCCATAGCAGAATCCCAACCCAATTTGCAGAATTTAATCATTAGAACAATAATTACCCAACCAAAAAAAAAAAAAGAAAAAAATCAAACCATCACAAATTGAAGCAAGAAGTCCAACAAAAATTAAATATTAGCAGATGCATATGACTAATGTTATTAATGCTAAAAAGGGATTCATTTGAGGCTTGCCCAGAATTAGAAAACTTGTTGAGAAGTTGAAACTGGGCGTTTCGGGATTTGTGGGTTTTTTTGGAGATTTGGGAGACACATGAAAGAAAAAGAAAGAAAGAAAGCAACCCTTTTTGTGGTGGACAACGGAAAAAAAAAAAAAAAAAAAAAAAAAAAAAAAAAAAAAAAAAAAAACCTTTCTAGAAAGAGAGTTCAGAGAAAAATCAAGAAAGAGAAGAAGCTTTGAGGAGATTGACAACTGTTATGACATTTTGTTGTTCTTCCTAATTGCAAATGGACAGCCCTTTTCTGGTTGACAATGACAAATCTTTCATATGCAATAAGAAATCCCAAACATCAGTTAATCAAACATTCACATTTATTAGTCCTTTTAACATATAACGCTTTGTCTCAACAAGTAGATAATCTCTCTACTTAAAAAATAAGAAATTCCAAACATTAAAAGTATCCCTTAAACAAAGATTAATGCCCAAGCAACTTGAGGCCACTATATATGAATTTAAAAAAGAATAAGAAAAAAAAAAAAAAATCAGTCACACTACAGTCACTATTACCTCCCCAAGGCCAAGTCCAACCACATGTTTGGTTATTAACCTAGCAGTCACACTGCTGCAGTGAGAATAAACAACAAAGAAATCAGCCTCTAGTTCTTTTTGGCTATGATATTAATGACCAAGAGAGTAACTTGATAAGATTCTTACAACATTTTTTTTTCTCCACATCGCCAAATTACAGAGGATCTCAAAGCTGAAAGAAAAATAGACATTGAGTATGCAATACAATAAAAACCAACCATGTTCATCCTGTTCAGCAAAGCATTAATAGAAATGATATTCCCATTCCCTTTTAAACTTTTCACTCTATTTTTTGTCTTTTAGCCTCTCACAAGTGGAGTGTGAATATCATTGCTCTACCTTATATTTAATAAAAAAATCAAATATTGTATATCTAACAATAATGAATACTGTCAAGAATATAGCTGTCCAGAATAAATACACCTCAAACATATGACCCTTTTTTTATTTGATTGGCCATCTTCATACTTTCCATTTTCAAAAATTTCAATGAATACTTTCTGAAATTTGATATTTTGTTAACCGTCTCATCAAAATCAAATTTTGATATGAACCACAAATCCAAAATAACATTTGAATTCTGAACTGAAACATGATATAAACTCCCAAGCATGAATTGTATCAAAATATACTAGTGACAAGCATAAAGCATATTATATGGACTGCAAAAGTAACAAGAATAAATAGATTAAACTTTAGGCCACCAAAGGGTGTCTTTTCCCCCTTTTTTGATGGACCATTATCTAGGTAACTCAACAAAAAATAAAAAATAAACCAAGAGTTGAATGACCAATGCTAGAAACCACAAAACACTTTAAGATGCAGAATGATCTTTTTAAGCTAATCTCTTGTAGCTTCACAAAATAAAAAGCCAGATCATCTACATATAGTTGGTCACCATAGGTGTAAATCACATTTTTTCTTTCCAAGCAATTGCAAGCAAAGAAAAATAATAGCTTATCAATTTAAATGGGAACTACACTGAAATGATTATTAGGAGAGTCAGAAAGCAAGAAAATGCCAACATGAGATTCCTAAAAAAGGCAAAATAATAGACTAGAGAGAGACAGAGCAGATCTGATATTACCATATTAGCAAATCAGAGAGAGAGAGAGCAGATCTTATCGAAGAGAGGGTAGATCTACATCTCTTCATCGTTGAGCTTCTACTCACTGTTTCCAACGATCCACATAAAAAAAATCAACAAATATCTGCAATGAATTTACTTCACAAAGAAACATGGAATCAATATAACAATTAGTGGCAAATTCACAACCAAACCAAAAAATTTGAAAAAAAAAATCAAAAACTTTTAACACACACCGTCAAAAACATCAATACTAAAAGAAGCCTAAGTCTGGATATGCATTGAACATAGAAAGCAAGTTTCAGGAGAAAGAGAATGAAGCTCATTACCTTTATGCCAAAGTGTAGTGCCAAAATGCAAGCAGAACAGATCTAAATCTTGAAGAGAGAAACAGAAATTTATAAGCAAAAAGAGAGTGAGACTCACAAAAATCAATCAAATGATTAATCGAAATAGATTTGAATGAAAACAATCGATCGATCAATTGATTGAAAGACAATTTTGACAGGGGCTGGTCTCAGATCTGTGTTCTCCAATGTATACAATCTAAAAAAAAGAGATAAATAAACAAATTAAATACTCACAAAATCGAAAGAGATAATCACAAATCTGGACAATCAACCTTCAAATCTGCAAGAATCAACCTTCAAATCATCGACAACCTTCATGGATTTGTGGGGAGAGAGAGAGAGAGAGAGAAACGTAGATCATTCAACCAAGAGTGACCGAGGACTTTCAACCTCAAGAGACTTCACAATATCTTTTGTCCAAACTCGATATCGAGGAAACCAAGAGTTTCAGAACATGGTGGTTGTAAATTGATGAATCTGAAGTGAAGAGAGAGAGAGAGAGAGAGAGAGAGAGAGGGTTTTGAAAAGGGGATCTGAGTTTCACAGAGTCTGGAGTGAGATGGTTTTCAAAGGTCTCAAATGGCGAGAAGGTTTTAATATGAACTGGCGTGATCACTACATAGCTAAATGACGTCGTCTAACCTAGATGTAAGACAATGTTTACAAAACGTTATGCTTGACTAATCAACAAAGACATTTCAAAAAACGCTATGTACAAACGCTGTGCAATGTACTTTTTCTTGTAGTGTCAAGAACAACCATCAACCTTAAAAAGCAACAACAGTCTTATAAGTTATAACTTAAGGCTTCCCATAGCAATAAAAATATTCTTCATGAAAGAAAGACCTCCCTAGCCAGCAAACCAGCAACCCTACACCACCAGCAACATCAAAGAACATATCAACAGCAACAAGAAGAACAATAAAAAGAGCCAAGCCCCCTTCGCACTTCAACCATCTTATCACTTCAATGTCTGTCAAGGTGGCTTTGAAAGAAGCTTTAGTTTGAGTTTCCTGATCCCGTCAAGGTAGCTGATAATACCAAACACTGGGTAATTGACAATAACAAAACAAGCTTTTGCCCAAAGAGCGAAACACTAGTTTACTAGGTGAATCACGTCATAAACATGCTGTTCTGAGTGGTTAAAGACCGTAGCATTTTGAGCTAACAAGATAACCATGTAGAAGAGGATCACCCAAAGTTGTTTCTCAAGGTTCCGAAAAGGAGGATCAAACCACCACATAAGAATATCAAAGAGAGAGGCAGGCAAACCGAACAAACACCACCCGCACCAGTTTAAACAACAGGACCAGCGTTCCCAAGTGAACTAAGAGTGAATGAAGAGATGGTATACAGATTTGACAAATCTCAAACAAAGCGCTTAAGACTCATTTAGGATTACCCCTCTAAGCTAAAAATTTCCTGAGATGCTACTTTACCAAGAATAGCTTGCCAACAAAATATTTTGACTTTGAATAGGCAAAGATTATTCCAGAAAATAGATGCGACTTAAGAGGAGAAACCTCAAAACCACAAGATAAATTTTCATAAACATTATAAAAAGATCTAATCGAATAGGTTCCTTTATTTTTATCCCACTTTCATTGCAGCTTATCCTCCATGTCAAGCATAGCGAATTAAGTATTCATTAAATTATCCAAAAGGACATTCTCCCAAACAAATAAACTCCTCCTGAATTGCAAACACCACTTGTTCAAGCTTCCATCGAACAAAAGACATCATTAACCATAACAGATTTCTACGACAAAATCAAGAATAGTCTAGGAAACTCATCTTTCAAAGATTTATCACCGACCCATAAACCATGCCAAAAAATAACTTGACGTAGACCCCTCAACCAATCATTACAGAGAATCCCTCTTGAACAATATTCCTATTTGCAATGCAAAGACATACTTGGGATCTACCAACATTAAGGTCTTATTTGATAACCCTGGTAGGAGTTGGGATTGGATTGGTAATTTGATAAGTTCCGCTTAGTTCGTGTTTAGTTGCACGCAAAAAAAAAAAACAAAAAGGCGTGGATAAACAATCCCATTAAACAATAAATTCCCAAAAATGCACGCATTAGGAATACCATGGGATGAATTTGTCCCATGAGAATGTGTGGCAAAAGACAATTTTGCCTCTGCAATATATAAACAATAAAATCAACTTTTATGTAATGAGGTCTTACATGAAATTTCATATTTAATCTAGATAGGGTTGTATTTTTGGTTGAAATGGGATGGTGTTCAAATTCTATAACAGAGGGGCTGTTCAACTTTGAAAACGTAGCCAAGGTCAAGGCCAACGGTATTCTAGTGTATAACTAACTTAATCTTAATAGTACAACAACTATTTTTGTTTAATAGTACAACAACTATTGTCTTAGTATTGAAGTAGCAAGGATATCTTCAGCTCCCCTTGTTAGCATAAATGCAGCCTATTTTTGTTTGCATTCATTACAAAGTAAACTAAGCCTAACTAACCACGACATACTCAAAGCAACCAACAAGCTGCATACCTGGACTTGAGAAGTAGGTTCATTCCTGTCAATAGCAAGAGCCCTCAAGTTTGCTTTAGCTCTAGATTGATTTTCATGCTAGTTCTTGCTCCAGCATGAAAGTTCCATTTTAGGAAAGGATGGCATGCCATGATACTTTCTTTTTTTTTTAACTTGTATGTGGTGCATTTGTTCAATATAAATTAAGACCCTTTCCTCTGATTGGTTACTCCTCTAGGGCTTAGCTCAACCATCATTCACCTTTTACTCTCTGTCTCTCTCCACTTGTTCTCTCTTCATCATCTCTCCTTTTCAACAGTTTTTCTCTCTCCCCTTCATCATTTGTCTTTCTCCCTTCTACTCAGACAACAACTAAGAAAGTTTTTTTAAAACTTCAAAACCCAGATGAAGTTTCTACTTTGGAAAAATGGTATAGAATGAAAACCCACTTATAATCACTCACCGTTGGTGAATGGAGAATTGAATTATAAAACTTCTATGTAAAAATCTTAATACTCACAATTTTTTTTCTTGACAAAATGTCCCAAGGACTTAACATTTTCAAGGGAAAAAAAAAAACTATTTCTCATCGTATGACCTTAACAAGCCTTACTAAATTTCAAAGACTCCAAAAACAAAAACTAGAAAGAAGCTTCAATTGCCTAAAGACGTATTTAGCACCCCAAAAATTTTTTGAAAAACTTATTTTTTTAGTCAAAAATCTTCAAGATATATTATCAAAATCATCGGTGTAAAAACGGGTGAGAGAGAGAAATGACGGGGAGAGAGAAAGCAGTGAGAGGTGAAAAAGTAGTGATGTGAAATAAGGAGATGATGCAAGGGTAAAAATTTCATATGACAATAATTGTCCGCACAATAAGAAGATTACGTGTCATTATTGTCATTTGACACCCATGCTTTTCCATTTCTTCTTCTTCTTCTTCTTCTTCTTCTTCTTCCTCCGTTAAAAAAAAAAAAAATGCCAGATGACAAGGTGATTAATGGCATTTTTGAACATTCGAATTATGGCTCTTGTTTTAATGAACATAACAAATTTTAGTGTACAAATAGTTTTATAATAAAGTTTGGACCTTTGTTGCTGCTCATTGGAAATAGAGCCCCTTTTGGAAGGAAGTGTTGTAGTCACTATGGAAATGTCCAAGCAACTCCTTTGTAGTTTATATGTCCAGCGAATATTGTCAACAACATCTATTCATATCGCCATCATTAACTACGGAAAACATTGCAGGTCCTTGTCAGAAGGCAGTGCTTTAATCACTCTGGAAATGTCCGAGCAACTCCATTATATAGCTTATATGCCGAACAAATATTGACAACATCTATTCATGTCAACATAATCAACTAAAGAAAACAAAAAGAAAATGACAAGCAAGATTGTAATTACAAAGACGACAAGTATCTACAAAAAGAAAATGACAAAGCAAGATTGTAACTACAAAGACAACAAGGGCCAATCTCTCTCTCTCTCTCTACAAAAAGAAAGTGACAAAGCAAACAAGGGCCAATCTCTCTCTTTTGTTTAGGTAAAAGAAGGGTCGTCCTTATCACCTCAAAATTGCCCATGTAAGTGTAGTCTTCCACCATCTTAAAGTTTCAAAACCAATATACCACTCTCTATTTCCCTCAGCCATGGAATTTGTTAACTATCTGAGTTTGCTACTTTTACTTATTCCTATCTTCCTCTTCCTAACCAAGAAAACTTCCAACAAGCTCCCACCAGGTTCCATGGGATTACCCATCATAGGCCATAGCCTCAGCCTTCTACATGCCGTGCAAGCGAACAAGGGTGAGGCATGGTTCCATGAAAGAATAATTATGGTCCCATTTCCAAACTCAGCCTCTTTGGAACTCTCCTACAGTTTTTCTCCATGGACAGGCTGCAAACCAATTTATATACATGTGTGACAGCAAGACGTTTTCCAACCAGCAACCAGCATCAATGAGGAGAGTCTGGTGAGAAAAATATACTGGAGTTGAGTGGCGAAGATCACAACACAAGTGAATAAGGGGAGCACTTGTATCCTTTTTGAAGCCTGAAGCATTAAAACAGTATGTTGGGAAGATAGATGAAGAAGTTAGAAAGCACATGGAGATGCATTGGCATGGCAAAAATGAGGTCAACGTATGTTGCAACTACTTATGTAAATTTCAAAACTCTGGATTTAAATCCATAGTTTTATCTAGTAACTAGTCAATAAAATTATAATGAAATGAAGATGGTCCTTTCTTTACAAAATCAAATCATGAAGTCATGAGTGGAACAAGTGACGCGCATGAGGTTTCTGTTTGGCTAGTACCTATTTGAGAATCTACAAAACCAACCACATATACACATGGAGAAATGACAATTTCCATTGGACCTTAGACATGTTAACCTACTAATTTTTCCTCCTTGCATTAATAGTATGAAACAATTTGTCGATAATATAGGTGATGCCTTTGATGAAGACCCTCACATTCAACATTATTTGTTCACTCATATTTGGAATAGAACGAGGAACAAGAAGAGATGCACTAAGAGGTTTATTTCAAAACATGATTGAAGGAATGCTGTCAGTACCAGTGAATTTGCCTTAGCCTCCCAGCAAGGGCAAAAATGAAAACCATAGTCATTGACCTTATAAGTGAGAAGAGGGTAACCTTGGAAAAAAATGGTGCTTCCCTCATCAAGATCTCATCACTTGCTTGCTTAGCATCTGCAATGAAGACGATTCAGCTCTACTGTCTGATGAGCAGATTGAGGCCAACGCAGTCATTATAATGATTGGAGGATATAACACATCCTCCATCCTCCTTACCTTCTTGATCGTGCTTTTAGCCAATGAACCATCCATTTATGCTGCTATTGTTCAAGGTATGCCCCCAACTAGCTCCCTCACCATGATTCATGAGAAAGATTTAAGAACTGAAAAGGTAAAAGGATACTAGAAAATAGAACATACTGAAAAATTATCTGCTTTGAGATTGAAGAACAAGAGGAGATTGCTAAAAGCAAGACCCTCGGGGAGCTTCTCACATGGGATGATCTTACCAAGATGAAGTACACATGGAGAGTAGCAATGGAGACTCTTAAGGATAACCCCTCCTGGGTTCTGTTCCTTCAGGAGGGTACTGAAAGATACAGAATTTGGAGGATATCTAATACCAAAAGGGCGGCAAGTATGTGCAAATATTGCTAATATTTCCATAATTGTAGATTCATTACCAGAACAAACGTGTGTAATGCAAATAAAATAATAGCTAGAAGTGACAAATTTCTGATAAACAGGTGGTATGGGCAGCAAGCATGACTCACATGGATGAGACGATTTTCCCAAATCCATCAAACATCAATCCAACACGCTTTGAACAGCAAGCACCAGCCCGTCCTTACTGCTTTGTGGCATTCAGAGGAGGACCAAGAATGTGTCCTGGGTATGAGTTCGCCAGAATCGAGACACTAGCTATGATTCATTAGTTGGTGACCTGGTTCACATGTAAGCTTTCCTGCTTTGACAATTCTTTCTGCAGAGATCCAATGCCAGTTTTCAATCAGGGCTACCAATTCATATTAAACCAAAGAAATCTAATGGTGCGATTTAAGTTCACATAGCTTTCATTGACTCTGATGAAAAACAATATTTCCCCTATTGAATAAACCTAATGTATCGGTTTAGTGGAAACAATTCAGCTATTAAATTAAAAAAAATAAATTAAAAAATCACTTTCTACATTTTATTAACAAGATTTTGCTGCAGCAATTGTGTGCTGCAAGGACCCTTCTTCACAAGGTCAAGGGAATCACTCCTCGACAATTTGATTGATTTTCATGTCCAAGCACTCAAAAGGAATCAGTGGGAGCGTTTATGTCACTATTACCATTTTGGTTCCTTATGAAGAAAATGGTGTATAATAAAAATGCCAGTTATTTTGATGACCCTGGGCATAGCACCATTTCCAAAAAGTTCAAGTTAAGTCTAAATGATATGTTGCCTTTAGTTCATTTTATCCCAGAGGAACTTTTATTGAACTTATGATATTCCACTTTATGAGTGGGGTTATGTGACACATCTACAGGTGATCTAGCTCACCTTAACTTCTCAATGGGTAAACATGTTTCTCCACAATGATCAATTTGTCTAATCTGATGCATAATGAAATTTGGTCAAAACTTCATTTTTGCTTTCTGCCAAATATGAACTTTAAAAGAAGAAATAAAGTTTGTTAAATAACAATTCAACTGCCCACTCAATCAACCCAGAATCTAGAATTATCCCACCAAGAAGTTAGTTGGCATCTAATCTTTGTCAAGACTAGCATAATGCCTGATCCCTTTTTTCAATATAATGTGATATTGCAGAAGTACCATCTGAAGCTCATTCAAATCCCTGCTTCCACATGAATTTTTACGGCACTAACATAATCAAATTTTATATCAATAAATTATCTAATATCCAAACACACATTAATGTGTACTAATTGGGCGTTGTTTTTTTAAAAAAATTATCTAATATCCAAATGCATCTCATTCTAAGACAGGAACATATTAGACTCTGCTAACATTCCAAGTTGATCACAATGGTGAAAACACAACTAGCCTTAAAACTTCAAATCCTGTTGATCCCCGTCTATTTTATGTTGATGAAAGATTTGGACGTGCAACTTAATATATCATATAAAATGTTGAATGTAACAATTTCTATGTAACAATTTCTACCTACTCCACCTACAATTTCTCCACCTACTCCACATTAGTTAGTGCTCCATTAGTTAGTGCTATAGTTAGTGCCCCATATAGTTAGTGATATAGTTAGTGATCCATTATGGTATAGTGCTCCATTATGGCTCCATTGTATCCCATTTCTCTCTATAAAAGAGAGCTCTTGTAAGAACATTATCAATCAATCAATAAGATCAATACATTAATTTCTTATATGGTATCAGAGCTATAAGATTTAGGCCTGTATTTCTTTCTCACCGGCGGGCAGCCGGCCGGTAACTTTGCCTTCGCTGCCCGCTGGAATTTTCTACACATATCTTCACTCCGCTGCCACAAATTATTCTTCTTGATCGTGATCTTGATCTTGTTCTTGCTGCTACAGATATTTGAAGGCGGTACCATCCAAAAAATCTCTCTCTTTCTAAACTTTGACTCTCTCAAATCGTCAAAAAGGCGGCTGTTATCGTTCCATTACCCTATTCTCTTCCCAGGTTCTTTTCTGGTTTATTGCAGGATTTAGTGAAATGGCAAACATAGAAATTGAGGGAATCTTGAAAGAACTCCCAAATGATGGTCGCATTCCCAAGACAAAGATGGTGTGTACCCTTGGCCCTTCTTCTCGGAGTGTACCCATGCTTGAGAAGCTTCTAAAGGCAGGGATGAATGTTGCCAGATTCAACTTCTCGCATGGTGCCCATGAATACCATCAGGAGACCTTGAACAATCTCAGGATTGCCATGCAGAACACTCAGATCTTGTGTGCTGTCATGCTTGATACCAAGGGACCTGAGATTCGAACTGGTTTCCTAAAGGATGCAAAGCCTGTTCAACTCAAGGAGGGTCAGGAAATTACTATTTCCACTGATTACAACATAAAAGGGGATGCGGAGATGATCTCCATGAGCTACAAAAAGCTGCCTGTTGACGTGAAGCCTGGGAATACCATCTTATGTGCATATGGCACTATCAGTCTTACTGTCTTGTCATGTGATCCAGCTGCTGGAACAGTGAGATGCTGTTGCCAGAACACTGTTGTCTTAGGTGAGAGGAAGAATGTGAATCTTCCTAGTGTTGTCGTGGATCTTCCTACACTTACAGAGAAGGACAAGGAAGACATCCTGGAATGGGGTGTTGCTAACAACATTGATATGATTGCTCTCTCTTTTGTGCGCAAGGGCTCGGATCTTGTTAATGTCCGAAAGGTTCTTGGGATTCATGCCAAGCATATACAATTGATGTCAAAGGTTGAGAACCAGGAGGGAGTTATCAACTTTGATGAAATCTTACGCGAGACTGACTCCTTTATGGTTGCCCGAGGTGATCTTGGTATGGAAATCCCAGTTGAGAAAATCTTCCTGGCACAGAAAATGATGATATACAAATGTAATCTTGTTGGCAAGCCAGTTGTAACTGCCACACAGATGCTTGAATCGATTATGAAGTCTCCAAGGCCAGATGCTCTTGTGGACCTCACTAGAGGTGCTGGAGAGGAGATTGACATGAGAAGTGCACAGGCCCAGATAGACCTTGCAAGTGGAAGACTATGGTCTCAATTGTTGTGCTTCAAACAAGAGGGATTTCTACTAGGTGCTGGGAGTCCTTCAGGTTCAGATGTTCATATTTCTTCCAGTGGGATTGTGCAAGGGCATGCTTACTCTTTATTGCAGGTAAGAGAAGTAGATGGCCACAAACTTGTTCAAATTCGAAATCCATGGGCAAATGAAGTAGAGTGAAATGGCCCTTGGTCTGATTCATCACCTGAATGGACTGATAGGATGAGGCACAAGCTCAAGCATGTCCCACAGGCAAAAGATGGTATTTTCTGGATGTCTTGGCAAGACTTCCAGATTCACTTCCGGTCAATATATGTTTGTCGCGTCTACCCCTTGGAGATGCGTTATTCTGTTCATGGCCAATGGCGAGGTTATAGTGCTGGTGGCTGCAAAAGCTGCTTCCATCAGTTTGTCGGGATTTGGATCTGGGGGGGCATTTGACTTTGATTTCTTCTCCAAGAATTGGAATACTCAAAAAAAGAAATCTGGGTCATCCAAAAAAGAGAAAGCAATTGCAGTAATGTCACCAACCTTATTTTATTCATGCCAGGGATCAAACTCGATCACCATTTTACACAAAAAAAAAAAAAAATACACAAAACAACCACAACCACAACCCATAACCACCACAAACAACCGGCCTTATTTTTTCGCCTCTTCAGCTGTTCTCTTCTTTTTGCCTTTGTCTTGGGCCTCCCTTGCCGGTGCTGCCTCCGTGTTTCCCACGCCGCCGAGCACGTTAACTTCCCGTTGCTCCTCAACCGTCACATATGGCGGCCCTCCAAATCTGAGCATCACGGTGGCCTTCCGCTTCAGTTCCTTGTTTTCTGTCTTCAGGCCACATATCTCTGCTCGGGCATCCTTATACATGCCCTGGAGCAGAGCTGGCGATTAAGCGTTCACGCACCTCGTTTGTCCTACTCTGAAGCCGGTGCGACAGGTTTGAGACCGCAGTCATGGTCTCAACACATGACTTCAGTGTGTAATAATTCGCCTCAATATCCGATTGTGCAGCCATTCTTTGCTCCACAGACAGCATCGGAAAGTTCAAAGGCGCAAAACCAGGGGCGCTTGGTCCAGTGGCGCTTGGTTGCGGTTCAAGGGCACCTGCCCCGGCCCCGGCCCCGGCCATCTCTCTTGTGGACTCGTTGAGGTCGGGAAAGAGAGTGAGCAGACCCCGGGAAGAAGAGGCCATTTTCTAAGCAACAGCGTGTTACAGAGTATCTCTCAGAAGTGTTACAGAGTATCTCTCTCAGCAAAAACGAAGAGGTTTTCAGCAAGTGTTTTGTTCTGTCACAGCCTCAGCCTCCGTCTTCGTTAAATAGCCACCACAGCCACGCGTATCGCGCTAGACGACAAATCAGCGCGTTTTTTGATGGCTCGACTTTTGATGGCTGTCGGGCACGTCTTTTGATGGCACGCCTTTTGATAAGATTGGGCACGCCTTTTGAGGGTGCGACTTATATGGGTCCAACAAGACTCGATAAACTGTCCCGACATTAATTCCGGTTAGCTCCTATATGGGTCCGACAAGACTCTGTAAACTGTCCCGACATTGATTCCGGTTAGCTCTTATATGGGTCCGACAAGACTCGGTAAACTGTCCCGACATTGATTCCGGTTAGCTCCTATATGGGTCCGACAAGACTCGGTAAACTGTTCCGACATTGATTTCGGTTCTCAGCAACAATGGTTCGACACAGCCGTATAGTGTCTTCTACAACGGTCCGACATGACCCCGTAAACTGTTTTCTACAACGGTCCGACATGACCTCGTAAACTGTTTCCTACATCGGTCCGACATGACCCTATAAACTGTTTTCTACAACGGTTCGACACAGCCATATAGTGTCTTCTACAACGGTCCGACATGACCCCGTAAACTGTATTCTACATCGGTCCGACATGACTCCATAAACTGTTTTCTACATCGGTCCGACACGAGCCAGTGTCTTCTACATCGGTTTGCCATAACCATACGGTCTTCTACAACGGTCTGACACGACCATACAATGTCTCCTATCCACTTTTATTTTATTTGTCAGATTTTTTTTCCTGTTTTGTTACTCTCCAAACTCAAGTTGGTTAGTTCCTAACCCCCTTGAGTTTGAGGGGGCTGTTGAATGTAACAATTTCTATGTAACAATTTCTACCTACTCCACCTACAATTTCTACCTACTCCACCTACAAATACTCCACCTACTCCATATTAGTTAGTGCTCCATTAGTTAGTGCTATAGTTAGTGCCCCATATAGTTAGTGATATAGTTAGTGATCCATTATGGTATAGTGCTCCATTATGGCTCCATTGTATCCCATTTCTCTCTATAAAAGAGAGCTCTTGTAAGAACATTATCAATCAATCAATAAGATCAATACATTAATTTCCTATATAAAATCCTGTATTTGATAATATAGACACTTCCACTATTTTTAGTCAGGAATCCTTACAACATAGAAAAGAAAATTATGTCAACAGATAGAACGAAACAAAATTCAAACTGAAACCAATAACGATCATATTACCAAATCAATAATATTAAATGTCAAAAGCACCTTTAAAGTATAGAGGTTATTACCACATTTTGGTACTCTAAAAGCTTTTTTTCTTTGATTCATGGTATCCACCATGAGTAATGCAATTTGTTCACTTTTCTGCTTCGCCACCTTCTCCTGCTCTTCTACTTGCCGCCCTCTGTTTTAATTGGGATCCACTTTCTAGGCCAAAGCATCAACTTCCTGAGAGCACTAAACAACCCAAGGAATAGTGGCTACAAATGAGAATACAGAACATGGGCCAATTTCAAAGGTCAACCTCTTTGGCGCCCTATGGTTCAATCTATTACACGGACTCAAGTACGAGTATCGGGGTGCGGGTGCATATCTAGGGATCGGACACCTTAAAATTGAAAATGGAAGATACGGGGATATAGATCCAAATTTGGATACGAGTGCGGGGATACAGCAAATAGTTATTTTTAAAAAATATTTATTAAATTATCATGTTAAAAATTTATCAAAATAAATTTTTAAATAATCTTTAATTAATTAAATACAGTATAAAAATATTTTTAAATAATATTTAATTAATTAAATATAATATAAAAATATTTTAAAATAAAATTATTATCTTTATAAAGTTATTATTTTAAAAGTAATGAGGTGAGAGAGAGAAAAAGTTATTATTGTCTTTAAATAATAGTGGGGAGAGAGAGCGTCATTATATTTAAATAAAAATAGTGGAGTAGTGGTGAGATATTTAAATAATAGTGGAGCCAATTGTTTGTTGGACTTGTGAGAGTCATTATTATCTTTAAATAATATTGGGGTGAGAGAGAGAGAAAGAGAGAGAGAGAACATACGGAAGAGAAGACAGATTGAGAGAGAGAGAGAGATGAAGAACGAGAGATCGAGAGAGAGAAAAACACGAGATCGAGATCGCAACAGGAGAGAGAAGAACAAGAGATCGACACGAGTACGGGTAAGGAAGACAAGATCGACTTCGCACTTCGCACTTCGCACTTCGAACTCAATCACACTTCGACTTCGTCTTGCTGAACTTTGCTTCAACATTTCAAGTTTCTTTTCCTTTGCATTCAAATCAAGTTGTGAATTTCTATATTTCCTTGGTTTGTTTCTTCTCATCTTACCCTCTTCCTGTTCAAACCAAAAACAAGAAAGAAATTTTGTAACAAAAATATTATAGAACAACAATTAGCCATATCCATTTTTATTTTGCCGTATCCCGGCCGTATCCCGTACCCATACCCATGTCATGTCGTGTGGTGTGGTGTGGTGTCAACACGGGTACCTCCCAAAAATGAACGAGTCCGTGTAACGTAGGTTCTAATCAAGCCAGCTGTAAATAGATTTGTACTCATTAATGATAGGATTGTACTTTCCAATGAGCAGTCAAAACCATTTTTTTAGTAAGCTTTTACTAGCAAAAAAGAAAGTACCCAAAAAAGAAGAATATACAACGGAACTCAAAACACTACCAAGAGGCCACCTTGCTACAGAGGCACACACAAAGGACCTAACCTAGAAAGAAAAGCCCCTCACAACCTGAGAAGAATAAGCACAAAGGACACTCAAACCCAAACCACCAAGAAACAAGCCTCTCACAACCCAAAAAAATGTGCACAAAACACACTTCTCACAACCCGAGAAGCTAGACACAAAAACAAAACATAAAAGAAAGAAAACCACTATCCCACATTTTCTTTCAATTTCACAATAAAATTCTTAGGATTGGTAGACAATTTAGCAAAGGATTTTGCCCATGCAAGCTTTAGATTAAGAATCTTCGTGTCGAGCTTCCTCTTGGTCTCATCTCTAGAACAAACAATGCAATCCATATTTCTTCTAGTTCATCATTGATTTCCTTTTCTCTAGGAGTAGGGATGGCAACGGGCCGGGGCGAGGCCGGGGAACACACTCCCTGTCCCTGATCCTCAATGATGAAAACTTCCCCGGCCCCGTCCCCGTCCCCGATCCTCGACGGGGAACCTATCACCGTTCCCATCCCTGCCCCCTAACGAGAATCGGGTTTCCCCGACCCCGAAAATTCCCCGAACCAAAAAATAAATAAATAAATAAAAAATATGAGCTACATCATCATCAACAACATCACACAGAGAGATCTAAGTAAAAAGAGAGATCTGAGCAACAGCAACAACATTATCATCAAACAACATCATCAATATCACACACACACACACACACACACAAATCTGAGTAGAGAGATCTGAGTACAGAGAGAAAGAGAGAGAGATCTGCCGTGGTGGAAAGAAGAGAGGAGAAGGAGGCGACAGAGATGGTCACTGTGGTGGCACGGACGAGAAGGCGATGGTCGTTGCGGAGGCGACAGTCGCTGAGAAGAAAGCGACGTCGCTGCCTCCCTTTGCTCTCTTTCTCTCTGCTCCGATCTTCTCCTCACCTCACCTTTGCTCTCTCTCTCTCTCTCTCTCTCTCTTTTTCTGTCTCACAGATTCGGTGGATATAGGGTTAGGTATATATATATGAATAGATATAGGGGGTATATATGTAATTTCAGCTCGGGGGGAAAACAAGGTCGAGGTCGGGGACGGGGCCGAGGCCGGGCCGAGGCTGAAAAACAGATCACCATCCCCGTCCCGAAAATTATCGGGGATTTATTTTTGAATACCATCCCCGGCCCGTCGGGGGTATTTTTCGGGGAAAAACCATGCTAATCGGGGTCGAGAGGTCGAGTCCCCATCGGGGCAGGTTTAAATTGCCATCCCTATCTAGGAGTAGAAGACACATCTTTAGAAACCACACTTTGAGAAAGGACAAGCCCATCCAAAGTCTCCTCCCTTGAAGGGTGCTCATCATTTCTCTTTCATTCACATCCCCCAGGTTGTGCAAACCTTTGGAATACACCTTCTCCTACTCCTTACACTCTGCCTCGTTTGTTTTCTCCACCTTTTTTGAATTACACAATGCTAACACATCAAAATTATTAGATAAAGATGGAAGGTAATTGAATTCTACCAGAATTTATTGATGAAATATTACAGGCAAGTGGATAGTTCTAGACACCAGAAGCATTTAAGACACAATAAGATTAAAGGGCTAATCAAGTAACACCTGGAGATGCATGGTCAAAATATGGTTTACAAAAATTCTTAACCAAACCATTGCAATAAAATTTCACTTTTTAAAATGAAAGGAAGAACATCAACAAGAAACTAGTATTGTACATGTGCCTCTCTATGTCCTTAACACAGGTAGTATAAAATCTCCCACTCAATCCAACAAAAAGTTTCTTACATTAACAGAATACTCAATGTATCTGGAAAAGATTTCTTTAAAGCATACCATATCATTAGCAGTAAGTTGAACTAAGGTCACTCACTAAAGCACTACTTTTGTGACAGGAATTAAATTCCTTTTAAACTAATGGAGAGTGTTCCTAGAAAATTTTTCTTTGAAGCTAGCTGTAAGTTAAAAGTGAGGTAACTCAATAAAACACAGATATTTTTGTTAGGAACTGACTTCAGTAAATCAAATGGGGAGTGTTTATCAAAATGCCTATCACAGGATCTTTTTTTTATCAAAAATAATATATTAATAAGTATAAATAAAGAAAATTACAAGAAAGTGGGAAACAATAAGTACACCAAAAAAATCAAAAATAAATATAAAGAGCAAAACTCATCAAGATTATAGACTACCGATGACAAATTGCCCACTGATTTAAAAAACAAAAATAATTGAATCCCCTTAAAAGGAAAAGAAAGCAAAGCCCCAAATGAGGATAAAAAAACTCTATCCCAAAGAGAATCAATGTCCTTAAGTTTGTCCTCAAAGATTCTAGTATTGTGCTCCAACCAAATACCCATGAACAAAACTAAAGACACAATTCCACAAAACCTAGTTTTGAAATATGTAATTGGTCATAAGACTCTTGTGAGCCAAAGTCCACACAAAAACCTTAATGATTTGCTTCAAATTGTTCCAAATCCTAGAATGATGGAGAAAAGGACGAGCATTGTGATTACCAATGATCTTGTTGAAAACCGATTTGCCTGAGACGATCCCCAAAGAATTAAGTGGCCAAACCAATTTATCATTGACATTGGGTCTCAAGGAGAAACCTTAAAGGATGTTCAACAAGGATGCCAAGTTGCCAACTCAATCGATTCACGATCATTAATATTTCTATAAAAAAAAAAATTCATGAAATTGGTGCCGATTGGGAAAGCACTATAGATGCGATGGAACATTATGAGAACAGACCAAATGGTATAAATGTGGAAACAATACATCAAAAGAATCCCCAAGCTAAGTATCTTCCCAAAAAAAAACACTCCCACCATTTTTTACCCTTACAGAAAGGAAGCAAGAGTGCACCATCTAATGTAATTTTTTAATTTTTTTTTATCAACGACAAAAACAGAATTTATTGATAAAGAAAGTGAGGTTACAAGATGAGGACAATGAGTCCTCTTACAAGTAAAGACAAAGAAAAACCACTATCAAATATAACGAAGAAAACAAACCAATATTCACAAACAGCTCTCCAATCATTAGATATCAAAAAAAGTAAATGTAAACCCCAAAAAAGCTTCAAGACCACCTCATCTAACTATGATTACATATGACTATAGTTGTTGAGGATTCCTTTGAACTCCAGAAGCTGAATGCTGTATTCTGTCTTTCAATGCTAACTTCATATTTGCACAGAGTCACCAGTAGTACAAGTACTGATTAATGACAAAAGACAAAACTATACATTTTGCTCAGGGAATGCTAAATCCCAAAAGAAGGGAAAGTAAAAAGACCATTTCTCATAAATTGACTGTTTTATTTCTTAAATTGAAATGAAAACATAACCCAATAATATAGAATCTTCCTAGTTGTGATTGGTAACACACCAGAAAGGTGCTGGAACCCCATTCAAAAATACCCAATTCCTAACTTCTTGTCAACTGATACAAGCATATAATTCCAAATTTGAGTTATAATTGTTTTCTAAAACAAAGAAGACAAATGAGGTCAATGCACTTAGTCAGAAAACATATCCTGCAGAATTCGGAAACTAAGGTCAAGTTTGGGAAGACTAAATAAGTGTACTTTTTGACTTTTTATAAAATATGGGTTAGATTTGGGTTGGGTTTGAAGTAATGTGTTAGAGAGGTGATGTGACTTAAATAAGATGATGTGACTTAAATAGGATAGTGACTTTTTGACTTTTTGAATTTTTTTGAGGATGCCAAACTTGGCCTAAGAAGGCAACTAATGTTATTTTTGTGCTAGCTATTTGATTGATGAAGAAAATTATATTTGACAACATTTAAGCCCTTCAAACAAGGAAAATAAATCCATACGCTGGGTAATGACTTTAACATCATGACATGTGGGCTGTGACTATTCACAATTAACCCTGTTCATGATTTTCACCTCAGGGCACAAGGAATGTGATTTTCCCAAGTAATTTTACATCTTTCGTTGACTAGTTTCAACATTGGACTTAAATCAAGTAGAACGATCCATAAAGTTGTTCGTGACCTCATAAACGAGTAGATGAATGGGATAATGCTGTGCATCACAGAAGATGAGCTCATCAGTTGCACACTCGGAAACATGATGAAGATAATGCAGTCACAATGATGGAAAGACATTGCGGATAATGCTATTATTATTATATTTTATGATACGGGACTGTCTGACCTAACTTTCTTAATGCAGTTCTGTCAATGGCTTCAGCATTCATGCCAAGGTTCTTCGTGCACAAGAAAAAAGACATGCACAACTCCTACACATGCATGAATATGCACACAATGAATTGTACCTCAACTGGACAAGAATAGGAAGTAAATACATTTATCAAAAAACTATACAACAACTGGGCTCACAGAACAAGAAGACAGAGCTAGGAAAATAGTTTCAAACAGCTTCTCACTAGGGATGACCTAACAAAATACACATGGCAAGCAATAAGGGAGACTATGAGGATTATCCTGCCTCTCCTTCCTCTATTTGGTTCCTCCATAAGAATCCCCAAAGATTTTGAGCATGATAGCTACCTAAAACCTGAAGGGTGGCAAATAGAGGTAGTTTTGTGCTTCAAGTCTAATTAATCTTCTTTTCATACGCAAATATTTTGTGCTTCAAGTCTGACACAAAGAGATGAACAAAACTTCTCAATCCATAGAAATTCAAAATCATGAAAATTAACTCCAATTCTAATTCACCAACAAAGCACCGGATTTTGATAGAAGTTGCGAGAAAAGTGAATGAAATTTGAACAGAGTCTAAGGAGTGTCCAATCGAAATAAAAATGCATCATAAATGCATTATTCTAAATTTTGAACACTTCTTTGGAGTTATGAGACGAAAACATTTACCTTAAACAATTGTGGACCAATTTGCAATGGCATGGATAACGGGCAATTTTATCGACGGCGGTTTAAGGAGAGTTTCAATGCGACTTTTATTGCTTTGATCCCTAAGGTGGGAGGGGCTGAGGATATTCGACAGTTTCAGCCAATTAGTTTGTTGGGAAGTGTGTACAAGCTTTTAGCAAAAGTTTTGGCCAATAGGCTTAGAATGCAAATGGGGGATGTGGTGTCAGAATCACAGAATGCTTTTGTGGGTAGCTGCCAGATTCTGGATGCAGTGTTAGTAGCTAATGAGTGTGCTGATTCTTGTTTGCGAGCAGGCAGTCAGGCATGATTTGTAAGTTGGATATTGAGAAGGCCTATGATAATATCAGTTGGGATTTTTTGATGTCTATCATGGAGCGAATAGGTTTTGGGGAAAAGTTTCAATGGTGGATTTGGTTTTGCATTTCGACGATACGATTATCTATTTTGGTGAATGGGACGCCGACGGGTTACTTCCAAACGTTTCGGGGTTTACGGCAAGGAAATGCATTGTCCCCCTTGTTGTTCATTCTTGTCATGGAGGCGCTGAGTCAGTTGCTGTCTCGGGCGATTTGTTGGCAGGTTTTTCAGTGAGAGATGGTGTTCGTGTTTCTTATCTTTTGTATGCTGATGATGCTATGATTTTCTGTGGGGCTGACTCAGAGCAATTAGGCCATTTGTGCTGTGTTTTGCTATGTTTTGAGGCAGTATCGAGTCGGAAGGTGAATTTGGCCAAGTCAGAATTAATTCTGGTTGGGGAGGTCGGCCATCTTTCAACTTCGGCGGCCATTTTGGGTTGTAAAGTGTCTCATTTGCCAGTGTCTTATTTGGGTTTGCCTTTCGGGGTTCCTTATAAGGCAAAAGGGGTGTGGGATGGCATGTTAGAGAGGGTTTAGCATCGGTTGGCAGGGTGGAAGAGGCAATATCTGTCAAAGGGTAGAAGGCTAACTTTAGTGAAGAGCGTATTGAGTAGTATTCCGACTTATTGTATGTCGGTCCATGTCATTCCTGTGTCAGTAGCTTGCCGCTTGGAGAAATTGCAGCAGGATTTTCTATGAAGAAGTGATGGTGGGGCGTTTTGGTATCATCTCATTAGTTGGAAGCAAATTTGTTGTCCTAAGGAGGATGGGGGGTTGGGGGTGAGAAGGTTGTGTAAGTTTAATTTGGCTTTGTTAGGAAAGTGACTGTGGAGGTTTTCCAATGAACGGGATCAGTTATGGTGGAAGGTGGTGGCATCTAAGTATAGGTTAGGGAGAGGTGAATGGTTTACCAGGGAGGTGGGGGGTTCTCATGAGTGCGGGTTATAGAAAGAAATTTGGTTGGGTAGAGTTAGGTTTTGGGATCAAATTCAGCATCGAGTGGGTGATGGAGCGCATGTGCAGTTTTAGAAGGATCAGTGGTGTGGGGAGATTACTTTGCAGGAGCGTTTCCCTTTGATCTTTCAGTTGGCGGTGGATCCTAATGTGATGGTGGCTTCATATTTGAGTCGAGGAGGCGAGAGGCTAGTTTGGGATATAGTGCTTCGTCCGGTTGCTTCTCGCTAGTGGGTGCTTGTTTTTTCTTTGTTTGGAGTAGTGTGGGCTCAGCCAAAGCAGGTTATGGATGTGCTTCGTTGTTAGGAGGTGGTCGAGATGGGAAGCGATGATGGAGAGCCTAAGCATTAGCTCCTTTATGTTTGACGTGGTTGCTTTGGTTAGAGCAGAATCGTCGGGTTTTTCAGGGAAATGCTCAATCGATTGTTCAATTAGAGTCTTGATTTTGCGATGTTTTGTACAGTTGGGTGTCAGGAAGAGTTGATCCTAATTTATTTGTTGTTTTAGACTTTGTTGATGATTTAAGTCGTTAGGTCCCTGTTTGAGGGGTTCGTTTTGTATTCTTTTGGCATCTCCTTGATGCTTTCTTAATAAATCTTTATTTATCAAAAAAAATTTGCAATGGCATGGAAAAAATCCACCGAATAAAAAACTTACCTCCTTCGAGACTACTCGTCCCAACTTCCACATAGACAAAACATGTACATTTCTTTTCATGCTAAGTTACTGATCAAACCAGCAATGGCAGGGAGAGCAATTGAAAGAAGAGATGAATTGGAGGTGAGAGTGATAACAAAGAACATATATTTCATATATCTTGAACAATTATTGAGTACAATATATATAACCTAAACCCTAATAATCTAATAGACGAAACTACCCTAAATAACTAATAGAAACTACCCTAAATAACTAATAGAAAATACAATAATCTTCACACCCCCCCCTCAAACTGAGGATGCGAGCGCAGAAAGCATCGAAAGTTTGCTAAGAAGAAAACAAAAACGAGCAACAGTACGAGTCTTCGTAAAAAAATCGGCCAACTGAAGAGAGGACGGAACAAAAGGAAGAGAAATAGTGCACTGAAGATCTTTGTCGGACAAAGTGACAATCGATTTCAACATGCTTGGTCCGCTCATGGAAGACTGAATTATGAGCAATCTGAACAACACTCTGATTATCACAATACAACGGCGTCAGATCAGAAAGAGAGATGCCCATATCAGAGAGAAGCCAGCGAAGCCAAACTATCTCGGAAGTAGCATGAGCCATGGCACGATACTCAGCCTCAGCAGTGGAACGAGCTACAACAGACTGTTTCTTACTTTTCCAAGATATGAGAGAATCACCGAGAAAAACACAAGACCAGAAGTGGATTTGCGATCAGAGATGTCACCGGCCCAATCAGCGTCAGCATAGGCACGGAGAGTCAAGTCCGAAGAGGCAAATAACAGCAGACATTGCAACAAAGTGCCCCGAAGGTAGCGCAGAGTACGGAGTAAGGCAGCCCAGTGTGTGGAGCGAGGAGCAGAAACAAATTGACTGAGAATATGCACAGCATAGGAGATATTCGGACGAGTAACGGTGAGATAAACAAGGCACCCAACCAACTCACGATACAAAGTGGGATCCTCAAGAGAAACACCATCAGAAGCAGAAAACTTAGTATGCAACTCAAGAGGAGTGTCGACAATCTTATCATCAGTGAGATTGGCACGAGAAAGAATATCACGGGCATATTTAGTCTGAGAAAGAAGATACCCAGTAGGAGAAGTAGCAACCTCAATACCAAGATACCCAGTAGGAGAAGTAGCAACCTCAATACCACGAGAAAGAATATCACGGGCATACTTCTCCTACTGGGTAACTTAGCCACCAATCAAGAAAATACCCCTGCCACAAATATAGCAAACATTGAAAACCACCCCTGTCAAACCACTTGACAATGGATGAGAAGATGATTCAACATTTCTCCTACATTTTCACCCACACTACACCATTGTGAAGAAATTCTCCCCCTAAAATTTCCTATATGCCTCAACCAACCATTAGAATTATGCAACCTTGAAGGGCATTTAGCGCTTCAAACTCCTTTCTAAGGGCAATGAAATATTTGCGGTACCCACCAGGACTTTCTAGAACAATTTAAACTTAACTGTTTCATTTTTAGTGGCAAGCCACTAAATCTCATCATTTCCACTTCTCACAAAGATCACTTTATGTCTCAAAGGACACACCACCTTATTCTTCTAATCAAAAACCAAGATACTATGTCTGACATTCCCACCACTCCACCACTCTCGCCTATTATAATCTCTTAATCTGCCATTGCAGCATTCTTTTGTGCTACTATACCCTATTAAGAATGGGACAATGACTTCAAAACCAAACACCATGCCCAAAGTCTCTTCATCGTTCTCCTAATAAGGAAATTCACCCAACCTTTCCTCATACCCTTCATACACAAACCCATAGGAAGTAGTACTCCAATCACTCAAATCTTCCCCTCACAAGCATATCCCAATAAGGTCCTCCCCTAACGGGCATGGACATGTAACACAATATGGACACAACACGATACATTGACCCAATAAATTTCAAAAAATGTAGGATATGACATCTAAGGGACACTCAAAAACTATATAGTTTTATGAATTTATTCATTTTATTTTTTTGATAACTTGGTATCCGGCCTATTGGACCAACTAATTCGGGAGACCAATCGTACCATCCACTAGCGAGGAGCCCAAGTATGGACTGGTTCCAAGAAATTGTTTGCACCTAAAAGGTTTCGAACCTGAGACTTTAGAGTGAACACACCCCCAGGCCCAAAGTCTTGACCACTAGGCCAACCCCTTAGGGTTATACTTTTGTGTGTTTATTATATGTTATATATAAGGATAAACAATTATTATATGTCATGTTTATGACTTCTTAATTCAAAGATAATAATAAAATGTAATGTAAAACTAATTCTAAAGTCCAAATGAAGAATAGGTATAAATTTACTTATTTTTTTCTTTTATCATTGAATTTAAAATTATTTTATTTAAACTTGTAATTGTTATACGGTCTTGGGTAAAACTCAACCCCAACAGCTAGCCCGAGAGATGAGAGTGCCGTCATACTTATATGCTTAACAATACTTTAGTACTCGGGCAATGTGGGACTTTGCTTCACATTACTTTAGGAGTGGAGTGGGATAGGTTACTTGAAAATTCAAATTTATTGATACACCTAGGCATAAGACACAAGGCAACCCACAAATCATAACAATCAGCAACACAAGTACCTAAAGACTACTATGCATGCACTCCACTAAAAAATAATCACGCCATCTACATACAATAAATGAGGCTTTGGGATAAATACCCCTCCTATTCTATCCACTATAAAATCCTCTTTAGACTATCCTCGATTCCATTAAACTCAAAACCTCAATTGCCAAAATAAACATAAGACAAGGAGAGAAGTCTCCCTAAAGTCGTAGATATGGCAAGAGAAAAACAAGAGAGAGCAATTCATTCTAGTGGATGATCAAAACATTCATATACAAGATTGTATTCACTTCTTCCATCTCTCTCAGAAGGTTGGCGATATTTCTAGTCCACATAATACGATATCCCATTTGTGCATTTGGCAATATATTAAATAGCTTATATACATGAGAATACCTATTCATGTATTGAACACTTCCTTACCACGTATGGTGTCATGTGGTATCATAGTAGCTAAGAAGAATGGACATGGACATTTGACTCAACACGAACATGCCGGCATGTAATTTTTCAAAAATTGTAGAAGACGACACTTAGGGGACATGTGCAAAATATGTAGTTCTATATATTTAAATATATCATATATAAAAAGAAATAATTAATATATGTCATATATATGAATATTTATTTCAATGACAATAATTTTTGAAGTCTAAAAAAGAAGAAAAAGTACAAATTTACATTGCCTTTTTTTTATTTTAAAAAAAAAAAACACATTGAATTTCAAGTTATTGTATTCAAACTTGTAATGTGTTTCACGTGTGTCCTCAAGTGTCTAAAACATGTCCAAGTTCATAAAAAAAAAATAATAATAAATAGTAAGACATTTTGGACATTTGCCCAACAAAGATTTGGAATTGTTCATCGAGCGTTGTGTCATGTCAGTGTCCAACACGATGTCAGACATGACACGCTACCTTCGTAGAAATGTCCATGTTTCTTAGCATAATAGGGTCTACTGCTAGTTTCTACATGAGTATTATATTGGTTGACCTTTTTTATGAAAGTTTTTACTTGCCTAAAAAGTTTCCAAAAGTTTACATATATCTATATACATATATACTATATGTGGTTATCCATTTTACCAAAATGAGGTTGGAATGAGTAAACTAGAATTTGAAAAATATTACTTAACAAGATAGTCAAATTGTTTTGTTTGTTTACTCTATTAGGTTCTTCCTAGCCTACTTCCGGGGACCTGTACAGCAGAGGACCGTTTGGGAAGAAACCATTCTAGGGGTGGGGTGGGGTGGGGTGGGGTGGGGTGGGGGGGGGTGTTCCATATCTCCTTTAGATACACAGAGTCCCCCGTGCTCCTAATGTTGAGCTAGAACTATTGCTACCGTGGAATTTGCGATCACATGAGTACTCCGCCTTCCAAAAAAGTGGCCTTCGGTTCCCTTTACTCATAAAGGGTCTAACAAACTCATTTGAAAAGTCGACTTGCTAGATCAGGTCATATAGAACACCAACACATAGAAAAAAAGGGCTGAAAAAACCAGTCCATGCTCCTTATTGTAGTTAATGTTCAACCATTAACCAAACTTCTTTTCTTTATTCAAATAGGATTTTAAAATAAAAAAATAAATAACAATAATAACAAAGGAGGAGGAAAAAAGCACAACTTTTTCAATGTCCAAAAATTCCAAGTGGCAATTTTTTAAAAGGATTAGTTGCTATGAAAACCTCAACATTTCAGACTCTATCGTGTGGATAGCATACTTTGATTTATATAAGATCTCCTCGATTATTAGCGTTTGTAAATAAAGACATGTGCAACCAATGCATCATCAAACACGTCTACGTAATACATTGAAAATGAGCAAACTTATTATAACCTATGTGGTGCTTGAACAACTTTCATATACTTCTGTACATATATATTAACTTTCAAACTCTTTAACGAAAGATGGAACATTGTACCTTTTATGACTCAAAGCCAGTCTTGTTTCTTTCAATCGCCCCTTATAGGCGATAAGCACCTAAAAGGATATGCCCAAAGGACGTACCCAGTGCACGAAACTTCCGCTTAAACAGGGTCTGGGGAAGGGTTAATGTACGCAGCCTTAACCCTGCAAACGGAGACGCTGTTTCTGCAACTCAAACCCTTGACCACCAGGTCACCAAGCGGTAGCTTTACCACTACGTCAGGTGAAAAAGGTGAAACTATTAGTGTTGCATAATTGCAAACTAAGTTACATGCATTTGCTTGAACTCTCATGGTCCTAATTCATTTTTTATATGAAGAAATAAGATTCTATTTAATAGGGGTATGTTTTTTCACACAGACCAGCTTTTATCCCACACGGTGGTAACGGGCCAATTAAAAACCCTACAAGGTGTGTCCATGGGTTATAGTTTAACATTGCAATTGTATGAGCATGGGTAGTTTAGATAAATGGTGTAAAGATGGTAAAGTCCATATACTGAAAGCTGAAACATCTTCAGTTCTATTCACCAATAAACACTCAACAACTTGGCGGTCTTTCGTTATAAATGGTAGAAGTGTATCAACCCATTTAATCCAAGTGTAACAAACTGAAGCATTGTCAAGGCAGCCCACAAAAAGAAACAATTTTAACAATTGGAACATTCAAACCAAGGAACAACTATGTTGAGTCAATCCAATTATTCCAATCTCCAAGGTGCTATACCAGCACCAGTTTTCCATGGCTACTAAACTTGAAATCTACTCAATAATTACAACCATTTGTGTTTTTAAGAATTGGCTTTTTGGCTTTTTATGAAAAGATGTACAGAACAAGTATAGAGAATGATTTAACAACTTGTAGTGCCTTTTTGACTTTTTGGCTAAAAATCAATGTTCCCAAACAAGCCCATGTTCGAGGTCAGTAAGTTAGAACAAAAGACAGCATTCTTGGTTCCAAGGAAACATGTAACCAAGCCACAGGAGTAATTACTACCAGACTCGACCACTGCCCTCAATGAAATGTTCCAACCACATAGATATTGAAAGCAAATAAAGAACTTTTCTAAAAATGTGCAAGGGAAACCATAAATAACCAAAAATAAGTGTTTTTTTTCTTTTTCTTTTTCTTTTTGCAGCGACAAAACTTGATTCGACGGAGAGAAGACAAAATGAGTAGGTTTTTACTTGGCGGCCAATAGAAAATAAAACTGTGTTCACAGAAAACAACACAAACCCTGAAACAATCACAAAATAAGTTCTAAAACAAGAATCCTATAAATATTATAACTCTCACACATTGAACCCGCTGTGTGACTTACCATGTTTGATTCTTCATAAGCTCGGTCTAAGAAGCACGGACACCTCTCCGAGGGCTACGTGTCGATGTCGGAACCGCACGGACACGGACACGCCAGCGGTTGACACGCTGACACGTCTGCCAGTGTCTGATTTTTTTATTTTTGTTTTTCGGACCGCGCGACGGACACGCCATACACTACACGCTGGGAGACGGACAAAACATAATTTTGAAACTTAAAAGCGGTCAAAGTGCAAAATTAACAAAAATAAAAGAAAAAGAAAAGGGAGACGATCGAAGTCGAACCTGGAAGGGAAGAAACCTAGATCGCGAGTCGAACTGATTGAAGAGTCGATTGGGAACCCTAAGACCACGATCGCGAGTTGAAGACGATCGCCAGAAGCAGACGTTCGACAACCTTGGTCGTCTTCCTCGTCTCCCTCTCGCTCTCGTCTTCCTCGTCTCGTCTCCCTCACGCTCTCGTCTTCGCCCTCTTCTTCTCTCTCTCTCTCTCTCTCTCTCTCTCTCTCTCTCTTCGATCTGTCCCGTTTGTAACATTTATAATTTGTTATATAATAATATAATTTGTTAACCAATAACTCAAATTTGTTATATAATAAATCTAATTAAATCATATATAATAAAAAAAATCTAATAAAATTTATAAAAAATAATAACAATATATATACATATATATACATATATATATATTTATATACTAATAATAAATAATATAAATAAATAAATAATATAATCCCTAACTTTTTTTTTAGTCTTAAATAATATAAATAAATACAAATAATATATTTATTTTTTAATTTTACATATAATAAATAAAATAAATAAATAAAATTAGTATATATTTTTTAATTTTGCATATAATAAATAAAATAAATAAATAAAAATAAATATAAATAGTATATATTTTTTAATTTTACATATAATATATAAATAAAATTATATATATTAAACGTGTCCCAGCGTGTCGTGTCCCCTATTTTTTGAAAAATTGCGTGTCCGCGTGTCTGTGTCGTGTCCGTGTCGTGTCTCGTATCCGTGTCCGTGCTACTTAGAGCTCGGTCAATTACTTCACTGCCAAAGTAAATTCAGTAGATTCTTCATGTCATACAGTTCTGCATCTCTGCTAAGGGACCATTAAGTAACACCATTCATTTCTCTCTTCTTTATCTCACATGATGCTAAGAAATTCGATTCCGTACCTTCTAAAGTAAGACAATGCCAGTTCTCTACTTTCTTAAGTTTTTTACATTTTCATAGGAACTTCTTCAGACTAACTTTTGAAATATGAACCATTTCTAATCTCAATAGTTTCAGTCCCTTTAGACTCTTGGCAATTTCAGGAGACAATTGTTGAGTTAAGACCAAGCCTAACAATTCTAGGGCTTCTAGCTGCTTGCAGTTCATGCCTATCGCTTCAATGATACAAAAAATGTCATTATTGCATATAACTGGACCAATTGACATCTCCACCATCCTGTTCCAGTAGCAGATTGCCCTTGAAAATCCTTCATGTTTAATATTTCTCCCAAAAGGTAGGGAGAGTTCTCTAAGCTCTGTTGACCTAAAATATGAACATTAAAATTTGAACATAACTTACATGAATTATGAACAAAGAAATTCTCTTGCCCTGTTAAGATTTTTATGCTTTCTCTTGCAAATAGTCCAAGTCCTTCACTAGTTGCTCAAATCAAACCAGAAACATTTACTGAATAAATTAGCAAGGAGATTATTTCTCAATAAAATTGAGGGCACCTTGTTGTCTAAGAACTAATATAGAGGAAAGAAAATTCTAAACCTTTTTTTTTCAAAACGACAATAGGAAAAACAGAAAGTAATTTATCTATAATTTAAAAGTACAGTTGTTTAATTGTCTCCGGGTAATGGTGGCTTACTATTCCCCTACTCCTGCAAGTACCCCCACCCAATTAAAGGCGTATTCCATGTATTTTACTTACAGATAAACAATATAAGCCAAATCAGTGAGAGCAATCAGAACACAAAAGGACAACATAAGTTGGCTGTTGGAAAGTACATATAATGTCCATCTGATTCATCAATCGCCGAAGAAAAATTATGCAGGAAAAGAATTATTATCCGCAAGATTCATATGTTAGTATAAACATTGCAATAAGATAAACAGGTTGAAGAAGGCATGTAGCATTATGAGAAACCCCTATTTGATGAGCACTAAGTCATAGGTGTGATATGATTTAATATCCTTTGAACTTGGAGAAAAGGCCAATTCTTTTTTTAGGGTTGGGGGGGGGGGGCTATCTTGAGGCTGTTTTTGCAACCTACTCTTATATATGAAACCGAGGGGATTCTAAGACTAGAACATTAACTGCTTATTCTCCCACACGTAAGAAAAGAATTATCTGTTTTAATCACCCATCCTGATTCCTGCTTAATATTTTAGTCTAATCTTACTATCACATAGCTAACTGGATTTCTTTCCAACAAGCCTTAAGGCCCTTAACCCAGCATCCAAAACCCTTACAGCCTTGTTGCATAAAAAAAAATAATAAATAATACATAAAAAAAATAAACTCTAGCATCTTTTCCAAAATTTCCACTAAATAATCACAATCAAGTTTTCCTTATTATACACACAGATTAAAAAAATTTATCCATCCATTTTCATTTTCAAAAGACAAAACCAACAAACTTTCAACCACCTTAACCCTCCACATAATGAATTATATATGCAATATTGTTTCATTGGACTCCACATAATGAATTGTATACAATATTATATTATTGGGTAGCACCCTACCACATCACAAACAAATACACATCAAAGTAACAAAATAAACACCAGGAAATATAACATACACATGCATATAAGGAACAAGTAAAAAATTTGTACCAGAGCAACAAAAATTATAGAATTGCTCCAAAAGATGAAAACCCCACTCTTTCCACTGCCTCTCAGTAACTACCAAATTATTCTCTAACATTCTGACATCCCAAACAATTCCCATTTTTTTCAATTTTCTCAATTGTTGGTTTTCTCTCAAACAAATATATTAATTGTCCTTCAAACCACACCCAATACTTTTCCAAAGAAGTTATCAAATGAATTTTATGTTGCAAAATTGTTTACTCCATGCCTTGAAGTTAGATAGATAGCCACCGTATCTGTGAAACACAGACAGACAAACTACCAAATAGATGAATACATATATCACATACAAACTACTATGGAATTGGGGTGGCTGCTGTGTGAGAGGCACCCATAGCCACTGTTGCATTTGTATTCAATTTTATACTTTAAATCACATTTATCATTTTTTTTTTTTTTAGATACAAATGCAATTCGATGTAAGGACTATCAATATCTAATCAACTTGATTTTTTACAAGTATTTCTTCTCAATGTACCCTAACCCCGAGCTGGGCCTATCAGGCACACCCCAATTCCCATACCTTTCAAAGTTTTATAAGTCATTATCCAAATTCAGAATTTTCCAAAATTACAGCTTTTAGACAAATTTGGACAATCTAATCTTTTAAGGAAAAAAATAGCCAAATTAAACGGGTTTCAACCGTATTTCCACAAAATTAAGATTAAAGACCAAATCTTTAATTTCAGTAATACTTTTGTGCCGTTGGCATCAACTCAGTATTTGAATGGGGTTTTTAGTTTAAATAAAATTTTATAAATAAAGGATATATAATATTTTCATAGTAATTGGGTGGCTAAACATTTTTCGCAGAAAGAATTTGACAGAGAAATTATTTCGGCCGGACACACAAATTTCAATTTTCACATAAAAATTTCTCTTTCACAAAGAAATTTCATCAAAAGGCCTTGGCTAATATAAAAAAACATATTGCACCTCTACTACTACCTAAAATTGGAGAGGATGTTTTACTAATTTTCCCTATTTAAAATTTCACCAAATTGACACCAAAAAAATTGGGAAACTCTGAATTTGGAGAAATTGATGTACCTTTTCGCGAGACAAACAAGGTGATGATCAGTCAATTGAAGAAGCCCAGAAGAAAACAACATTCTGGTAATCGAAGTAACCCTAATACCATCTTCCTCATCATCGTCACGTCTATACACATCCATAACACCACGAAGAAACTTCATCAGAAACGCCTTCTTGAAAGGGTTATCTTCGGATCCAAACAGCCTCCGACAGCAATCGCAGTTGAGAATGGTAAAATCGAGGGCGTTGTCACCATCATTGCCGAACAAATGATCGAACAAACGATCGAACAAACGCGTCCCGAAGATCGACAAACCAAAGAAACGGTGGATATCAAGAACAAGGGTTTGAAAAGAGAGAAAATATCGAGCAAGAGATCTGGGTTGAGAGATTCCCATTTGGAAGAAGAACCCATCTCAGCATTGTTGTTGTTGTTGTTGTTGTTGTTGTTAGCATCTCTTTTCCTTTAGATTCTCTTGCTTCCATTGCTTTTCTTCCAAATGATTGTCGTTCTCATGGAGCTTTCCATTTGCACACAGCGTTTCCACTTTTGCACATCCTTCTCACTGCACACCTATGGGATGTTTTAAAAAATAGCTTTTTAACTTATTGGCTTATAGGAGTTGGGTTTGGGTTGGATTTGATGTGATGTGTTAGAGAGGTGATGTGATTTAAATAAGATGATGTGACTTAAATAGGATAATAACTTTTTTGACTTTTTATATTATTTAGTAGATACCAAACTTGGGAGTGACTATTTACACACCACATTTGATCTTAAGGTACACCACTACTTAGTTTACACCTTTAATAATTTGAAAAAACCTAATTTTTCTCAACACACACCATAACATTCCACTTTTTCCCTTAGTTCCACATCACTTAGTACACACCTCAAATTCACACAAAAAAAAAAAAAAAATGTTAGACATTTACCAGCAACAACAGCAGCTATCACCAACAATCACCATCAATGCCAACCATTTCACCGCCCTTCTCCCTTATATAGAATAGTCCATGGAGAGTAAAGAGTGCCATAGTGAGATGTCCCAACCATACATGATATCGAGTTGCATGTAAAAAAGGGATATCTATTAGTTGGAGAAGAACTGATCCCCTTACAATTAGGAGAAACAAAAATGCCAGGCAAAATAACCCAATCAAACCAAAGCGAAGTCCTGTTAACTCCAGCATCAAATAACTGAAAATTTTCAAGTTACAATGTCAATTTAGTCAATGAAACCAATCTTTATATACTGAATATAAAAATAAATAAATAAAAAAACGAGCACTTGCATAGCCATTGAAACTGGAAAAGATAATAGAACTAGGTACAAGCAGTTTTGATGCATAAATGACAAAACAGCCCCAAACATGCAAGAACTTCCACTAAATATATGTATCACCAAGAACTAATTGTGTTGTTATGTGCATGCAGAAACAAGCATCCCTATTTGGTGCTAGGAAAAGGTAGACGAAAAATGAGAAACAAAACTGTTTTGAATTTCATTTTGACTTCGGAGCCGGCGATGCAAAAGACGACAGTGACAATGATTTGGGGTTAGGGTTGGTGATGGTAAGGGTTAGGATTTGAATGTGTATTCAATTAAGGTGTGTATTCAGTTGTGATTATTTTGGTCATTTTAGATAAGGTCATTATTGTAATAAAAAATAAATAATTAATGGTGTGTCTTGAGATTAAATATGGTGTGTAAATAGAGGCACCCCAAACTTGGCCTAAATCTCAAAATAGTTTACTCACTAGACACACCTTTTATTCTACACCTACGCTTATACATACACCCAAACCCCCCAAACCCATCTCCTTGAACGGTACAAAAACACACCCATTCCACTATCATTCCCGTCTCACATACGTCATCTCTCACAGTTTACCTGTCGTCTTTAAAAGTTGCATCCATCTCATTGAAACATTAAAGACATCTCATTGAATCATTAAAGGAATTCTTCATATTTGAAGAACTTAGGTCAGTTTATTTATTTCAGTCCTCATTCATATTTCATTTGTAATGTAGGATTTATTTTTATCATTTTTGAAACGAACAAATGCATAGCCCACCGAAATGTCCTCGTTTGGAATTGGTTTTTCGAAAATAAACAATTTCAAAAATTATCATTTATCTCAACAATAGAATTCCAAAATTTTTTCATTCTTTCAACATTCAACTTCCAAATATGTTTAATTCGGACAACATTCAACTTCCGAAATGAATCTAGTTTTTCAGTTTTCAACTTCCGAACAAAATAGATATTTGCAATTTTTAACTTCCAAACAGTTTTTTTTTTTTCCTCTCTTTTGTATATTGTTTTTACAATTGTATACTCATTAAATATATTAATTTTTGCAAATAATATAGATTCTGAATGTCAACGTGTCCCACCTACTGCTTCAAATAGACAACGTTGTGTATTGGATGTTGACCATGAACGGGGGACGAGGGCGTGGATGAGGACGAGGTCGAGATCGTGATCCAGTTTCAGTAGAATATGATATCTCCAGTACCAATCAAAGTCGGAGCTGAAGCCAAAGACGAGTTGAAGGCGATGATATGCACGACATTGGCGTGAAGGATGCCTCTTTACTCGATTCTCCTACTGTTAAGGAAGAGGACCTTACTCATGCTTTTCCAGGTGGTCCGACTAATCCATCAATACTGCGGAGTTTCAATAGTCATGTCGTTGCAACTGTTTGGCAAAGAAATATAAACATTCCTGAGTAGCAGTGAAATTCATTTGTGTATGATTTTTTTTTTTTTTTTATATTGTAGTTTCTAATGACATATTCATCTGTTTTATGGGAATGAAGGCCCCTAAAGTGTCAAAATCACTCTTCAAAGATCCTTGCATGGCCATGGTGATCAGTAGACAACAACATCGATTCAAAGCCATTATTAAGTGGTATGGGCTGTCATAGTTAGCTCGTTACACTTATCGGTTCGTTAACAAGCTTCTAATCTCCAGTTTTGTTGAAAGATGGCAACTTGAGACGAACACATTTCATATGATAGTTGGTGAGATGACCTTGACCTTGGATGATGTTGGCACTATTCTTGGCCTTCCTATTGTAGGTAGATCAGTCAGCGTACCAGATGTGACGGATCTTCATGGAGTTACACTACTGGTTTCTAGCTTGGGGATTACTGAACGTATAGCACATGACGAGGTTTCTACTATTGGTGGGAATTCAGTCAGGCTTGAGCAGTTGCAAAGTCAGTTTGTTGGTGTCATAGATTCAAACCCAGAGAAGGCCATACAGTGTGCTGCTAGAGCTTATTTGTTGTTTCTATTGGGATGTACACTTTTCAGTGACAAGAGTAGCGGTAGGGTTCCTGTTGTTTACCTTGGTTTATTAATGAATTTGGAATCCATTCATACTTACCTAGTCGCAGGCATACAGATAATTCGTGACATGTTATTTGTCAATTGATGAATTTTTTGTGGTGTTTTTGAAGCTGACATTACTGTACACACCTTTTAATGACATTATAAAAGATATTTTGTTATTAAAATAGAATGGTAACAATGGTCGATGACATTATAAATGATATTTTGTTATTAGAATGGAATGATAACAATGGTCGATGCCATTATAAATTATATTTTCTTATTAGAATGTAGTGATAACAATGGTTGATAACATTCAATCCATGCCACCGAACACATCAACATCAAAAAAAAAACATCTATTAATTTCTTCCATAGTTCTAACATTATCAAATTCATACACGTGTCATTCGACATCAAATGTCTCTCGAGTAGCTACAGTATCATAAATGATATCCTTGAAATACTGAATGCGGCGCACATATGCATCATCCCAGTCGACAGCGCAAGGGTTACGGTATTTTCGCCACCAAGATACATCCTGGGTCTTTTTTTTTCCTTCACCACAGTCTGATGTTTTGATTACAATGACCAAACCATTTCTCTTTCCAACTTCACGTACTCAATTGAGCAATTCATCCTTACTTTTGAATACCTACAAAGTCAAATAAATATTATAAAACATTTACATTTGTTGAACAATTCAAATCACAATCATTATAATTTCGTAGAGTGAACTTGTTCAATTGTGCATTGAGTAATTTAATCCAACACACTATCCGCGCAAACCTGACTTCCTCGAGTTGAGACATATTGCTGCATGTTTTGTATAACATTACAAATTTGAAATGGTATTATAAAGACAAATTTGCATGCAAATTTAGTATGCAATTTACGAATTTGGAATATAAAATGGGGAAATTTTTTTTTTTACTTCATTCGAAAGTACAGTGTCGAACAAAATGATACTGTTCGAATGTAGTTGTCCGAATTATTTTTATCGGTTCGGCAGTTGAATGTTGAAAAATTTAAATTATTTTGGACAACTTCTGAAATTACATAACTATTTCGGGAGTGGACTGCCGAATAAATTGATATATTTTGACCCTGATTATCCAAAAGACGTTGGGAAAAACAAAAAAAAAATGACTTTCACATAGCAAAACTCACATTTCCTTGGCTATCTTTCTCATAAACATTTATCTGTTGAATTTTCAGAAGGGAAATCTTCCATAACAATGATGAATGGGGATGAGGTTTAGTGTGTAAACTAATTAAAAGCTAAGAATCAAGAATGAGGGTGTTTAGTGTGTGTAAACTAATGAATGGAGGCTAACAATGAAGGGTTTGAAAAGATGAGAATGGAATGTGGAGGTTTAGCAAACTAAGTATGGAAGAACAGAGTAGCTATCATGGACTTGTGAGCTTCAGCAACTTCAACATGGAAGTGGATGTGGATGTGCAATGAGAAGTTGTGTTTATTTGAATTTTGTGTGATGTCCATAATAGTAATTTCACTTGGAGATAAAATTGTAATAAAAATAAATATCATTAAGTGTGTGCAAAGAGTAGAAAGAGTGTGTGCAAATAGAAACTCCCCCTTCTCATCCTCTTCTTGCTCTCCATTGTCGAAACTGGGTTTTGTAGAGATTGGTGGTGGGGTTGGTGTTGTTGAGGAGTGTTTGTTGGTGGTGATGACTGTGTGTGTGAGGTCCCATGTTGCATGGTTGCCACTTAGAAGTGGTTAATGGGAACGCATCATGAAATGAAAATCTACCTAAATATGCAATTATCAAGCCCCACCAAAATGTGAAGTAAAATTCCTCAAGTTTGTAATGCTATTATTAAATTTAATTAAGAAAATATTATGATGACTACATTTGAAAACTATATTTAAATATAAAAGACCCCAAGTTACATGATTTGGTTTTAAAAAAGTATTTAAGAACCCTGCATCATTGTGAATAAATTTAAAAATTCAAATTGTAAATCTCTATCATTACTCTTTTATTAATGACAAAAAATTGCACATCCAAATGTTCCCAAATGAAATACCAACCAACATTACTCCATTTGATTTGGCCACACTAACCAAAATTTAAAACGAAAAAAAAATAAAAAGAGGACAAAAAACAAAAAAAATGATGGCTATAATATCACATGACACTCAAATCCATTTTTTTACAGATCATTTATACAACGATATTTTTGAGGATGTTGTTTTATTCACCCAAACCTCTAATAACCCGGCACACAAAGGTCCTGCTTCACATAATTCACAATATTGAAAGTTGCCTCAAGCATATCATCTAGTTGAAAGAAAAGATATACAATCCAATATATAGCATTAACATGGTGTCTTAAGAACAGGAACTATATTTCCTGGGAATAAAAAAAGCATATAGAGAAACTATATTCAATGTTCTACCGGCTGGGAATGATAGGTGCGGCGCCTTAACTGTGATTCTGGAGTGGGTTGCTGCAGAAAAATTCTTGTCGGATCATTTGGATCAACATATCTGCCAAATGAAAAATGAAAAATAAAAATCAGGAATTATGGAACCACAAAAGATAATCTTCAGCTATATCACTTGCCTTTTCTGGCAAAAGAAATCAAATTGAGGATCGTCTATAGGCCAACTAATAGGGGTCAGAATTTTCTTAAGAAGGCTCTCTCGCACCTCTCTCTTGATTCTATACGTAGTGGTGTATGGCTATTCTTAGTTGGAGTGATTTGTTTGGATAATTTCGTTAATGAACAAGACCTGCTAACAACTATGTGAAGGTGTACCCTCCACAGCTAGCTTCTTGGAGGACCATGGCCCTTTAGGCCAAGGAAATTGAGGCAATAATAGGTTTGTAATGCCATTAGATGTACTGGGCCACCTTTGAGTTCTTGGGGGAGGTGTGAAGCTAGTTCCTAAGTAAGTAGCTAAAGCAAGAGGGCAAAGTGATTAACTCACTAATAGGAACCAAAGTGACTTACGCATGTCTCATCATTTCATCCACTGGAGTTTGTGCTACTTGCAAAGGATCTGCACGCTGCTCCTCCCTAGAAGCATATTGTTGACTATACTGCCTCACTGACTTGATCAAGTTGAAAAATAGAGGGACAAATGTTCCACAACCCCCTTCCTTGAAGAGTATCTTAAAGGCATGAGTTGAGTACAGTGCCCTGTGCGGGTCATCTGGGACGACCTGGGATTGGTCAGAATAGGAATATGAGTTGTAATCTTAAATGTATGAGGCAGAGAACAATGTGGGTAAACACGGAAAAACATTGCAAAGACTTGAAAAAATGAAACAAAAATAAAAAGTGTACTTACAGGCTCCACAAGTCCGGAAATATTGTTGCACAAGAATATTGGTTGGTTAAATTTTTCATCGTGGATGTGAAGCTAAAAATATAGCAAGTTATAGATCAGCGTGAGGTGAATCTATCCTTCTATATAACACACCTAAAGATATCAAATCTGTATATGACCCAGCATAGAATAACATTAACAGAAGTTTTAGTTTCCTTGCCATTGACTATAGCAGGCTCAACTTAACAAGTGTAATCCCCGTCACTTGGGGTCTAGTACATTAGTCCATTTTCTCTGTTCCACTTATATAAACCCATATTCTTGCTTGAGTTTAATGAAGTTGAGTCATTTCTAGAAGCCTCGACTTAAAACCTATTTGACATCCTTTGTCCTTTTAGCACTGTAAACTTGGATCAAGTCTAACAAACACTTATCCATCTCAACATTTTCATTTCAGTCTTTCTTTTAATATGTTATTCCTTAAGGGCTAGTTTGGCATATACTAAATAAGCCAAAAAGTCAAAAAGTCACTATCTTATTTAAGTCACATTATCTTATTTAAATCACATCACCTCTCTAACACATCACATCAAACCCAACCCAAACCCACCAATAAGTCAAAAAGTGCACTTTTTTACGACATCCCAAACCAACCCTAAATGTCCAATACAATATACCATACAACAAATTATCCAATTGTTGGACAGTAATTCACTTTCCAGCACATTCAACAGTATGGATAAGACGAGAAGCATTGCCTTGGTCCAAGATAAACTTGAGAGAAGAATGGTTAACTATGATTTGGAAATCTCAACAAGGCTCTTCGTAGTCCCCATGCCAGATAACATTAACAATGCTACATCCCCCTAAATTACCATCCCTAAACCATCCCTAATGATGTGGCGTTGAGATTAGACCCCACATGATGGAATGATTGACAAATCAAAATTTAACACTTGTCAGACACATCATTAGGGTGGTTTTTAGGGATGATAAATTAGGTGTCTCAAAGATTTTTCGCCAACTAACTAATATAAGAATTCTAGCAGAGTATAGTTCCATGTAAACCTCCATCAAGAAACACAAATTAAAATTATGTTCTTCAGATTAATTCTAGAGCGCTGCAGCAGCAACTCATACTAGTAAAACTATCAAAGTGGTATCAGAGCTCTCTGTTTTGATATCAACATGGGAATCTGCAGACAAACAATCTTGTAGAAGAGCACAGCATCCTCTGCAGGTGCTGGAAGTTCCAAGTACAGTCCTTCCATTTTATGATGGAGAAGATTATGAGCAGTCAAGATGTAAGATTCATTCAAAGCAGAAAGGTCGTGGAATGTTGTTGAGAAAGGCTACACAGAACCAGAAGATGAGAGCTAACTTCCACGGGCTGAACTGAAAAAGATTTAGACAATTAGAAGGATGGATGCTAGTACACCCAACAAAATTCAGAATGGAGTTTCTAAAGCTATTTAAGGAGCCAAGGATTTCTTGGAGCAAGAATTTCTTGGAAGTAACAAATTAAGAAATGTCAAACTCCAGGCTTTACAAAGAGAATTTCAAAATCAAAAATTGAAAGATTCAGAAATTATCTAAGTCTCATTTTGAAGTCATGGAAGTTTTTATTCAGCCTCTTCATAAATGGGTGTAATAAGGCTGCGTAAAGCTTGCCCTCTCCAGACCCCACTTTAGCAAGTGCCTCGTGCGCTAGGTCGCCTTTGTCTTAGTCACAGAGGTTTTTAATCAGATGAGTGAAGTTGTTTCTAATTAGAAAGTTACTAGAGAAAGTTCATTTTAGAGTTTAAGGGTTTTAGGGTTTGAGCATACTTGACAAGTATGGATATACCTAATACTTGTCAAGTATGTGGATCCGAACTTTATCTAATAACTTTCTGATTCAAGGACTCCTTGCCCTCTCTCTTTTTCATGACTTTTAATAATAAAACTCCCTTTGTTGATGCTCAGTAAAAAAAAAATGGCGTCAAGTATGTTGTTGCAGCTATTGAAGAGTATAGCACTGTGTCCATTCAAGAGTTTGTGGGATCACTACAATCTCATCTCAAGAACAAAGAAAGCTGAAGCACTCTGATCAATCCGTTGAAAGTGCATTTCAGTCTAAGTTAAACTTGAAGCCTCAAGATTTTTTGGAAGAAAATTCAAGCAATGAAAAGAAGCAAGCATATTCACGAAATCATCATTTAAACATAAAGGAAGGAGAAAGTAAGAAAAAAAGTATGAGTCCCCATAACTCTAAATGGCATTTCAAGATTTGTAAGCAACCTAATCATTCTACTTTAAATTGATGGTTTCATTGCAAAGCCCCAATGTTATCATTGCCAAAAGTTTGGGCATGTATTAAAAAAATTGAGTCAAATGATCAAGCAAATTTTTCAGAAGAAAACGAGGAAGATGAAAATTTGATTTATGCATTCCAATTGGCCTCCTGTGAAAAGAAAAAAAAAAATTGGAACCTTGATAATGGCTGTAGACTGTATTAATAACATGTTAAGAGAGGAAACAATCTTCCTTGGCATGGATACAATTACATCAAAGGGCATATGGAGAATGGAGCTATTGTTGAAGCAAAGGGGAAAGGCACTAAGGTTGTGGAAAACGGCGGGGGGGATATACAAGAAATGTTTTGCTTGTGTCAGACCTTGAACAAAACTTGCCAAGTGTTGGACAACTAGTCAAAAATGGATATTGTCTTTATTTCAAAAATAATGCCTGCAAATTTTTCTATTAAATGAATCAAGTGATAGCCGAAGTAAAAATAGAGAGAAATAGAAACTTTCTAATTGAATTTTCCTATGAAGCCGTGCCTTCAGAGGTGATGTAGCGGAGGACTCATGTCTATGGCACAAAATATTTTTGCCACTTGAACTTTCATGGGCTAAAATTGCTTCAAGAAAAGAATATGATAAGTGGATAACCAGAGATTGGAACAAGAATGGACCCTTGTGAAGGGTTCATTTTGGGAAAACAACACTGAGTCTCATTTTCTAAAGGAAGATCATGCAGAATGCAAGCACCATTGGAGCTCATTCATATCGAGATTGTGGCAAAATAAGGATTTACTTTGAAGCATCACTTGCACTTCCTTATTTTCGTTGATGATTTTTTACATGACTCGGGTGTACTTGAAGAAAAAGTCAAGCCATTGCTAGTTTTCAAGAGATTTAAAGCCCTTGTTGAAAAGCAAAGTGGCGGTTGTGCCATCAAGACAATTCCAAGTGACAAAGGTAAATATACCTCAGCAAAATTCGAAGAATATTCCAAAAATTAAGGTATTTGGAAGCAATGCCAGATATAGCCCACAACAAAATGGAGTTGCAATGAGGTAGAATAGAACCATTGCTGAAATAGTGAGATCAATGACAAACGAGAACAGGCTGCCTAAACTTTTGAACCTTTCAAGACTTTAGGCAGCGTGTTCATCATCCAAAAGGAAGAGAAGTAGTTGGAGTAAAATGGACATACAAGACAAAACTTAATCAAGATGGGAGTAGATTACAGGAGGTTTGTGGGAAAAGGGTTCACACAGAAACCAGGTATAGATTTCTTTGAGACCTTTTCTCCTACTGCAAGGATGAAAACAATGAGAACCTTGATTGCACTTGCTGCTGCTCGAAAGAAATTGAACTCTTTTCAGCTTGATATTAAATCTTCCTTCTTAAATGGAAAACTTAAAGAGGGAATATATGTTAAGCAGCCTCAAGGATCCCTGGTGAAAGGGAGAGAAGTTAAAAGTTTTGATGAAGATCATGGAAAGAAGAAAAAGAGCAAATCTAGAATTTCACATGAAGCACATTTAGGGCATCAAGAATTAAAGATTTGGAATAATTTTGAGTCTTCATGTCATTGTAGTAGGTTTTAGTAATTAAGGGTATAATGGTAATTCCAATAATTGTTGGACATGGGTTGTAGGGTCACCCATGGGTTTTATTTTGGGTCAAGTTATTAAATGGGTTATTATATTTGGGTTTTATTATTTCTAAAATAATCTTAGTGGTCAAAAGTCCAAGTTTCTTATTTTGATATTGAAGTAGAATTAGAAGTCATTAAAGTTTCTTATTATGATTGAAGTAGAATTGGAAGTCATAATTGGTCTGGAATATTACTAGTTGCTAAATATTTTTAGTTTCTAAATTTGGAGAAATAGTCCTCATAGAATTAGGAGAGTCTTTAGCCTATAAATATATGTGTAATCTCAATAATTCAATAGAAGAGTTAATATTATAAAAATTTGAGATTGTGTTTGTGTGATTGGCCTATCCCTTGCGAGGATGAATCACTTCTCTCTCTCTCTCTCTCTCTCTCTCTCTCTCTCTCTTATTCTTCTTGTTCTTCTTCTTCTTGTTCTTCTTGTTCTTCTTCTTCTATTCAGCAAGGTTACTGTTCACGCCATTGTTCACAATGCTTAGAACAACCACCCAACTGTCCTTAAACACTTGTGTTTTCATTCCCAAAACCCTACCTTTTTACAAACCCTTAAGCTCCTACTTTTAAATATTTTTGCAGCCAAAAAATCCCACCAAATCCAGCCCTATAAGTCTATTGTTGCTACTGCCAATATATTTAAACCGGGCTCACTACTTGTAAGAAAGTAATCCCTACTCGTCCTACATCAAGCTTATAAACTGAAGAAGGCCCTTTATGGCCTAAAACAAGCTCCCATGCTTACTACAGTGAAATTGACAGCTACTTCACAAAGAGAGGATTCGAAAAGAGTAAAAGTGAACCTACTTTGTATGTCATGAGAAGAGATGTCTTTATTCTCATTGTTTATGGCTACATGGATGATTTGATTATCATAGACAAAGACATCAAGATGATGCAAGTATTCAAGAAGGATATGAGTAAGCAACTTATGAAATGAGTGGCTTAGGGATGCTGCACTATTTTTTCGGCATTGAAGTACCTCAAATGGAAGAAGGCATTTTTATTTATCAAACTCAAAATTTTAATATAGCAGATTGCAAGGCTGTTTCTGCTCCTTTAGCTGAAAATGACAAAGCTGTGAAAAGGTTGATGCTTCAATTTATGGGGGTTTGATTGGCAGTACTTTTGCCAGACCAGACATTTTGTTTACTGCAAGTTTGCTGTCCAGATTCATGCAGCATCCAAATCAAATTCATTTTGGAGCTGCCCAAATAATTCTGAGATACTTGCAAGGCACACTTGACTATGGTATTATGTACGAGGCAGTAAAAGAATCAAAGTTAATTGGCTACTCGGATAGTGATTGCGCAGGGAGTCTGGATGACATGAAAAGCACATCAGGTTATGTTTTCTCTCTTGGTTCAGGCATTTGTTCTTGGGCTTCTAAAAAGCAAAAAATTGTAGCACAATCTTCAGCAGAAGCAGAGTACAGCAGCAGCTAAGGCCACTTAACAGGCTATTTGGCTTTGATGAATTCCAGAAGACAATGATGAAATGAAAACCGAAAGAATTATCTTATCAGAACGATAAATCAAAGAATTGACATGGAAAAGAATCCAGAAGTCATGATCAAACCAAGCATATAGCCATAACATATCACTCATCCGAGGATCAATTGAAAAAGAAGAGATACAACTCATGCATTGTAGAACTCTAGAGCAGCTTGCTGATTTACTGATCAAGGCACTTCCTAAGGAAAGGTTTTACCATGTCTCGAAGAATTGATTGTAGTAAAGGAAGTGCATTAAGGGAAAGTTTTTGACAGTAATGCACTTTCCAGCACATTCTACATCATAGAGACGACTAGAAGCATTGCCTTGGACCAACTACACTCTAGAAGAATAATGTTAATTATGCTTTGGAAATAAACTAGTCTCTTTGGAATCCCTGTGAACAAAAGAATTCTAAAGTCTCTTGCATAGTCTAGAATAATCCAAATGTCTGTATAAATAGAGGACTTTGTGAAATCCATGTATGCATCAATCAAGATAAGTAAATAAATAAATAGATAATTCATCAATAAAAATGATGTTCTTCACTTCTAATTCTAGATCTCTGCAGGCTACAGAAGCAACTCAAACTAGTAAAATTATTACCAATAACTGTTTTTATATAATTTCCCCTAACTTGGGACAATTCACTGACCAGAGATACTCCCTGGACTCTTCTCCATTTCATCCCTTTCACTTAGAACGTCCTCTTCACTTTCCATTCCTTATAGATGATCAATCTGATCAACTTCCATTTATCTTCAATTTCCATTCAATTAAGCCAGTGTACCTTCATTTCATTTCAGATGCAGACTTACCACAGTTGCCACCAGCTTTGCTCATCTCATAGGGTAAGCAGCATAATGGAGTCCCCGGGATGGATGACGTGAGTGACAGCCTAGAACATTTAGGTGGCCGTTGATAAAGCCTCCAAACCAGATAATGTTGGCCTGACTTAATTCAGGCCCTGTAACGCCCTCAAAATAATAACCTTAAACCCACAATATTGACATGCATTGATATATAAAAGATCAACATCCTTCTTTTCATCAGAGTAATTCATTACAAAAAAGTATTACATGTTAACAACATAGCAAATGCCCTAAGGGCTTACAACTTTCCAAGTTATCACTTGGTTACAAAAAGAGAGTACTAACTCAATTACACATTAAGCCCATGGCTTGAATCCACATGTAATACATCAAAAGAAAGAAAGACAATAAAGTCTGCCGCCTTAAGCCTCCCAAGCTATTCCCTTGGAGGTGGCATGCTACCTGTACCTGAAAATGATATTCCCGTATAGGGTGAGCTAATGACCAAAGAGAAATACACTAAACCAGCTATGAACAATGACTAAAAGATTAACAGTTTGATAGATGGTTAACACTTTTACATTCTTTCATAACACATTACAGTTTCATTTTTTTATTCCTTTTAAATTCTCAATTCATAACCATGGTTCAGAACCTGACCAAATAACAGATATGAGACAGTAACTCATATTAAACATTTCCTCATTTCACAATAGATAAGCATACTAGCTATATCAACACATCAATAGATAAGCATATGAACTATATCAACACTTCCACTGATAAGTATACGAGCTATATCTACACTTCAACAGATAAGCATACGAGCTGTATCTACGGAGTCCATCCCCTCTCTTCTCCCACACAACACCCGGTTTAGAGGTCCATCACCTCTTCCCTAAACCGAGTACATCACCTCTCTCCTCCAACACAACACAATGCATATAAACAATTATTATACACATCATCAGTCAATACATAAAGTTAATGTATTATTTCAAACGTCATACTCAATGACACATTTTAGTGATTAGTTTTAGTTTGCCTAATCATCATGCATTGTCTACAACAATCAAGACTATCCTCCACCGATAGCCCAAAGCAGTTATTTCTAAACAGAAAATAAATGCACAAAATGGATAATATATCAACATTTCAATTAGGTGAGCGATAAATAATTCAACTACACCCTTTAATCCCATACATTCTCAATCTCAACATTCCCAAATTCAATTCCTCTTTTCTCACAATTAATTATACCAATTAATTAACCAATGTAATTAGGGCATTTTCCATAATTAACAAAACGACCCTAAGGTTCCACTTCTATCAATAACCCAACATTTACCTCATTTCTCTATGCCAAACATGCACATAGGTTTATATATAAATAAAACCCCAACTTTTGTAAAACTAGACAAAGGCCCAAACTTTCTCATAATTACCCAACAACCCCCAACATATCAAAATGCTAAAATTTAAAGACAAAGCTCATAGAGAGAAGTAGGATATCCCTACCTCAAGTTTGACGAAGATGTCAATAATTTTTCAATGAACACCAGAGATGTATCAAAGCAGCCACATTCAAAAGGTAAATCAAATGAGCTTTCAACTTGGGTTGGACTCGTGACCCGATTTTGTTACCCACCCGATTAGAACCCAACACACATAAACTGTTTGTAACAGTTTCAATCAGCAGTAGACCAAGTCATATCATTCTCAAAGATCCGATGACAAACCTCAATTTTTTTCCCGGACCCGAACCCAAAGCCAAGAAAGCTCCATGACCCGCGCTCCAAGCAGATGTATCCACGTGGCAGATGGCAACTCCGTGGTTGATCTTGGCCTTAGTTTTTGGATCCAAAATATCTGCTTCACGACAGGAATATCATCAGATTTTCCATAGATTTCCTTTGCTATCACATTGAAGATTCGAACCAAATCTTTGCGATTGTAATAATCACTTTCTTTCGAACGACAATGACATAAACATCACGAAGTAGTTCCTCAAGGGCAGGTATTTGTTCAAGGATGAGTTTATTCTTTTGCAATCCCTTCAATTCACGCTTCTTTGCTTCCTTACGCAGAACCTTCTCATCCATTGCCATGTTTAGAACCAGGAGCACTTGATTATCAGTTCAATCTTATTACATGATTCTGAACCAGAGACCTTTTCGCAATCCTCAAAATTCATCCTCTGCCCAATTCAGCTTCGATACATCATTGATCGAAGAGTTCGAGACCGTTTGATTAGGAAAATCGAGCCTCTGATGATGATCATCAACTCTATGTTTTAGAACCCTAGTTTCATTGATCTAAGCATTTCATACAATAACCGTTCACGGGTAAGTTGCCCGAAGTTCTTGTACTCGCTGCCCTGAGACGAAGTATCTGAATCAGACATCGACATGGCGAATCAGACTCTTGATTTACTCTATCAATCTTCTTCTTCACCTGATCAATGTATCGAAATCGAAGAATTTCGGGAAACAGATCGAACGTGTTTTCCCTCACCAGTTCCTCCGTAGAGAGAGAGAGTAGCTGGCGAGTGAAAGTGAGACCAACTCTAATCTCTTCACAATATTGCTCGTCCTTGGTAACATTGTATGAAGTTGGTGGAATGCTTCCTTCAATTATTTTATTTCCACCGAAAGTTAAACCCAGCTGGATGGTAAGATATATATATATATATATTAAACATATATATATAATATATATATATATATATTAAACATATCCTTTTTTTCCACCGAACATATGCACCCACATCCCTTTCTATATATATATATATATTTTTACATCTGCACTCACATCCCTTTCTATATATATATATATATATTTTTACATCTGCACTCACATCCCTTTATATATATATATATTTTATATTTTTTTTGAGTCTTTACAGGCCCAAATCCAGGCTTACAGGTAGTGCATTATAGTTTCTTTTCAAGAAATTGATTTTTCTGATTAAAGCCACTTTGAAGGCTTTCTGCCTCTTCTCTACACCATCTCTGCCATATGCGCTCCTTTCTCATTGCTCTTGCTCAAAATATCCAATCATGGTTTCCTTAAAGAACAAGAAGAAACAGAAAGAATGTAAAATAAAAAAAAATTTAAGAAAAAAGGAAAAGGAAAAGAAAGACCTCCAATAAGAATAATGCCATTGATTTTTGCACATCATCATCATGTTCTTCTCCTCTTATTGCCCATCTAAACTAAGAAACTATATTGTTATTTATGTTTTCTCCAAAAATATTCAATTACTAGGTATCTAGGGTTTCAAGATGACAAAATGATTTTGTTTAATTTCTTATTGATGCAGGTAGAGGCTGATTTAGCCACAAACTAACAAAACGTAAGAAGAAGACAAAAGGCAAACAAAATGGAAAAATTTATGAGGAATGTAGTTAAAAAGGCAAACCAGCAGACTGTCTGCTAAAAACCAGCAGAATGAGGCCATAAATTAGCTAGCCACAATATAATGAAAATGCAAATAGAATAGGAAAAATTACAAGAGATATAGTTAAAGACAGACCAAATATCCAAACCGTTATAAGAACAATAATAAAAGAAAGGCATGCAAAAAAACCATTTCCATACCAGGGGCATATCAAAAGCAATAAAATTGCCAACAGATTTATTCGCAACAAAGACCATTTGTATGTTTGACAAGAAGATTGTTCCCTTTGCTTTACCCTTACCCCCATTAGCACTGAAACCGAAGTCCAACATGAGGTTTAGTTCTTACCACAGTAAACAATTTTTGAAAGTTAAAATAATAATAATCTGCACAATACAAAGACCAATTGAAATTTGAAATTGTCACTTCCATGACCTAATTGTGAGAATATAGAATATATTATCCTGTGTTTATTATCCTGTGTTTTACAAATTAGAGTCCTATTAGAGGCATAATTATGTCTCTAACAGGACTCTAACACAATCATGCCTCTAATAGTACTCTAATTTGTAAAATACAGGATAATAAGATTCCTGAAAGCTTTTCTGTATATTCAGTTGTGTCAAAGATTACAATCAGACCTTAGATTATATAGCCCTAAATCCTAAACCAAAAAGGAAAATACAAATACAATTATAATTATGTCTCTAACAGGACTCTAACACAATCATGCCTCTAATAGGACTCTAACTTGTAAAACACAGGATAATAAACACAGGATAATATATTCTATATTCTCACACCCCCGCTCGAACTCAAGGTGTTTTAGCAGAAAACACTGAGAGTTTGCTAAGAAGAAACTGAAACCGAGCGGTAATGTGAGTCTTGGTGAAGAAGTTCGCAAGTTGTAAAGCCAAAGGGATGAAAGGAAGTGAGATAGAGGCAGACTGCAGATGCTGGCGAACAAAGTGACAATCAATCTCAATATGTTTCGTCCGCTCATGAAAGACGATTAGGGCAATCCGAACAAAGACTGCAGCTTGTCACAATAGAGATGTCGAGAAGACCGAGACACCCAAATCGACAAGAGACAACGGCCAAACAATCTCAAAGAAGGGCATGAGCCATAGCACGATACTCGACCAAAGAGCGAGCAACGACTGATTGTTTCTTACTTTTCCAAGAGATCAAGGAATCTCCAAGAAACATACAGAAACCAGATGTAGACTTACGATCAGTAACATCACCGACCCAATCAGAGTCAGCATAAGTGTAATAACCCCGACCTTGATTAACGCTAATTGGAACTTAATTATGTCTAATAATGATTAAGGGAAAAATCTGGAATTTACTTGCATGTGCATTGCATGACTTATGTGTTTTATCTGTTCGGTGTCGGAATATCTATTCGTGTTTTAAACTTTAATTCGCAAATTGGAAGCCTTATCAGCACCCGATTCTGAAATTGATTGGAGTTTTAGACTAGTTAGATTTTATGTGAATTTATGGTAGGTTCAATTAAAATTCGATTTGGAATGTTTAAAACGGATTAAATAACATTTTAATAATGAACCTAGCTTAATTACAGAACTGCCATTGAGTGGCCAATGTTTAGTCTTGTTCTTGAGCTTCATACACTTCAACAAAACATCTTCCTTCAGCCTATTTTGAGTCCCAAAATCGACATTAGAGAGAGAGGGGGGAGAATTGAGAGGGATTTTGGCTACAATTTGATGATCTTGAGGAAATTGAAGTATATGTTGGCAAGTTGAACTTCAAGACTAGTAATTGAAGACTTAGGTAAGAGAATTCAACCCTTGTTTAATGTCTTTGAACTTGTTCATGCTTAGTTCTTGAGCCTTTAGTGATTGGAACCTTGAATTGGTCCAAAAATGTTGAATTGGAGCCTAGTTCATGCATGCATGTACATGTTCTTGGCATATGAAGTTGTTTTGTATCAAATTTCCACATGCATGTGCATATTTTTGCTAAAGTCCATGAATTCATCATGTTTTTCCAGAAAATTTACCATTTGATCATGTTTTGAAGCTTTAAAATACATTTGAATTCAAGAATGTTGGATTACACTTTGTTCTTGGAAATTTATGGAAGTGGTGCTCAAATGGACTCACTTTTGGGCAATGATTTTATAAATTGGCTTTTAAAACTTGTTGTACTATGAGTTTGAAATGTTTTTCCAGAATTTGAGCCCAAGAGGTTGAGTTTTTGGTTGAAGAATGCTTGGTTCGAACTTGGAAGACAAATCTGGAAATTCCAGATTTTGCTTCCTCGCTCGAGCGAAGGATTCCTCGCTCGAGCGAGCATCGAGCGACCATCGCGCGTAAAATTGCAGCATCCAGTACTTTTGCATTTTCATCAGATCGCTCGAGCGAAGGAGCTCTCGCTCGAGCGAACCCTTTGATTTTGGAAGCTCGCTCGAGCGAGCATCGAGCGAGCATCGCGCGGAAAAAATCAACAACCAGTACTTTTTCAGTTCATCAGATCGCTCGAGCGAAGGACTCCTCGCTCGAGCGAGCCCTTTGATTTTTCAATCTCGCTCGAGCGAAGGAAGGCTCGCTCGAGCGAGACCCTTGTTTTCAGCAACTTTTGTAAAATATTTTCTAAGGCATTTTTGCATCCACATTCCATCCTAGGCATTCCTAGGCCATGATTAGGACTCCATACTAAGGGTAAGGGGTTAGATACACACTTAGAATCATGGACGTGAGTTTTATACAATTGAAGGGCATGTTTCAAGGTGTGTACCCGTATTGTGTTATGTAGGTCACGTGCCGCAATCGGTTGACCCTTTGACTTCGTCTACTGGTATCAACACCCACTGTGAGTAATAACTTTGTAAAGTTATGTTCAATGTTATGTATTTTCAGTATATGATACGAAATGATTGATTCTTGGAAAAGCTATGATATGTTGGAAATGAATGAATGAATGTCTAGTTTTCTGCAAAGTAGTTGTGGCACCCTTAGTCCCGATGGCCCTCGCCCGGGGGTAACAATACCGTGGCCGATGGCCCTCGCCCGGGGGTAACAATACCGTGGCCGATGGCCCTTGTCCGGGGGTAACAATACCGTGACCGATGGCCCTTGTCCGGGGGTAATAATACCGTGGCCGATGGCCCTTGCCCGGGGGTGACAATACCGTGGCCGATGGATCTGTTAGCTAAGGGGTGTACCACATATGATCTCATGCAAAATATGAATATGAATATGAGCATGTATCTGAACCTATATCTGATTTGAAATCTGAATATGCATAAGACTCTGTTTCTGATGAGATTATGTTTTGGATATAAACTCTGATTTCTAACTCTGTGATGAACATCATTCATTAACCCCTTTACTCTGTTTATTATTCACTGGGCTTTCGCTCACAGTTTACTATATATATGTAGGTGAGCCGACACAAGACCAGGGCCAGAGTTGAGGGCCTGCAGTACCCTTTTTGTCAGCCAACTGTTGTGCCTCCCGAGGAGGTTCCGGTCATAGCTTAACGCAGTGGCTGTTCCAGCTCATGCTAGTCGTGTCTGTTGTTTGTGGCTTGTAAAGTCGGAGCTTGGGATGTACTTGTGTAAATATTATGTACATACTGGTGTACTTTGACTAGCATGTTATGTATATAAATAAGTCTTAAATTTTCCGTCTCATGTACGTCATCACAGCTCATTGGACCTTGTTTACTTTCTGTATTTGCTTCCGCAGCCCCTTATTATTTGTTATTCTGTTTGGAGGCCGTAGGTAATCCACGGATTACTGGCCGGTTACGTCGCCAAACCTATAGGGGCGGGTTTGGGTCGTGACAATAAGCCACCAAGTCCAAAGAGGAAGTAGAGGACAACAATAAGCCCTGAAAGATGGTACCCCTGAGATAGCGAAGAACGCGAACCAAAGCAGCCCAATGGGTAGAGCGAGGAGCAGAAACGAACTGACTAACCACATGAACAACATAAGCAAGATCAGGGCGAGTGACAGTCAAATAAACTAAACAACCCACAAGCTCGCGATATAAAGTGGGATCATCTAGAGGGACACCATCAATAGAGTTAAGCTTCACATTAAGCTAAAGAGGTGTATCAGAAACCTTAGTATCAGTAAGACCAGCACGATGAATGACTTCATGAGCATACTTGGCCTGAGACAGAAAATAGCCTTTGGGAGAAGAAGCAACCTCAATACCAGGAAAATACCGTAATGGACCCAGATTCTTCATTTCGAAGGTGGAAAGAGATGCTGCTTGACCTCAGAGATAGCAGAAGAGTCTGAGCCAGTGATAATCATATCATCCACATAGAGTAAGAGAGCAACAAAACCAGCCGAGGTATGGCGTAGAAATAAAGCAGAGTCGGAAGCAGAAGGATGAAACTCGAGCTCGGTAATAGCAGTCTGAAATCGATCATACCAAGCACGAGGAGACTGCTTTAGACCATACAGAGCACGCCGAAGACGACAAACCTGACCAGAGGGATGGTGAAGGCCCGGGAGAGGACGCATGTAAACCTCCTCAGTGAGATGGCCATTATGAAAAGCATTCTTAACATCCATCTGATAAAGAGACCAAGAACGAACAGCAGCAACAGAAATCAAAGTACGAACAATAGTCATTTTGGCAACAGGAGCAAATGTCTCCTCATAATCAATACCATACTCTTGAGAGAAACCTTTGGCAACCAGGCGAGCTTTGTAACGCTCAAGAGAACCATCAGAATGAGTCTTGACTTTGTAGACCCATATGCAACCAACCAGGTTTTTATCAGCAGGCAAAAGAACCAACTCCCAAGTACCAGTTTTTTGTAAAGCAGACAACTCATCCTCCATAGCTTGAATCCAATGAGGATCCTGACAGGCCTCCTTGTAAGACTGAGGTTCTACAAAAGAGTGAATAGCAGACAAAAAGGTATGATAGGAAGTAGAAAAACAAGTATTAGACCAACCCAACCTGTTTGGAGGATGACATGCTCGAGAAGGATATCGGTGTGCAGTAGGATCAGAGTCGTCAGAAGCAGAGGGAGCAGCAGCAGGGGCAGAGACAACCGGTGGAGGAGGAGCCTTGCGACGAGAATAAACTAGCAACGGAGGAGGAGAAGAAGCCGGGGGAAGAGAAGAAGCCGAAGAAGGAGAAGCAGCTAGAGGTATAGGAGGAGAAGATGGAACAAGCTCAGGAGGAACAGTGGAGATGTACTCATCGGACGAGACCTCTGAAGGAAATGGGTCAATGTAAACCAAATCCTCTTTGGAAATTGGAGCAGTGAGAGGGGGAAACTGGAAGTAAGATAGACGTTCAAGAAAGGCAACATGACGGGAGACATAAAGACGACGGGAAACAGGGTCGTAACACCGATAACCTTTCTGAGTAGGACTATAACCCAAAAAGACACAGAGGACAGACCGGGCACTAAGTTTGGTCCTATCTTTGCGAGGAAGAAGAACAAAACAGGCAGACCCAAACACACGAAGGAGGGAATAGTTAGGAATTTGGGAGAACAAAGCCTCATAAGGAGACCGACCGGAAAGAAGGGGAGTACGCATGCGGTTGAGAAGAAAAGCAGCAGTAAGAACTGCCTCTTCCCAGAATGGAGCCGGGACTGAGGCAGAGAGAAGAAGAGACCTAGCGGTCTCAAGAAGATGACGGTGTTTACGCTCGGCTCGACCATTTTGGGCAGGTGTATCTGTCCAGGAAGTTTGGTGAATGGTACCCAATTTGGCCAAATACTCACAGAACTCATTTTTAAAATATTCCCCACCCAAGTCAGACTGTAACACTTTAATTGTAGACCCAAACTGAGTAGTAATCATAGACTGAAAAGTACGGTATATCTGATAGAAATCGAATTTATGAGTCATAAGATAAACCCAAGTGTAACGGGTGCAGTCATCAACAAAAGACACATAGTATGCAAAACCCCCTTTGGTGAGAACAGGAGAAGGGCCCCAAACATCAGTATGAACTAAAGAAAACGGTGTATCAGATATAGAAGTACTTTTACGAAAAGGTAAGGCTGACATTTTGGCAAGTTTACACCCCCGATATTCATCAATTTGACTAGGAGAAACTTTACCCAACAATCCTGACTGAGCTAAAGACTGTAAGCGGTCAACAGACAAATGACCGAGACGATAATGCCATAAGTAAAACTGACTCAACTGAGAATCTAATTGAAACGAGGAAAGGACAGCTGGAGAGGTGGATAAGGGGAGATGCAAGCTTTCAACCACATAGAGATCTCCAATTCTACGGCCGGTCCCAATTTGCTTCTCGGACACCCGATCCTGCACACAACAGGCAGAAGAAGAAAAGATAACATCAAAACCAGACGCATCAAGTTGACTGATAGATAACAAACTGACAGATAACTGAGGAACATAAAAAATAGAAGGAATAGTAACAGCAGACATGATAGAGGGTAAGACAGACCCAACAGATAGAACAGACATACCAGATCCATTAGCAGTATTGACGGTAATAGGAAAGGGAGGAAGAGTACAATTTTGAAGTAAGGAGAGATGAGGAGTCATATGATGAGAGGCACCAGAGTCAAAAAGCCAGACAGACGAAGAGATACCTGAAGAAGACCCAAGCAAACCTGAAGGAAGAGATGAAACAACGGAAGCAGATGGAGATGGCTGGGAGGTAGACAATATATGTTGAAGTTGACTAATCTGGGCAGTCAAGGAAGCCAAGTCAAGATCAAGAGTTGGAGCAGATGCAACATATGCAGTGGGAGAAGCCCAGAAGTGGTTCTGAGATTGCTGAAAAAATGAGGTAGGCTGGCGTCCCTTCTTGGGACAGTGGTACTTCCAATGGCCCTTCTGATGACAGAAGGCACACTCATCAAAAGCCAGAGACATCGTAATAACTAGAAAATTGAGGGGTTAAAGTGTAATAAACCCTATATTCAACAAAATAGCCAAAACAGGGGTCGAAGGGTAATACACAGAAATTTGATAGGGGTAAGGCCAATAAATCCAAAACCATAGTTTAATAATCAGAAGAGTGTTAGATCTGAATGTAAAATATAAAAACCAGCTTTTTTTATTTTTTATTTTTACCCTGACTCACAAATATGAAGTCGAAAGAAAAAATCAGATCAGAGAAGAGAGTAGCAGAACAGAGAGACAATAGTAGGGCAACAAACTCTAAACGAAGCAATCAAACTATCTCCAGCAAAGTAGGGAAGACAACGAAACCAAAGAAACCAAACCGTAGCAAAGAATGTAACTAAGGAATTGAATTTCTGTTGCAACAAAAACAGCAATCAAGCCCACCAAACCAGTCCACAATGAAACCATAAAGAGAGAGAGCAGCACCAGACAAGTTTGCTGAATAACTCAAATGGGAATATCTGCAACCTAAGGCTAGTTCCAAACACACCCAGAAGTAATCCAGCAGCCGTGGGACACTGTGGCAGTCACTTAACACTTACAACATCAACGTCTAAGGTTAGGCTTAAAACCTAGCTTTGATACCATGTAAGATTCCTGAAAGCTTTTCTGTATATTCAATTGTGTCAAAGATTACAATCAGACCTTAGATTATATAGCCCTAAATCCTAAACCAAAAAGGAAAATACAAATAAAATTATAATTATGTCTCTAACAGGACTCTAACACAATCATGCCTCTAATAGGACTCTAATTTGTAAAACACAGGATAATAAACACAGGATAATATATTCTATATTCTCACACCAATGTCCACTAAAAAACTGGAACATGCAATATAACAAATAAACAGAGAGAATATAGGGGGGGAAAAAGCCTTTCCAAAATAATTAAAGGCATGCATGGGAACCATCACAAAAAAATATGCACTTACACCGGGTGGTAAAAATTGTTTCAATTGGTAAACATAATTGAGATGATGCAAATATGTTAATGAATCAAAACTCCCAATTTCACCGAGCAGATACAACATATTGAAATTGCTATCTTCAATGTCTTCAAACTTCTTATACCCTGTAGTGAAAAACCAATGGAATCCACGTTCTTTCTTGGCAATGCCCAAGATGAGAAAAATGTGTACAATGATTTTGATAGTGATCCTTTAAATCCAATAAATTCTCTTAGTTTGGAGCAGCCCGAGAGATCAAGGTACTCAAGAGATTTCGACATCAAAATCCTTGAAGGAAACTGCTCAAGTTTTTTACAATTTGCCATGTCTAGGACAATAAGTTTGTTGAGACATCCAATAGATTCGTCAATCTCTACCAACCTTATGCAGTTATCAATCAATAGTTCCTCAAGATTGTTGAGTCCAGAGAAGTTTGGGGTTTTGGTTAGATAATAACAATGACTGAGATAAAGGAATTTCAGATTATTAAGATCCGGTCAAAAACACAAAGAGAAAAATTATTTTCCACATCAGTACAATATGATTGATGTATGAAATGTAAAGAAATAATATTGTACCTTGGTTCCCTTCCAAACTTGTTTCGGTTTGCTATAACACAAGTCAAAGAGCAACCAACTTCTCTATGTATAATTTCGACGGCAACCATACCAACGGACAACCATTCCAGCTTAGCCATAATAGCCTTCTAAAAATATGTTTAAAACCTGAACTTAGGTGAACATAAGTGAGATGATGCAGCTATGGCCTTATGGTAAAAATTGTTTCAATTGGTGGAGATGGATTGGATGGCTTGGACTTCTTGTGTTCAGATGTTTACGATTAATTGTTATGGACTTTGGGTCATTCAAAATCAGGCGCCTTTACTAGGTAACACCAATAACTTCTCTCTTTCCCATTGTGGTAAAAATTATTTCAATTGGTGGAGATGGCTTGGATGGCTTGGGCTTCTTGTGTTCAGATGTTTACGATTAACTATTATGGAATATACTAGGTAACACCAATAAGTTCTCTTTTTCCAATTAAGGGCAAACTACCTTAATAATTGCACTTAATTCCTATCAAATTTTATTAAAAATAAGTCTTAGTATAATTATTGCTAATTTTTTTTTTGTGACGATTTTTTTGCATGTCGCTAAAAATTAACAATTAGTGACTTTTTTTTGTCGCGATTTTTATAAATTGTCCCTAAAATTTACAATTAATAACTTTTTTCTGTCATAAATTTTTTAAACTGTGGTTGAAAGTTAAAATTAGTGACATTTTTTGTGACAATTTTTTTAAACAGTCGCTAAAACTTATAATTAGTGACTTTTTTGTGACAAAATTTTCAAACTGTCATTAAAAATTAACAATTAATGACAGTTTTTAATAATATATGATGAAAAATATCATATTAAACAATAAGTGTACTTAATATGACTTACAAGTAAGTCGTCCTTTCATTAATTATATGATAAATAAGGTCAACTATGCAAACCCCATTTAGGGTGGAGAAGAATGGTATAAAACAAATATTAAAGCTTAGAAGGCTTTGAGAGACCATGTGCCAACAAAAAAAATAAAAAATAAACTAAAAGAGGGCTAAAAATCGAAAAAGAACTATTGGGCAGAATTGATGATTTGAAATGATGCCCCAGACCTGGATTCAAGCACTCTGTTGATTCACTCCAACCAATTTGTCTTGATTATGGATTTAATCGACCTGAATTGTAAGAATCAAATAGTAAATTATACAATTTTTTGCAACTATGGTTATTCTTGTTTCCAAACTTTTACATAATCAACCACTCTCTCTTCTAAGAGCATCTACCAGCAGGCTTGCCATACCCTCCATTTTGCTATTTCAGCTAGTCTAAAGCTAGAAAATCACCTCCAGCAGAATCACTCCTCCCTCACCTAAATGTCCCTCTGCTACAGTAACTCGCCAACAATAATGAGTTACTTTCCACTAGTCTTCTATTTTTTTTATTAACGCACTATATTTTTTATGGTTTACTATAATGAAAAATGAAAATCAATCAATATATATATATATTTTTGATGGTCAATGAAAAACGAGTCTATTTGGATAGAAAATGTTTTTTACTTTTAAAAGATAGAAAACATTTTTCGAACTAAAATTTTACTAATGTCACCACACCACCACAACTCTTACCTCTACCACCACACTACCATCATCATCACCGCTGTTGCCCCACAACCATGCCACCACCTCCACCCTCCACTTTCGTTCCACCACCCCTAAACATAGAAAAATATTTTTTCCGGAATATGTTTTTTGAAAAAAAAAATCTCTATAAAAATGTTTTTCATCCAAACAAACGCAACGTAATTTATCCTCAATCTACTTCCTTTTTAGCACAATTACGTGTATATATATAAGAGTTATATTTTGATACATTTATTATTAAAAGGTTAGTAATATATAAATAAAAAATTTATACAGAATGATATGATTTAATTTATATAAGCAACATGGGAAGTTATCCCAAGATATTAGTTATATCACAGTCACACGTGGCACCACTTCAATTTGTAACCACCTAGTCCATGCACAAGCACCAACAAACTTAATAATAATAATAACAATAATATAATTATGGTCATAGTAAATTTTTTGAAGATGGTCATGATCTTAATCGATAGACCAAAATCGATAGGCCACAATTAATGAAATTAGATTTGGTCATAATTGATAAGTCACAATCTATTAGACAAGACTTGGCATTAATCAACATGCCCTAATCAATAAAAAATTATTTTTTGGTGTCAACAGGATGTATTGATGTAATTTTGTATTTTAATAAATAAAGTTCATTTTTTAATTTTTCATGATTCAATATGCATTCTAATTGTTGTGATGCATTTAAAAATTTGTATTATAATTTTTTTTTTCGTAATTAATTTTGAATTTAATAAAAAAATCTGAATTAAAACCTAATTTCGGCCCATATGGACAATAAATTTAAGCTCATGTGTAGGGCTGGGTTTTAGAAATCTAGGATGGATTACCCCGAGCCCAACCCATTGATTAGTGAAAGCCCATGGGTTTGGGCTTTAAATTTTAGGCCCAAATGACCGTTCTTTGAGGCTTATCCTAAAGGGCATCTTCTTCATTTTATAAAATGATCAAGGATTAAGGAAACTCAAGGAATGAGGCTTTACCGACATAAATCAACACAAGGAAACTCAGAACATAATATTTAACTTGTAACTCAAGGAATTAAGGCTTTACCAACATAAATCAACACAACTACTCCTATATTTGAGATATGTAACATTTTTACCACTCGATACTGCACTATTTTGTGCAAACTAGTCTATAACCTCTAGCTAGATAGATTATAAAAAGTGCTATATCTCATTAGTTGGAATTCAACCCACAGATTGAAGTGCAAGAGATAGATCTAGATACAAGTCTTCTTATTTTTTAGCAGTAATACTCTACCAATTTTGAAATTATGCTTATACAATATTTTTCCTCAGTGATGGAAGTTATTCTAATTTCCATTGGATGAAAAGTCAATGAAGTGGCAAACATTAAAGGCTTAAAATTACAAACTCCTCTATATAAGAACAATTCGGGTTGGATTCGCATCTAAACGCTCACATCCTCACTGAAACACAAGAGCAAATAAAATTACAACTAAAAGGAGTTTTGTCAAACTTAATTACCAATTACAAAAACTTAACAGAATTGTTATTAATGCTCCACTTCTAGCTTGTTTGCACTTTCCTATGTCTATGAGAAATGGATTTGTGAAGCTAAGCCTTGTGTTTTCGTTTTTCATTTTCTATTTTCATTTTAAGGAAAACACAGACTTGTTTGGTGAATTTTTTTGAAAATTATTTTCAGAATTTTTTCTAAAACTACTTTTTAGAAAACACCAAAAAGTTGTTTTCAAATTTTTGGAAATTATTTTTGTGCAAAATGAAAACAATATGAATGCAATGGGTGTTTTTAAAAATTTCATTTTTTTGTTTCCAAAAACAGAAAAAAAAAAAAAAAAAAAAAGACCAAATGAACATAATATATACTAAAATGTAGATAGCTCTACCCTTAATGGACATATTACTAGTTTCTTACTGAGTTTTCATAGGCGCTGTTTGGCATCCGGCTAAAAAGGCTATTATAGCCTATTTTTCAAAAATAACCCAAAAGCCCCAACTGTAGATAATTTTTTCAAAAAAAAAAAAAAAAAAAAAAATAGGTCAAATGAGATTGTAGGCACAAACCTACAATCCTGATCGGCGATGGTCATTTCAACAGCAAAATTACCATTTTGCCCTTTCATATTAATTTAAATAATAAAAAGTGAAGGATAAATGTGTCATTTTACATTTAAACATCATTTCAACACATTTTTCAATACAACAACTCAACTAAAATAGCCTCCCATCTTCCCAAACATAAAATTAAAATAACCTACTAAAATAGTCAAAAAGCCAAATAGCCTCCTAAAATAGCCACTTCCCAAACGAGGCCATATTCTTGGTGCAGTTGTCAACCATAAAGAAGGCTGAGCTCCTCCCTATGGTGATGTGATGTCTACCTTACTTTGGATGTGATTGTGTAAAGGCATATGCTTCCTATGATTTGTGTTGGTGAAAATACCAGAAAAAATTATATTTTATTAATAAATGATGCAAAGAAATGAGATACAAATAGATCAGGCTGAGGCACAAATATCTCATTTTCTTTGAGGAGATCAAGCCCACTGCAGTAGGCAGAATCCAAATACCGCTGCAGCAGTCACAAAACTATGACTTGTCCTTTCCAGGATACAACAGTCCGATCACTTGTTGTATGGTTCAGGCCAACTCTGCACAAGGTGGTGAACCTAAAGCTCCACCAATAAAAACACCATTCTTTGCTAGTAATCTCTCGTATAGAAAATAGTTGATGTGTTGGGATAGAAAAGAGTAGATGAGATGAACTATTTATAGGCCACTAGGACCTTACAAATTACACCAAAAAATAATGAACATTAAACAAGAGAAAATGGTTACACCAAAATAATGACCATTAATCAAAAGAAAATGGTTTCAAGAAAAAAATGACCATTAAATAAGAGAAAATGGAGAGACTCTAAATAATAACTCACCACCAAGTTCATGAATTCTATTTAACCTCCATTCATGAACAAAATAAGATTCATGAATCAAACAAAAAAAGATTCATGAACAAAAATATATAAATAAATAAATAAAATATATTAAAATGGTCTAACAATTTGTGTTTCTAAATAATTGTCTTGCTTTGCAATATCGAAATTGCTACTCTAAATTAAGGTATGTTTGCCTAATATGTGCTAAAGATTTGAAAGGGGAATAAAAGGGGAAAAAAGTACCCATGTGTGTAATTTTACTTTCTTTGAATGGTAATGGAACTTGTGTCCAAAATTATTTGTCTCAATTAACAGTATTATTTGTTTGTTTTCATGCTTGTTTGTACTCTGTGGTGACAAAATATATTACAATTTGCTATTTATTGACATGCGACTGACTAGTAATAATTAAGAGTACAACAATTGTTTGAAATTGTTAAGAGGAGCTTATCATTCATTCATAGCAAGTTTTGTTAGAAAAATAGTACCAAACTATATGGAAAATATAAATTAAAAATATGCAAATGGTTTTTGGACAAAACAAAAACTAAAATAAATTGACAAAATAACGTAACAAAACTTATAGTACATAAATAGATAAAACCTGATCGAGTCGAGTGTTTGACACTCTTTCCTTAAGACAGATTCGTCCTCCCACCAGTGCTTAGGATTCAATGGACGTCTATCTCCCAGGATACAACGATCAATGTCTTGCACTATTGCAAGCCTAGCGAACTTCGTTGTGCAAGTACTCTCTTTATAGGAAAATTAGACTCAAAAAAAATATGAAGAATAAATGCAAAGTGAAGAAGAAAAAGCAATTCTCTATCCAAATTGAAGGTTGGGGGATGAAATTTATAGATTCCTCTATGACTCTTTAAAAATGTTATGACCCTTCAAAAAGACACACCTTTCCATCTTAAGAGATACAACCATTGGAGTAAATTTAAATTCAAATTTTCCAACAAGTTTACACCATACACTTCAATTTCAAAGTAAGTTTCAAGACGAAAATTCATGATACATAGCATTTTTGAATACATTACAAATCAAACTATCAACTCCTCATTGTGAGTAGTTGATAATTTAGTTTGTACATATTTACGGATCTATATTAATTTCGAATTAGATTTAGAGAAATAGTACACACACTAAATTTATACACTTAAAAATGCTCAAAAATTTTAATATACGGTCCAAATTCATTCAAAATGTAGACTCCACTGCATAGGAGTTGAATCTTAACCACATATTATTTTTCTAGGTCTATTTCTGTGCATGAATTTTGTGTATAAAGAGGCCCTTTATTACATTCAAATAATATTTTTGAATTTTTTATATTACACTTTTTAATGTAAAATTCATTGTTTTCTTTTATTATTGTAGTTAAAAACAACTTGTTTGAGATAAACTTAAAAAGCCAAAAAGTCAAAAAATTATAAAAAAAGCTAAAAATCCTATACTATTCAAAGGTAGTTTGTGGGGGAAGCCACTAGGGCAAAATTATTGAATTCAATTATCCAAAAAGTCAAAAAGTTAAAAGTCAAAAAGTCAAAAGGGTGAATGGTCATTTTGATTTTACTACAATATTTTATTACACATATTTTCGTAAAAAGTCGAAAAGTTATCCCAAACATATATATATATATTTTTTTTCTACTTTTTTAGCAAAAAAGTGCACTTATATAGCACATCCCAAACAGCGTTCTTTTTTGTGGATGGAGTTTTATTTTTATTTTGAAGTGTTAAGTTGATGGATAAAGAAATTTTACCTTTTATTGGCCTTTTAGACAATAAATATTCATTTATGCCTATTATCAAAGGCTTTTGTACAACAGATAATAAATTATTTAACATTCTATCAACTACTCACATGGTAGTGCTCCCTACCATGCAAAGAATTTATAACCATTTAAATAATTTTATTCTTATTTGAGAGATTTTTATCAAATTTTAGTGTAATAACCTTTGGACAATAACTGTTTTTGAGGCCTCTGGATAAAGATGGAAGACATGCCTTTCCTTAAATAAAAAAGAAAAAAGAAAATGGGAACAATGGATTTCTTTTTGTCTTTTGTTTTTATGCCTTTTTAATGTAAATGTTTTAATGTTTTTAAGGGTTTCTCAACATTTTCATAGAGAAATTTCAATATAGAGAAATTTCTCTAATAATATTATTGAGAAACCTTAACTAATAAGAAAAAATATATTGGACCTCTCTTACTACCAAAAGTTGGAAAGGATATTTCACTAATTTTTTGTTTTTATTAGGGAGCTCTTTTTTTTTTTTTTTTTTTTTTTTTTTTTATGGGCTTTAATTTGCCGAATTCCAAAAGTAAGACCTTAGGCAATCACCTTAATGGCCTAATAATAATAATAAGTTGTCATTAAGTCCACGGCTACACTACATGTATACTTATATTAAATATTTTATTTTTCTTAAGACCAAAAAAAAAAAAGTTATATACAATCAATCAATAAGTGATAGAGGCCATAGAAAGTGTTATTCACCAAAAAGTGGAAGAGGGAAAGAAGGCCTACTTGCTATCTCTCTTAGAGTAATCTGTGGTCCTTGTGCATTGTATAAGATCTTTATTCAATCGATAAGTAATCTAAAAATGTTGTGAGTTTTCAATATAAATTTCAATACATAAGGAATAAATAAAATTAATTTGCCTTTCAATCTACATATTTTTTTGGAGGCCCATTCAGCATAGACTTGATAGATTTGTCAGCCTAAGGCATCATGCATAGGTTGTTTAAATATCTTGTTTTCCATCCACAGACAATATTATTAGGTTTCTCCATTTTTATTTTTATTTTTTGTTATTACCAATGTTTATCGTAATTTTTCCATATTTTTTTTTTGCCTAGGAAATATAGACTAGTACTCTGGAAGATGAAATCCATGCTGAATCTTAATTAGATTGCGAACCAAATTATGAATTTATGAGGAATAACTCTCATAAGTGAACAATTCCTAGTTTACCTCAAGCTATACCCAAAAACCATACAATTCTTATTTGAAAGGAATTTGCTATTACTGAAATACAGACTTGTTTTGTGAATTTTTTTTAAAAAAAAAACTTTTTTGAGAAATTTTTTTCAAAACCTATCCCATTTTTTAGGAAATACAAAAAAGTTATTTCCAAAATTTCAAAAACTGTTTGTTGTGCAAAAATGAAAACAATATGCAGACAATGGGTGTTTTTGAAATTTTTATTTTTTTTCCCCAAAAATAGAAAAAAAAAGAAGCAAAAAATCAACAGAATATGTAGCAAAATGTTAATAGCTCTATCCTTAATTGATAGATACAGCTAGTTTATTATTGAGTTTTCATTTTCTCTTTGCAATTGCCGAATGTAAAGAAGGCTGAGCTACTTCTTATGGTATGTGATGTCCACCTTACTTAGGAAGCCATTGTGTAAGGAGATATGCATCCTATGATTTGTGTTTCCAAATAATTGTCTTGGTTTGCTATATCAAAACTACTACTCTAATTAAAGGTATGCTCGCCTACTGTGTGCTACAGATTTGAAGAGTAAATAAAGGGGAAAAAAGTACCCAATGTATGTAATTTTACTTTCTCTGCTTTGTAATGGAGCTTGTATCCAAAATTCTTTTATCTCAACTAACAATATTGTATGTTTGTTTTCACGCTTCTTTGGTAAACAATATTTTGCAATTTGCTATTTATTGACATGTGATTGACTAGTAATAATTCATTGTACAACAATGAATTGTTGCTTGAATTTGTTAAGAGGAGCTTGTGATTCATTCGTAGCGAGTTTATGTTCAGGAATCCAAGGAGTCCACTTGTGTAAAACTAAAATGTATTGTTTGAAACAGATACCAACCTAAAAGCTTAAACTTGTGTAAGTGGTGAGTCCATCCAACGTAATATTAAAACTCTTCCTTTTTATTTTCCCTTCCTGATATGAGACTTTTCATCTTTATCATGTACTGACAATCTTTCCCTCAAATCTAAACCATACATCGGGCAAAGTTCTCCCCATGTATTTATTGCACTGAACTGTGGATTTGAGAAATACTAAAGTTGGGTCAGAGCCCTAGATTTAATCAAGTCCATGGACCTTCTAGCTCACTGATGAGTCCAAAATTTCACGAGCATGAAGCCAATAGAGTCTGAATCAGTCTTTTCTTGTGTTTGATAAAAAAAAAAAAAAAAAAGTCTTCTCTTGTGAGTCGTGCCCCAATTTTATCTGTTTGTCATCAGTTAATGACAATGGTTTGCTAATGAGAGATGCAAGGCATAAGTGTTTGTCATTTAGGCACTGTATTTAACATTATGTGGAAGTTTTTTTTGTAATTTTGCCCGTAAGCTATGATTTGTTTTGATTACAAACTTTGTTATCGTTTTTTTTTGGGGTACCAATCTGCTGTTGGTAATTCAATGCATATGAGATAAATGGCTGTCCTCACTAGTGCAGATATATCCGACATAATCTTCAAGAAAGCCCATTTATACACCGAAATTAGTACTGTTTCCACTTGTATCATTTTTTTTTTTTTTTGTGATAATTCTATTCATCTGCTGCACTTTGGATATGCCACTAATTTTACTTTATATGACTTGCAATTACTTTGTGTAATTGCATATGCAATTTGCCATTACTTTGTGTAATTGATAGCATGTGGCTGTTGAAAATTAGTATTTGGATCTTTAATGTTATTTATAAAGATTTACGAAAATAAATTTGCCAAATTAATTGGTTTTAAATTTTGTCGACTAAACTAGTAGACTGTGGTAATGTTAGTGCATAACATTTTTCTAACATGAACTAGTCATCCAAATTGTACATTGTGATTTACTTGATTGTATTGTACAATATTGCTTTGCTGCACTCATGATCTATAAAAGAAACTCTGTATTTTGTTTGTCAACTCTGACTCTCCTATTCCAATCAATTTGAAACTTAGTTTGATAGAGCTAGCAAAAACTACTTTGTTCACTCCCCCTAATACATCCTTTATGTCCTGAATGTTTGGCAACTATATTATATATGTTTTATATGACTAAATTACCAATCCTTTTGTGTCATGTGCCTCGCTCCACCAGGAAGAAAAAAAAGTGGGAAGAATTCATCTTTGGACAGAGTAATTAATTGAGAATTGGGCTTTAGTGATTATTTTTTGTGGTCTCATCCAATGGATACTTAGGGAAGACAAGAGGTGCTTATCGTAAATGATTGTCATACTATTAGATCATTTTTATTTATACAGTCTATATATTTTTAAGAATAGATCATTTATTTATTATAATATATATATATATATATATATGATTTAATTATGTGATTAGTTCTGTCTGATTTAAGGGTGGTTTGGGATAATCTAAATAAGTGTACTTTTTGACTTTTTATGAAATATGGGTTGGGTTTAAAGTGATGTGTTAGAGAGGTGATGTGACTTAAATAAGATAGTGACTTTTTGACTTTTTGTCTTTTTTAGATAATGCCAAACAAGGCCTAATTTTTTACATACATATTTTTCTTAGCTTGTCATATGAGACAAACGATTCAGATAATTTACATAAGTACAAATTAGTCCTATAATATGACAACTTTACCTATGAAATTGAGATTTACAGCTTTAGCAAATCTGAACTCACTTAATTGGGGCTCCACTAGTGGACGGTGAAGTTGGTCCCCCGAATTAGTTGGTCTAGTAGACCGGATACCGAGTTATCAACAAAAAATTAATAAAACTATTCTTCTTTTTAACAATTTAATATAATTAATTATTATTATTAGATAAGAGAATAAATCTTATATTCGAATCTTGCTATTTACTAAATAACTAAAAAATTTGAACGTATTTAATCCGCTTATTAAAAAAAAGCTTGATTATATGTGAAGGATATATCAAAAATATAAATAAATAAATTATTTCTTTATTTAATAACCTAAACTTGTAGTTGAATTGATGGTGAAGATTTATTGACTTATCAAGGAAAGAATATCATTTTTCTCAAGGCAAGAAAATCTATAGGAAAAAGCAAAAGAGAAAAAGGAGCCAGTATATATCCTTTGTCATCTTTAATCCATGGAAGCAAAGCATCAAACATTTGTGCCACATACATCAATGATCAAACCAAGAAAAGAATTGCTTTCCATTTCTCAAATATAGAATGTTCAGGTCTCCATCTCCATCTCCATCTCTATCTCTATCTCCATTGTGATGCCCACAGCAACCATTTGTCTTTCCCTCTCCATCTCTATCTCCATTGTGATTCCTGCAGCAACTGTTTCTCTTTCTCTAGTATAATTGTTTACAAAAAAAAGGTACGCTTAAATTTCTAGTTTCTTCTTTTCAATAGTGTTAAGACTGTATTTGGATTATAAATTTTGATAGGGATTTAATGTGAGACAAATATGAATGAAATATAAGTTTCTTTTTCTTCTTATTTCTCTTTTTCTTTCCAAATTTCTATCCAAATTCATAATTCAAACACTGTATAAATAAATGTAGTCCACTAATTGCTTATTCTATTCATAATGCAAAGCTAATTGAATGTCTGTCAGCATGAGCTACTAAAATTGCATGATAATGGCCATAATATTTTGCATGGACATAGTTGTGTGTGTATCAATTTATGCATCATATACAACGCATTATTGTTATATGGGATCACCTTCGATGTGTGTTTGTTATTGTTATTATTGTTTTATGAATTTTTATTATGATCTGTTACGGTGTTAATTATAATTCATTGCGATGATTATGATCTAAAAGTTTTTGGTTATACGTATCTTATGTAGTCTTTAGTTATGACTCATTTTTTCTTAATCATAAGTTTAAAAAATCCAATTATGATATTTATAATGATCAACCTCAGTAATAACGTTACTTACATATAACACATGACCCTTTTATATAATGAGTAAAGGTGTGTTTGTATCTAGTTTTTCTAGCTACATCTCATGAACCCTATTAGTTAATAGAGACTAAATTAGGTGTAGATAGTTTTAATAGGTGGTGATCTGGTGTGATGACAAGCACCTTCTTTGTTCTAGTGTTGTGGCATGAGTTCAATTTACAAAAATTCAGTATTTTTCCAAAAAGTACAGGTAAGACTAATTTTTTAAGGGGAAATAACAATGTAGGGTAGAATACCAATTTTTTTTAATAAAACATGGGGAGTGCAAGTGTGAGTTGCATCTCTTCATCTCTACGTAAATTTTTTTTATTTTTTATTTTTTTTTATCTATTTCACTTACATATAATTTTCCCTTATTTTAATTATTTTATCGGTGAAAAAGAGAAACATTAATTATGAAAGCTAATGCACATAAAATACTGACATGAGCATCAATAAAAGAAAGAGACTCTACAATGTATCAAAACAAAACTAATCAATTCCAATTAGATTGACATCAAAAAACAAGCTCAATCATCTACTAGCACTGCATCAAAAGTTAGTGAGGCGCCAACCAAAACAAAAACCATTTTTTTGAATATTGTTTTTTTTTTTTTTTTGGGTGGATAAGACAAAAAATGTACACATTTACGAGGGGCATACCCAGGTAATACAATAAATCTAACACTCCCCCCCCTACAAAGAGGGGGGAGCCAAACATAATATAACAAACCTTGCAATAATTGGGGTCCAAAAGAAAATCACAAATAAAGCCCAAAAATTGCCCATATATTGTTGCTATTGTTTTTGGCAATGAAAACATTCTCGTCTAGTTGTGATTTCATTTTCTGTTTTGAGAAATAAAGTACATTTTGTATTCATTTTTGTTTCTAAAAATTGAAATAATTTTTAAAATTTGTGGAAAGAAAAAAGACGTTTCATTTGTTTCGAAAAAAATTTGTTGGCATCCCCTCTCCTTCCTTCCTACAACGCCCAGCATTCAATAAATATGTTTTCTTATTATTTCTTTTAAAAAAAAAAATATGTATTAGACATTATTTTTTTCAAAACAAAACTTTTTTTTTTAAAATTTATTTCCTGTATTGACAATGATACCAACACTACCTTAACCAAATGAATTTTTGTTCTTTCAATTTTTAATTTTTTTAATAGAAAACAAAAACATTGCACACAACAAAACAACCTTGAAACTTAAAAGGAATCATTAAATAGTGTTAGGAGTGGGAATCGTGCCGTATCGTGTCGTCATATCGAATTCGTATTTAAAATAATCCAACACTAACACAACCTATTTAATTAAACGTGTCAATTATCTTGACACTGACCTGACCTACTTATAAGCGTGTTAACACTAACACGACACGCTTAATACGATTAGTAAAAGTTTATGTTTCATTATAAGCAAATTGAACTGTCTATTTAAAAATTAATAATAATAATTGCTTTGCATCACATGCATCGGAATAACTTGTTTAAACATTGACACACAATGATAATATCTATGAAAATAATTAAAATATTCATCACTAATCCATTACATATCCAATCTAAATTATTGTCACTCATTAATATTTAAATATCCAATATAATTTTAAAAGCAAAATAAGTTTTCATCCAATACCAAACTAATAACTATAACACAAAAAATATTAATAAATTAACGAATCAAACAAAGTGAATAAAATTGTAACACAAAAAAATATTAATAAAATAACAAAATATATTATAATTGTCAATTATGTTAATTCACCATTGCAAGTTGTAACTTGTATACTAAGAAGAATAAAAAAAAAATTATGGCTTTTGCTTGATTGAAGAGTTCTTCAAGATTTTGAGAGAGGGAAACAATTTATCAAATCACAACCGATAGTCGATTTATCATTAATTTGGGGTTACACTTAATTAGATATATATTATATAGAGAGATTTAAGTTTTAATTTAACGGATGAGAATTAATTACTTATATAATGTTGTATTCAGGTTACATGCAAATCAATAGTGGATTTGTGTTAATGTGTCAACACGAATTTTTACGCAGGTCAGACGTGTTCATTTCAAGTTTCACATGTTCAACCCAAACACGGCCCATTTAATATTCGTATTTTCGGGTCGTGTCATATTCGGATTCGAGTCAAAAAAATGATTAACCCTAACTCTCTAATTACGTGTACGATTCGAATCATGTTAACGATTTACATGCCAAATTCCCACCCCTAGACAGTGCTAATAAAAAGAGTGGTGATAATGCCATGAATCATATTTATCCTACCACAATATTTAATACAAACTGACATTTATTTCTCAGCCAAACCAAATAATCTCCCCCTTTTCTTTTTCCCACACTCTCTTTTTGGGGTATGGATCTTTATGAAGTACGGATACTTTAAAAAGGGTAATGTATCTGTGTCGAATGTTAATATTCTTTGAATACTCGCTAATATGTATTAGATACTTATTCAAAGTATTGGATACATTTTAATTAATTTTTCATTATTTTTGTAGTATCGAATATTTAATTTTGAAGTATTAGATACTACAAGTTACGCATTACTTCTTTTACAAAATTAGAAGTGTAACATTTATCGCATACCATTAAAATATAATATAATTGTAAGGACAAATACAAAAATATTTTCTAATATTTTGTTTAGTTCTTTGATAAAAAGAACCTAGTGAATTTATAATATCTAATTTTTAAAGATTAATATTTTATATTATAAAATTACAATGTAGTTCCTTAACATTCTTTAAGTTATGTGTAACTTGCTATTACTAATTAAAAAAATATTTTTTTTTACAAACATACTTATATCTTATTTTTTAAAATTTTTTATTGTATTATCATATCTCTATCCGTATTCATATCCCTATCCGTATCCATATCATATCCATGGGCTTTCTAAATAGATCCTCTCCGGCAATTGATCCCTCAGTTCCCTACACTTTGCATAAGAGGAAGACATGTGAAGAGGAGTTGATCTAATAGGTTGAAATGTGTTCACGTACTGTAGCTGTCGTGAACCAATAGAAACGGTATCGTTTTTGAAAAAACGGCGCCCTTTTTTCTAACGGTGGGCAAACCTAACAGAGTGCAATTTATTTATCAATCCCGCTACATACACCCACTGGGGGTCGACTCCCAATGATGTGGCGCGCAGTGATTGGTCAGTTTTGTTTTGTTTTTTTTTTTTTTTCTTTCCTTCCAATCCCACAGTGCCACGTGGCACTGAGGGGGTGGTGGGGATGCCCAATCACTGGGGTAGGAAGCATTTTTCTTTATTTATTTTTACGTGGGTCAACAACATGAATAAAAAACAAAAAAAAACAGAGCTCCAAATGCAATGAAACAAACATAACACCAAATACAATAAAATGTTTTCATAATGCAATTGGATAAAAAGCATTACTCTCATATAGGAATCAAAAACATAAATAGATGAGCCCTAAATAAACACATGACCTTTAAGAAAATCAATTGTATAATCCAATTTAAGGGTGTGAATAACTCAAGAATTCAATATGAAGTTTATAATCATAAAAGTTAAATTTAAACAAATTAGCAATATTAATGAAAGTTTTTCATCAGATCCAAAATAGTGAAATTTTGGAGGGGGGGGGGGGGAGTGACTCCTTTAATCTACTAACAATTTGACAAATTCAAAACTGATGCATGGTATTTGGTCATAGAGTTTCTAAAACTTATGGGCAAGTAAGGTAATAGCAAAAAGACCAGTAGACGCAAGACATCATGTGCTCTAAATGGCGTGAAATTTAGTCGAGACGTGAAAAATATCATAACGATCAGAATCCATCACTTTGTCATGGCCTATGATGGATTTTGAGTGAATTCCAACATTTAGGCCATCAATTTTGCGATTTTGTCATTTTTGAAAATATTTTATTTATCTTTAACTTGATTTAGATGAATCCAATTTTGCCGAAGTTTTTCTAGTATGTTTCTCTTTGATTACAGTATCCCAATTTGAGCCTAACTCAAATATTTTCATTTTTGGTAATTTGTTTTATTTTGGCTTGATTAGCAAGTAATTACCCTAGGATTTGATTTTCCTTTTTTACTTTAGATTTTCTTTAGCATAAATTGACATGTATGCTTTAGGGCAAATCAATCGGTTTTGGAGATTCAATAATATAGTAAGGGATAAAGTCATTTCTTTATCAAATTCGTTTTTTTTTTTTTTTTTGTTTAGTTTAGTATTCACTCTATTACCATTTCTCGCAGCAAAAACAGTAAAATCTAGGTGTAAAAAATCCAAGGTAATACACAATCTCAATAATCAAAAAAACAAAAAAAACAAAATTTTTTTTTTTTTTGATTCAAAAAAAAGTTTAGGAGGAGGGGAGGCTACCCCATTCCAGGGCCAGGGAAAGCGTTACGCAATATCGCCTCACCAACAAAGGACTGCCGGCAGCGGGACTCGAACCTAAGCCAAATGGGCGAAGGGGACGATCCTTACCAACTAAACCAACCCTTGTTGGTTAAAAAAAAAAAAAAAAAAAAAAAAAAAAAAAAAAAAAAAAATTACCCATGCTTATGACACCTCTAAATTGAACATTACTAGTAAAACTAATTATCGGTATCCTCTTAATACCTAAATATGCTCTACGGTGGTGCAAGCACACATTAGACATAAAATAATTATTTGTAGCACATCCAAACTCTCCGATGAAGCTGCCCAGTGAACCTTCAAAAGATTAATAACCAAAGCACTAAAACAGCTTATCTCATACTCTAACACATTCAAGAGCACCGTATTCACAGGGCCAGCCTTGGCCTAAGACCAATAAGACCTGTGCCTCAGGCCCCAAAATTTTGGCTCAAAAATAGGGCTCCCAAATTTAGTAAAATATTATAGGCCCGATTTTTTTTTTTTTTTTTAGGATCAATTTAAAGGGCCCCAAAATATTTTTATTGGGTCCATGTATGGTTTAGCCCATATTTATTTATAAGTGTAGTTTGGTCCATATTTATTAAAATGAAAATATATATTAAAAAAAAAGTGTTGGACCCAAGAAGAACAATACATACAATATATGGGCCCTAATTTTTTATTTTATTTTATTTTTACCTTCTTTATCTATTAGATTTTAGTGGAATAAATAATTTTGCCCTAATTTTTTTACCTAGGTCTTTATCAGTTTTAATTGAATATTTTTTTCCTAATTTTATTTCATTAAATTGTTTTGTTTATAATTTTAATGATTATATGTGCAAGTAAATTTTTTTGTGACTACAAACAAATAAAAAAATTATAACTTATCGTTTTATCTCTGAACCTTTTTTTTTTCAATATAAGAGAGGCCTCCATTTTCGAAATTCACCATAGACTCCCTAAATCTCACCGGTCCTGTTACAAAGCACCAACACATTTATAGGCTTACAATGCACCAACTACTCACACTTGCGAGTGGACCTAACATAATCATAGGCCTCAATATGACATTGGTTAATAACTAAAGCGGCAAAAAAGCAATTTTAACATTCACAATTTTGTGTAATTTACCCTATATTAGAGTACATATATATAATTTATTTATTTTTCTACTTTTTTAAATAATAAAAAATGCTCTTAAAATGAAAAATGCACTCACCTAAGTTTGTACTCAGGATGAATGGTTGGTATAGTTTTTTATTAAAAAAAAATTAGTGAAAAATCCTACCGCATGTGCACTAATTGCCAATTAGATCCCATCACTTTTTTTGTCAACCCACAAGGTCCCATTCTATACATTGTTTGAAAGTTTAACTCATTTTTTTCAAATTTTTGACAATTTTTTTGGGTACATTTTTACACTTATTCATGATGATTATTTTATTTTTTATGTTTCAAACTTTAAAATTATATCACTTTCATTGTACACATTTGTTTTAGATAAAATTTGTATTTTTGAGACCCACTTGATGAGATCTATCAAATAAAATTTTGAATATGAAAATATTTAAAATGAGAGAGAGAGAGAGAGAGAGAGAGAGAGAGAGAGAGTGAGTGTTTGGGTCCGATACTGTAAAAGTTCATGCTTTTTGAAATTTTACACTTTCGAAATTGTTTTAAAATGTGAAAATTTTCACAACAGGGATTCACGAAATCATGTCAAAGAGAGTTAAATTTTACACTTTGTTTAATCCAAAAATGATAAATTATCACAGTTTCAAAAGTAGTTTCATAGTTTTAAATTGAAAACTTTGAAAACTATTAAAATTTAACAGTTTCAAAACTATTTTTAAAAGACCGAAAGTTTATAGTTTTTGAACTTAGAAGGTGTATATTTATCATTTTTATGTATAATTTCAAATATCTCTATTGAAATATGGAATTATGTGACAAGAATAAAAGTGAAAGTTTGTAATTTTCTAGCTTGAAAGTATGAAGTTTCACAATTTGAAATTTCAATTTTTGAAAACTGTTTTGAAGGTGTGAATTTATATTTTCTTCTAAATCATCTCTGATTATTTCTAATTTCTTAAAAATTTCTATGTTGTTTATTAATTTGGTACTAACTGTAATACCAAATTAACAAGGGCCATGTAATGGTACACACCCTCAAAAAGGTAACAATTATAAAGATTAAACCATAAAGGCATGAAAATCGTAAATATATTTAGGATCTTGCTAACAAATACCCTTATCGAATAAGAAAAAAGATTTTAAAAAAATTGAGCTTAACACAAAACAAATTTCATAACACTTTCATTGATTTCATAACATTTTTTTAATTTTTTCATCTTTTTTAAAGTATTTCTTAACTCAAATTTGATACTGAAAAAGAATGATTTATTTGCATGTAGCTATTAGTTGTTGTTAGGCTTGGTGATTATTGGCTTTCTAGTTATAGCTGATTTATTTGATGCAATATTTTTTATATTTATAATTACTCTCATATCGATTGAAAAAAAGGGGATTAAATTAGTTAGCTAGAATAGAAAAACTACAAATCATTTAGCTAGTGCAAGACACTTTAATTTCCAATGACATCAAAAGAACAGAATCAATTGCTCTATCCTGTCTATCTTTTATTAGGGTTAAATTAGTGACTTGGGATCCTTTGCCCAACACTTTGTACCAATTTTCTATCTCGGTATTCTTAAGCCATCACGTGTTCATTAAAAAAACTTTATCATTCTTGTACTGCCACATGTCCATAACTCACTTAAAACTAACTCAATCTCCCTACCTCAGGAGTCATCACTCATTCTTCTATCCTCCTCTGCCCTTGACTGTAACCACTATGGACCCACCATAACCAATAATGCTAATATGATTTTAAGAGTGTAGACATTTCATTTTTGACTAGTCTTAAGACGGATGCCTTTCAAAGCTTCTCGATGATGAAACAAAGATGAATGTTTTTGATCCACTTGGAACAACTTTTGGATGGAGAGAGACTCCCCAACCCTAAACCTGTTTTAGCCAAAATGTTTTCAAACCTTTAAAAATGATTTTCGAAATTGTTTTCAAGACTCCTTTCAAAAAAATCAAAAACATGTTTCTTCTAGAAAACAAGGGAGGACAAAGCTGAAATAAATGAAAGGATGAAGAATACTCTCGAAATAGTTGAGTCACAGGTTTTTGTCCTAGCCATAGCTTTTTTGTTCCCTGCACCCGCAGGAATTATATGTGGTCGCAAAAGTCATGCAGCACATAATAGTTTCTAGAAGATGGTCCCTCAAACATCTTAGAAGATTCCATTCGCATATACTCCGGATATCCATGCGAAGTGGCATATTCCAGAGGACCCCTTGGCCTATATATACACACATTTGTGTGAGAAAAAGGATCTTTCCTCTCTCTCTCTCACTCACTCACTCACACACACACACACACACACACATACACACACGCACACAACTCAATTTATGCCAAATAGATACTCAGCTCCCATCTCTTTTCATCCATTGGTAAACTTGGAGGATTTTCAGCACCATTGGAGACTTGAGGGAAGCTTGAGAAGACTCATCTACTGTTTGGACTTGATTCTCACTTGCTTGGAGCTTTGGCAAAGAGGTAAATCTCTATCTTTGAGCATTTTCTTTCTTTTTCTTTTCTTTTCTCTTTTCTCAAACACTCGCTATCTCTTGTGATCTTTGGAGTATATAGCTTGTTAGACTTGAATAGATTGGGAATTCTTGCCTATTCTCCTATATATCGCTTGAGTTGCATTATATTCATTTTCTTAGAACTTTCTTTCCTTTCCTCGGTAACCAAACACTTTATATTGTTGCATTTATTTTCCTTTTAGTTGTATCTTGGTTATATATTAGGATTCTAGCCAAATCCTATTTATAATGGTTTTAACTCCATTATCTTCACTTTCTTACCACTTTTTTGCATTTTTTGGAAACCAAACATGTGCTTTCCATTTGAAAATGGTTGAGTCTACTCTTTCAACCTATCATTACATGGATTTGAGCATCTCATGCTCATTTCCATTAGTAGATGGTGAAACTTCTTCCATTCTCTTTTCTCTAGCTTTTGTTTTCTTGATTAGTAGTGTGGGGACATATTTTTTGGATAGCAACACGTGGCCAAGGTGGCACCGAAGTGCCAGCCAAGGTGCCACATGTTCCAGTCTTGATGCTGAGATGATTTCGGCTAGGCCGAGGTTATCTGCAGAGATACCGAAATCCGAGATAAGTGGAAAAGAGACAAAAGTTCTAGAATGGAGGAGGACCTCAGTCTGGATAAAGATAAGGCTCTTAGGGAGTTTATCTTTATCTATTTGAGATTCCAGGATAGGCATTAAGCCAGAGTCCAAGAGAAGCTAGGCTTCTACAGGGACCAAGTTAGTGTTGGCTACAAAAGAGAGGTACCCTCGTGGGTCTAAGGTATGCTTTTTGTATTCTGGCTTGTGAGTTAAGCACAATTGGTTATCTGTGAGAGATAAGATTACTGACTTGATCGTCGGAGTGCCCCGGGTGGAAGAACCACCGTCGGAGTCTCATCTTTCTGTTACAGGTCGTTCGGGCGCAATCTATTCTGCCAGTGCTCTCTAGCGGAGTACCTGTTTGGCAGTGTGGTCAGAAAATAGTACACACAATTTGGTGTCGTCTGTGGGAAAGAAAGGAGAATAGATGGCCAACGACAGACAAAAAGATAAGATTGGGAACGACATCCCTACTGGGAGTGGTAAGCACATTGCCCCAACGTGGAGGAGGATAACTGCAACGAAAAAACTCAGGATCAGAATCCCAAAGAGAAAGACGTCGGCAAGGAGGGTGACGTACCAAAAAAGTCAGACCGAGACGGGTATTATAACGAGGACAACCTCCAAGTATGGAAGGATAGATGCCTACGGAGGGACGGCAAGATGAAGGGAATAGCGAACAAATTGGTGGACCTGCAATCGGTCGTCAATTTCATAATGTAGAACAACGTCATGCAGCCGTCGTTCCCGTTACAAGATGCGCCGATTCCAGCGGCCAAGGGAGGCGTAAAACAGCCTCTGGTTCCCAAAGACACGGGACCAAGGAACACTCTCACCGGCCTTCAAGGGAGGTAGGGCGAAGAGAGTCAATAAAGGGAGATTCACGGAGAACGCATCGTACCAAGGAAGCTGACCGCAAACAACATTGGCATGTTCAAGGGAAGGAACTTTGTTTCGATGCAACTAATGGAGAGAGGTCTAAGAGAACTCATAACGATACTGGGAGTAGCGCACTGAAAAGGCTGAAATTCATTGATAGCCGAGCTCCTGGACGAACCAAGGAAGATTTGAGGGATTACCTCTAGAGGAAGCAACAAGATGCCGAGGTAACCTCTTCGATCAAGCCGAGAACACCGTTCTCGGTAGAATTAGACAAATTTGAAACCCCGAAGAGGTTTAATATGCTAAGATTCCAGATATACGACGGTGAGTCGAACCCTAACTTTCAAGTCGGCTTGTACCTGAACTCAATGGCATTATACACCAGGACCGAGTCGTTGCTCTGCAAGGTGTTCCCCTCATCCTTTGGGGAAATCGCATTAGACTAGTTTCACAAGTTGCCGAAAGGAACTGTGAAAAGTTAGGAAGGCCTGGCCTAGATATTCGTGGCCAGGTTTGTGACAAACAAACTACATCCATTGAGGGTGGACTCCCTGATGGCTCTGAGAATTGGCGATGATGAAAGCCTTAGGGCCTATGCCAAAAGGTATTACGAGGTGTTCAACCGAATACCAGGGTGCAACCAAGAGGTGGCAGTCGTATCTTTTAAGAACGGCCTGAAAGATGATTGTCTGCTTCGAAAGTCACTGGCAAAGACACTACCGAAAAGCATGGAGGAACTTATGGCCAGGATAGAAAAGTATGTTAGGGCCGAGGAGGGCACACCGAGGATGAAGGCGTCAAAACAAGAGAAGAGAAACGGCTCGCCGAAGCGAGGCTGAGGTAATAATGGATACAATAAGCAAGAGACAGATCGAGGGCTACAGTGCAATACAACCGTATTCCGAATACCGGTTTACAAAGTCTTGGAAAGAATCCGGAATCAGCCCTATTATACAGCACCAGAGAAACTTCCTGGTGAATTTATGGAAAGAAGTCTGGGGAAACACTATGCCTACCACAATGAGGATGGACATCTAACTCAAGGGTGCAGAGCCCTAAAGGCACATCTGGAAGACCTGGTAAGACATGGTCATTTAAGAGACCTAGTAGATGAGACCAAGACAAGGGAAGAGCAAGCAAGACTGCCTCAGGCACCAGGAGCACCACCCCCGCCAACACCACAACCACAGGCAGGCGGACCTCGAGTGATCAATGTGATTCACTCAAAGGTAAATGAGAACGATATACGGAGGGAAACTTAGAAGGTAAAACACCTACAACATGTGTATCAAGTCTGGCAGAAGAGACCTAGGGCAGACGAGTGCCAGGGACCAGTGGTGTCCTTTACTGAAGATAACCTAGAGATGGTGCAGCATCCACACAACGATGCCTTGGTAATATCCCTCCAGGTTGGAGAGTGCCAGGTAAAGCGAATTCTGATCGACCAGGGCAGCTCTTATGACATCGTGTATGTTAGGTGTTACAAGGAGCTTGGCCTTCACCAAGATGATTTAGAGCAATCCAATGGTCCAATGGTCGGGTTCAATGGAACGCCGACGTGGCTCCTGGGAGCAGTGAGTTTGGAGGTGCAGGCTGGCACCAAGAAGGTAAAAACTGAGTTTACAATAATTGACACTCCCTCCCCTTATAATGCGATCTTGGGAAGGCCATGGCTGCATGCAATGGGGGCTGTTCCCTCAACATTGCACCAGCTGTTGCGATTCCCAACAGAGCATGGAATTGAGGAGGTCAGAGGGGATCAAATGCAGGCAAAAAATTGCTCCATGGCAGTAATGAAATCCACCTGTAACATACGAGAAGTAGAAGCAGTAGAGATTGAAGATGAGGACATGGAGGTCCTTGAGGACATCGACAAGGAACCAGCCGAGAAAAGTGATGAAGCCCTAAAAAAGATCTTAGTCCAACAAGGAGATGAAGAGCGCTTCTTCCTCCTCGGCTCAGGCTTAGCCGAGGAAGAGGAAAGGGAATTAGAAGCATTCTTGAGAACAAACCTTGAGGTGTTTGCTTGGACACCGTATGAGATGCTTGGCATTGACCCCGAGGTCACTTGCCATAAACTGAATGTGGACAGGTTGGCTAAACCTGTCATCTAGCGAGCAAGAAGGCCGACGTTGATGCATGTTGAGGTAGTAGAAGAGGAAGTGGATAAACTTCTGGAGGCCAGAGCCATTCGAGAGGTAAATTACCCGACATGGCTATCAAACTCGGTGGTTGTGAAGAAAAACAATAGGAAGTGGAGGGTCTGCGTGGACTTCACTAGCCTGAACAAGGCTTGTCCCAAAGACAGTTTCCCACTACCCAAGATTGATCAATTGGTGGATACCACTTCAGGGCATGGAAGGATGAGCATCCTGGACGCTTACAGAGGGTATCATCAGATAGCCATGTACCCTCCAAATGAGGAGAAGACTGTGTTTATCACCCCAAAAGGGCTGTATTGCTACAGAGTGATGTTTTTTGGGTTGAAAAATGCAGGTGCAACTTACCAGAGATTGGTGACTAAGATGTGCAGACATCTAATAGGCAAAATAGTGGAGGTATACATTGATGACATGGTCGTAAAGACCAAGGAACCTGAAGATCATCTGGCCGACCTGAAGACAGTCTTTGATATCCTAAGGACAGTCTCTTTTTGAATCTGACCTCGGCACCAAGATATACTTAATGTGAACAGAAGTGAAACTTAAGTTAACATTAGGGGGCAGAGAGTTGGAGAATAATGCTTGGGAGTTGGAATTCCCAAGATAAAGTTGGTTTAACACTTGTTGAAATTTTAAGGAAATTTACAAGTTGAAGCTAAGCCGAGGTTATGTTAAAAGAAAGCTGGTTTAACACTTGTTGAAATTTTAAGAAAAATTTACAAGTTGAAGTTAAGCCGAGGTTATGTTGAAAGAAGTATCTACGTGTTGCGAGATTACCATGTTGTTAAGACTTGGAAAATAATGGAAGGCGAAGTCTTGATAAGCGAAAGTGAAGTGGCATGTTTTAGATAAACACTTGTGAAAATTTTCTTACAATGTTTTTTCAAGTGTTAAGACAAGGTCGAAATAAACAGTTAACGGATACATCTGAAGTATTTTACCCCGAGAAGATTACACAGCTAAGGTGTACTTTGAAGACATGCAAAATATTCTAAGTTTGGAAGCATGAAAAGCATGAAAGAAAGTAGCAAACATGCATAGAAGAAAAGAAGGCATACATTCAACAGTTAGTCAAAAAAGAAGATTTGCATTCAAAGGGAAAAAAGGCACTTCGACCTACAAAGAGACTACTTGTTCAGATTACAAAAGTGACACATGGGCCAAATACAAAGTTAACATTGTTTCAAAAACGAAGAGATTTATAGCTGTCCAAAAGAAAGCAAGTACTAAAAGGAGGAAAAACTAAAGTTTATGCATTTTCCACAGTCTGCCCTACCTTGGCAATTAGCGTTGTGTCAACCTCGGCAGGCAGCTGGGCAAATTTTTCAGCTTGGACCTCAGCATCGATTTTACGCAGTGTATCATCCAGGCTCTTGTTAGAAGTCTCGACCTCGGCCTTAGAGGTGGTCTTTTGGACCTCGTCCTCCTCATCCTGAGTCAAGTCTAAAACTTGCTCATTCAGAGTTAGGGATTTGGCCCCAGCAACTTCGGTCTCCTCAGTCTCTTTGGCCTTGGCCTCCTCCTCGGACTCAGCTTCGTCCTCGGATTGGCTTGGAGTGGGTGAAAATGGCAGGACAATGCGGCTATCTTCTCGGAGAGGTGAGTCCTTGGGGATAGCCAACTCCTTTAAGGCAGCCATCCAACCAAGGGTGAAACCCTTGTTACATGGCCTGTTTTACTTGCTTCTTATAGTCCTCACGGACGTCGGCTGCCCCCTCGGTGTATGCTTTCTCGTCCGCCGCTTTGATCTCGGCGTCCTTTGTAACCAAGACAGCGATGAGCTCGGCTTGGGCTTCGGCGGTCTTCGCTTCGGCCTCTTTCTTCTTGGCTTCAAGGACCTTAGTGATGGCCTCAGCTGCTCCTGCCTTCTCCTCGGCCTCATCTTGGGCCTGTTTGGCTGCCTTGGCCTGATCTATTAGTGTCTTTATCTTGGCCTCGGCTCTGTTGACGGTCTTCAGCAAACTAACAGCCTCCTTGGTTTTGTTGACTAACTCCTTCTTAATGTCGAAGGCCTGCATGGCGAAGGAGTGGGCGCTGGATCGCCTAGAAGAAAGGGACAAAACAAAAGTTAATAAAACTCTAAGTATGGAAAAACAGAGAATGAAAAGTACCAAGTGTTAGAGACTTACTTGTACGGAGTGCTGCAACATTAGAGCGAAGTTTTCATATTCGCTGACCACGGCGTTGCGTTCAAGGTCTTTTGGGAGGAGCAAGGCAGTAGAGAGGGCAACGCCGACTTCAATATCAGTCGCGCTATCACTGACTCTGACTGGCTTGTCCTCAATGGTAATTAGAGGGCCTAGGGGGCATCAGACTTCAGGGACCCCGACGTTGCAGCAGACTCTAACCTCGGCTTCTTTGACTGGATGGATTTAGAGGGAGTAGCCTCCGTGGGCCTCTTTTCAACGGCAGAGGCACTTTTTTCTGCCTTAGCTATTTTTGACATTGGCAAGGTGTCCTTAGAGTCGATGAGTCACCGTTACCTTGGATTGGGCTTTCTTCAGCCTCTTTGGTTTCGGCATGGGTTGAGACTGGGGAAATTGAACTGTGGTGATATTGGGGATATCGGTAAGAAGGTCTTCAGCAACGGCCTTTTGTCGCCCCATTTCGTCGGAGGAGATAGAAATGGTAACTTTAGTACCAAGGCGGATTGGTGGTAGAGCTGTTGGTGGATTGGCTAGATCATATGAGGACACCTTGGCACTTCGGCGTCTTCGTCTTCGAGTCCTGTCTGCCGATGCGAACACTGGAGCTCGACGTCGGCGTTGACACTGTGAGGATGGAATTAGTTATTGAGCTGAAGTAGATGGCTGCTTTGCTGGATCAAAGGTTGATCCCTAATCTGGCCGAGGTGAAGAAGTCGTAGTAGGAGTTGTAGCAGAAGGAGGGGACTTGCTCTTTTTGGGGACATCTGGCAACGTTGATTTGTAGGTTGTGATGAAATTCAGAAGTAGAGGAGCCTTGCGCTGATTAACAGGCAAGTCCAGCAACTTCTTGAAATCTTTACTGGGATAGAAGTTTTTGCAGAAATCCTTCGGGGGCTGAGGAAGAGTTGTAAAGACAAAACGAACAGGCGTTAGCACATACAAAAAATATCAAAGTAAAAAAGATTTGAAAGCAAGTAAAAGGTGACACTTGGCTCTTACCATCTCCCTCTCTGAAAACTGTTCGGCTTGGGGGATAGAGGTGAAGGTCATCGTCTGGATGGAATTCCCAGTTGCCCGAGACGATGTAATCGTCTCCAGCACTCTTATTAGAGTCTGGGAGGTTGGCGACAAGTTTGTATTCCGTGGATCTTGGCTTAAGGCAATAGATATAGCCCTTTTTGGACTTCAGGCTGCACATGGTGTAATAGTATTGGATGTCGGCAAGGGTAACCCTAGCATTCTCTTTTTTGGCTAAGGCAATTATACCATTGATAACTGGGTAGGAGTTAATGGCAAGCTACATTGGTTTTTGTTTGTAATAGTGAAGGACTTCTCAGAAAAGGGTGTCAAGAGGGAACCTAAGTCCACACTCTATAAAGGCTACCACTAGGAAGGGCATGGAGTCATCTTTGGGCATGATGGAGTCCTCCTCCCCTGCCAACCTAAGATGAACGTCGGCAGGGATGGCAAACTCTTGCCTAAAGTATTCTAACTTAGTTGGGGTGTTTACCCTCCACCTGAACATACCCATAACATCGGCTAAGTGAGGAAAGTGTTGGATTTCAGAAAGAAGTGGTTTGATAAGGTTTGAAAGACCTCAGCAAAACCTAAACATATACTGTGGCAAGTGTTTTTGAGGATCTAAAGGGAATTTGTTTCAATTTTTCCTAAGGATAGGGGTTCTAGAACAAAACCCAAGCTTAAAATCTATGTGGAAACAGGAAATTGGAGGCAAGAATCTGGCAAAATGCAACAAGAAAATAGAGACAAGAACATGATTCAGACTCAAGAAAACGAACAAGAACTCAAGAACATTTTACAAAACATGTACAGATAATACAAAGCCGAGGACAGTGGCAGAATAATAAAAGTATGCACTTGGTTCAGAACCCAGAAAGCAAAATCAAAAACGGTGACAAGCTATCAAGAATGTCAAGTATATGAATAGTATGTGTGTGTATACCAGCAACAGATTGTCCAAGAGTAGAATCGTGAAACAGATAACGAATGGTGGAAATCAATACACAAGTAACATATTAAGAGCATGAATAAAAACACCATGGCAGTGTACAAACATAGCAATTTAAAGTGAAACAAGAAATTGAAATAAGAGGAACAGTGGCTTACCAAGGAAAAAAAAATTTGGTGTCGCGATGCAAGAGACGTCAGACGGTGACAGTGAGCAAAGAAGTGCAGCAAAAGCCTCGCCGGAGAGGGAGAATGAAAGTGGTTGCAGAAAGCTTCGCGAAAGCAGTAATGGAGGATTTGGGAGAGAAAGTTAGAGAGAGAAAGTTTGAACGAAAACGAAGATGCAAAAGTGAAATGGCGAAGAGAGAGGGAAGTATTTTTGATCAAAACACGAAAAGGCGGCAAAAACATAATTAGTGTGCCTAGGACGATGTATCTGTTAGGCGGCGTACGTAAATGTGACGCGACTTAATGGTGCGTGTCAAGTGCGATTCAATAGGGAAAGGACGCGTGGCAAAAACGGTTGAAATACCGTGCGTGACAGCTCATACGCATGTTGAAACTCTTAGAGTTCTTGATTTAATGAAGCAAAGACCTCGACTAGAGGGACGATCTCGGCTAAATAAACTTGAACAAACTTGATTCTTGGTTCTAAAGCATTGATGCAAGCATACTGAAGTGTTTATCATACGGAAGCCGATGTATGAACGACCTCGGTAACAAATGATAGAGCAGGTTAGCCGATGTGCTATGGGTTCAAATGATATAGATTTCATCACCTCAGGATGCCGAGGTAACAGAACTTAAGGGGCAGTTGTGGGGACATATTTTTTAGATAGCAACACGTGGCCAAGGTGGCAACGAAGTGCCAGCCGAGGTGCCATGTGTTCCAGTCTTGACGCCGAGATAATTTCGGCTAGGTCGAGGTTATCTGCGAAGATACCAGAATCTGAGATAAGCGAATAAAAAACAAGAGTCCTAGAATGGGGGAGGACCTCCGTCTGGATAAAGATAAGGCTCTTAGGGAGTTTATCTCTATCTATTTGAGAGTCCAGGATAGGCATTAAGCAAGAGTCCAAGAGAAGCTAGGCTTATATAGGGACCAGGTTAGTATTGGCTACAAAAGAGAGGCACCCTCGTGGGTCTAAGGTACGCTTTTTGTATTCTGGCTTGTGAGTTAAGCACAATTGGTTATCTGTGAGAGATAAGATTACTGACTTGATCGTCGGAGTGCCCCGGGTGGAAGAACCACCGCTGGAGTCTTATCTTTTGGTTACAAGTCGTTCAGGAGCAATCTACTCTGCCAGTGCTCTCCAGCTGAGTACCTGTTTGGCAGTGTGGTCAGAAAATATCACACACAAGTAGCTTAGTTTTCTTGGAAGATAGTTGAATCTACTCTCTCAAAACCATCATTCTATGGATTTGGGTATTTCATGCTCATTTTCATGTATAGAGAGTAGATTTAGTCCATTTTATACTTTCTATCTTCCATTATCTTGCTTATTAGCTTAAGTTTTCTCAGATTATGGGTTGAATCTATTTCTCTCATGTTTCCTTTCATGGATTTAGTGTTCTTTTGGAATAAATTCACCTCATTATCTCTCTCTTTGTTCTTTTTGCTTTCCTTTAAGTAGAGTAGCATTTGTTTCTTGTTCTTAGTTTTGCTCCACAAAACCACTATTCATTGATTTAGATTTTTACATGTTTATTTTCATGTGTTGGAGGTAGATTCCAATCACTTCCCTCTCGTTTACTTGCTTTCCCTTTATTTTTTGTTTTGTTATTGTGCTCTTTGATAATGGCTGAGTTCTACTTGCCTCGACTCATTGTTTCATGACTTTGAGCCTTTATCTCCCTTCTTAGGTGTGATCTTGGCTTATTTTCATGTGTAAAGGGATAGATCTTAGTCATTATATATTTCTTCACCATTTTCATTCATTCTCTTATCTCATGTCAATCTTTCATGATCATAGCTTAGTTCGTACTTTTTATGCCTGGTACATCGTGTTTTATTATTGTTCCTATCTCGTTATGTCGATTATATGTATTGAGATGGTTTCCATGCTTGAGATGATTCACATGAAATTTTAGTGGCAACCGGGTGCATAGGATTCATTTTATGAGTTATTGCATTTATAGATTTTTGCATCTAAGATTATGCATATTTTCTATCTCTCTAATCCCTTTCACACTTGGCTTGATGTTGAGGAGTACTAGGTAAGTTTCTTCCCTTTTATTTACATCTTGCTTTTGTATTCTTTCTTATTTTGTCCAGCATGCTACCATGAGACTATTTACTTACTTCATATATCTCGATTTTTGCTCATTGTTTGGAGGGCATTTTGCCTAAATTGAAAATGCCTCTATCTTTCGTGAGGGTTTTTCAGTCTTTTTCTAGAAAAATCCTCATAATAAAACTATTTTCATTTTTGAGAGAGTAAAAGCTTTCCAAAATAGGTGATTTACTCTGTACTTGTTTACTTCACATAATAAAGATAACATTAATAATTGGGGTATGAACATATTTGGAAACGATTCTCATATCAAGAATTAGTATAGGCCAACCTTTGATCAGGTGAGTAGAGGGTGGTCAATTCATGACCTTTCTTTCTTATACCTAAACTCTCGTACCAAATTGTGTAGTTGCTACAGGCAGTGACCTATATTAATAAGAGTGAAAGTTTCTTAGTTTTTTCAAAAAGATTAGGTGGTGACTCTAGGTCTAATGATACAGTCTTTATTTGGCATTTTGATATATTAGTGGATTTTCTATGAGAGCAAGACGAGAGGACGAACTATCAAGGTGTGCTGGATACCCTTGCAGAGATCCCACAAAGAGCCTTCTCAATTTCTACTCCTCTTTCTTTCCTTTATCTTGAAGGCATCAAATGCTATGTTTCAAATTTGGCCTTCGAACCATCTATTGGGGAAAAACTTTCGATCTCGCTAGAAACCATACAATTTAATTAAACTTATTGTTGGAAGATTTTCATAATATATATTTATATATATTTTTTATTATATGAATTATAAAGAGGTGTGACTTTTGAGTTTAAACCAAAAGGTGTAAGCATTAGATTTAAACCAAAAGATATGACTTTTGGATCCAAAGGATGTGACTTTTGGATTCAATAGACACAAACCCATGCCTATATAAATGCGAAAAGGGTTGGCATTTGTAAGACAAAACTTCCATGGATTTTCTCTATAGAATTCATGTTGTTGTTTATGTTTTTTACTTGGTGGATTAGAAAATCAAAAGGTATTCGGGATCTAATTTTGTACATGCATAACATAGTTAGTCTTTAAACTGGGCTTCATTGTATCCTAAAGGCAGATTCGCGACCAGATTTGACCAAATTGATGGGGGTGAATATTTCTGTTTTATCTTATTTCATCACATTTACCAAATTTGCACCAACAAGCAGATTTTAAGTTCTCAAACTACTTCTTTTAACCTCAAGTATCACAACGATGCTTAGAGAAAATAAAAAAATAAAATAAAAGAGAGTACCATAGATAATTAATTACAAAATACTAGCTACCTTTTCCTTAAGTACTCTAGTGGTGAGAATTATAATAAAATTACAAAATCATTGACAATTGTACATTTTTTACCCCGATTTATTTTTATTTTCTCTTCACCTGTTCCTCCATTCTTCCATTTTCTCTTCCTTCCTCTTCCCTACTGTCAATTACCCTTCCTCCTCCACCCTCCTTACTGTTCATCCCTCCCTTATTCTCCCCTATTACCCCCACACCTCCCTTACTCTTAACTACCCACCCTCAATCCCTTTCGCTAGTTTCTCCACTGACCCTAGCACCTTCATTGCCACAACTGCCTCAACAAGCTTTCCTACACCCTCTCTAGCCGTTGGCCATCCCTATTTCACACCCTTCTAAGTTATTTGTGAGTTTTGATTTAATTTTAATTTATTTGAGTTAGTTCGTATTGAAATATGATGTGCAAAGTATAAATAGTTAAATTATATATATATATATATTATAAATATTTTTATAGAGAAAATTAGAGTAGGACTTTTTTTGATAAATAAAGGACTGGCTCGCAACTTCCCGCTTGTTTATTTATTTTATCGCTAGCATGCGTATAGTTATTGTTGCCAATAGTACAATATTATTTATTTATTTATTTGAAGTATTGCTTTGTTTGTTATCGGACATGGCTATGGTCGTCTGTGATGCTCGATTTCCTCCATTGGAGGAAAAGTTGTTGATTTATTGGTGGTGCCGGTTGAGCGTCAATTCGATTATGTCTTAAATCGAGTGAAACACATTAAAGATCTACAAGCGCAAGTTCAAAATTTAGAGGCTCAGAGAGAAGATGTGCTCGACTCCATCAATGCAGAAAGGACAGAGAAGAAATTCTAGAAAGTGTCAAGAATTGGATTGACAAAGTTAGTGGGTTCATTCTTGAGGCTAAACAGCTTCTAGAAGGCGGTACCAATGTGAACCGAAATGTTTCTATGGGTGGTTTCTGATTGGGTCACACGACGCCTTGCTAGGTAAGGCAAAAAAAATAAAGCAGAGGAGGCTAAAGAGCTGTGAAAAGAAGGCACATTCAATAACAACATATCCAAACTCGCACCTCCAGGAGATAGAGTCCATACCCTCTGAACAACTGGTGCCTTATGCTTCTACAAATTTGGCAATGACGAATGTAATGGAGGCACTAAATGATGACAATATCAACTTCATTGGAATACATGGTATTGGGGGTGTTGGAAAGACAACTTTGGTAAAAGAAATCGCGAAAAAAGCAAAATCTGATAAGCTTTTTGATGAAGTTGTGATGGTTGTAGTGTCTCAAAACCCGAACATTAAAACGATTCAAGAGGAAATAGCTGGCATGTTGGGTTTCACCACAATTAATCAACCAAGTGCAACCGCGAATAAGCATGTTGTGTGCAAGACTCGGGGATGTGAAAAAGATCCTTGTTATATTGGACGATGTTTGGGCGAAACTTGATTTGGCGGGTGGGCATTCCATTTGGCAATGATCACCAAGGTTGCAAAATCATAATCACAACTGCTGGCGTGAGCAAGTATGCAATTCCATGGGAATGGAAAGGTTGAGGACAAAGATTGTTCATCTCGGTGTTTTATCTGAAAAAGATTCATGGGACTTGTTCAAAAGAATGTTGGCGATGTTCTTGACTCTATCGTGTTGAATGTCATCGCTAATGAGGTTTGTAAAGAATGTGGAGGCTGCCAATAGCACTTGTTACGGTTGGAAGTGCAATGAAGGATAAAGATGACCACGATGTATGGAACGAGGCAGCTCAAGAATTGAGAAAATCAATGCCAACAAACATTGAAGGTGTTGATCAACAAGTGTACAAAAGTCTTAGATTGAGCTATGATTACCGAGCAAGGATAAGGACACGTGAGGTGAGGAAGCCAAGGCTTGCTTCTTGCTTTGTTCTCTATTTCCGAGGATCATAACATCTTAATAGAAGACTTGGTGCAATATGGGATGGGTTTGAGGGTATTCAAAAAGTTGATACAAATGCATGAAGCCGAGGCGAGCAAAGTTAGTGATCAAAAATCTCGTAGCTTCCTGTTTGTTATTAGCTGGTGATAAACAAAATTGCATCAAAATGCATGATGTTGTACGTGATGTTGCCATAGATATTGGATCCGAAAAGTATTTTGTGAGAGCTGGTTGCAATTTGAATGATTGGCCAAAGATTGATAGTTTGGATCAATACACTGGCATATCATTGATGAGAAATCAAATGAGTAACCTTCCTGAGGTCTTGGAATGTCCAAAGCTCCAAATATTACTATTACAAGACAATGGAAATGCATGGTCTTGTTCACATGAATTCTTTTCAAGTATGAATGCACTTAGCATTTTAGATTTGAGCCAACCACTTTACCACGATTTTGACAATCCAATTCGTAGTCCTGATGCTTTCAATAACCAAACGTGTCTTCGAACATTAGTTCTTGATGGAATTAAGTTTGGGGACACTAAATTTCTTGGACAGTTAAAGACGCTTGAAGTCCTTAGCCTCAGGCATGCCTTCTTTTCTGAGGCACCAAATGCTATAACGGAGTTAACTAATCTAAGGTTGTTGGACATGACTGAAAGTCGTCATGAATTTCCGATTCCAGCCACAATGGTATTGCCTTTATTCCATTTGGAGGAGTTGTACTTGTTTGGGATCACATCTTCGAGTATCGGATACCCTGTAGTGGAAGTAGTTGCTGCACTAAGATATTTGCCTCGCCTAAAAATGCTAACCATTTCCATACCTGGCATTGAGTATATACCCAAGGACTTTGTTTTTCCTGAGCTGGAAAGTTTTTTTATTTTTATTGGAAAATCAAATTTTCGTGTTACGTATGAAAATTGTTCCCGAAATTATTTGGGACTTGGAAATTTGGTTGGAACCATGGTTAATTGGAGTAAAATGCTAGAGATGGTGTTGAAGAGAGCTACAAATCTGAACATTGAAGGATGTCCTCAATTGGAATACTTGATCAACACAGAGGAATGGGGGATTTCATCACAGGCACAACCACGTGATCTGCAATTGCTCTTCAACCTGGAAGAATTGCTACTCGACGAATTGGATAGTTTCAAAGGGATATGTGCAGCAAGTGCACTTACTACTTCCAGCTGGGTGTGCTTCCCAAAGCTCAGGACATTGCGTGTTTGGATTTGTCCTTCACTATCAACTGTTCTTCTTCCATTCAATTTGCTTCAAAGGCTACAACATTTGGAGAAGCTTGAGGTAGGATTTTGCAAGAAATTGGAACAAGTATTTGATTTTGGTTCTGAAGGAGAAGGCATGAAGCTGCTTTCTAGTTTGAGAGAGATATATCGAAACAATTTGCCTAGATTGAAGGATATATTGAACTGCTCCAGTCGTCAACATGTGCAACTCTGCAACCTAAGAAACTTGCATGTTTATTCATGTGGCAAACTGAAATATGTCTTCCAACCTTCCATAGCTCAAGCTCTTCATCAACTTGAAGAGCTTTGCGTAGCGGACTGTGAAGAAATGGAGGAAATTGTTGCTGCGAAGCAAAACGAAGGGCAACAAGAAGAAGAAGAGAGAGTGGACTACAAGATGGTGTTCAAAAGTCTCAAAGAAATCAGGCTTATACATCTTCCAAACCTAAGTGGTTTCTGCACAGGAGGAGACGACTTTCCTTTTGAATGGCCATCCTTGGAACGACTCATATTGTTTGAGTGCCCCAAAATGAAGACTTTCGCTGCCACTACTTCCGGCAGCACACCAAAACTGAAGGAAGTTGGATTGGATTACAGGATGATACCGCTACAGGGGATGGACTTGAATCAGTTTGTGCAAACCCATATCATTTCAAAGCCACCTAAGGTACTTCTCTATTTTACCACATTTAACATATATATATATATATATATCGGGTAATTAGTTATATTATGAGGCAATGTTTTTTTTTTATTTAAAAAAAAATTAAATTAAATTGTGTCCTTGACTAATAAACTATTAAATCAATGGACTATGTATATTCATTGTGTTTGTATAATTCATATCTAACTAATTTTAAATTTACATCATCTATTTCAGTTTCGGAGAAAATTTCAAGATGAAAATTCATGATACATTGTATTTTTGAATAAATTACAAACTAAATTATCTAATAATTTTAAATTAAATTAGAGCAATACGACATACACAAAATTTATACACTTAAAAATGCTTACAAATTTTAATATACGGTAGAGATTCATTCAAATTGTGGACTTCACTATATTAGAGTTGAATCTTAAGCACATATTATTTTTTTGGTATATTTTTGTGTATGAATTTTGTGCATAGAGAGGCCCTTTATTACATTCAAATAATATTTTTAATTTTTATTTTATTTTTTGGTATAGATTACACTTTTTAATGTAAAATTTATTATTTAGTTAAAATTTAATATATTATCCTCTTTCGTGCATAGAGTTTTATTTTTATTTTTAAGTGTTAAGTTAAGTTGACAGATAACAGAATTTTACTTTTTATTGGCCTTTTACAATGAATATTCATTCATGCCTTTATTATTGAAGGCCTTTACTATCTAAAACATGAGATAATAAATTATTTAATATTTTAGTAATCACTTATATGGTAGTACTCCCTATAATGCTTATAATTTATAACCATTTGAATAGTTCTATTTTTATTTGGGTGATTTTTATCAAATTTTAGTATAAGACCTTTGGACAATGAATGTTTTTTAGGCCTCTCGATAAATATGGAAGAGACCTAGTGGATTGAGATAATGCCTTTCTTAAATAAAGAAGGAAAAAGAAAATGTTAACACTCAATTTCATTTTTCTTTTTCTTTTTTTTTTTTTTGGTTTTTATACATTTTAATAAATTTTATATTAAGTTTTGATTAGGATTTTTTTTTTCTTTTTTTGGTTTCAAGTTGCCGAATTCCAATAGTGAGACCTTAGGCCATTAAGTCAAATGTGTGTAGTGTATTTGATAAAATTAAAAACTGAAAATCAAAGATTAAATATTAAATTTTTTATATTAAAAAATTATTTGATAAAAATTTAAATGCTAACTAAAAATAAATTATTTGATATGTATAAAATTAAATTTAAAATTTATTATTTTTAAATTATATATTTTAATTTATATATTGGGATAGTGGCAGCGACAGCAATGGCATGGTGGTGGTGGAGCAAATTAACCTCACACTGGAGAGAAAGAGACCCACCTAGCCTTTTGTATTCTACCCATATACATCATTTTATTCTATTCTATTTTATTCTTCGAATCCAATTCATCATCGAAAAATGTTTGAGGGCCACAAAATCAGTGGCTCAAATGGCTCGAAACTGCCAAAACGACGTCGTTTTGGCAGTTTTGAGTCATTTGAGCCACTGATTTTGACATCGTTTTGGCAGTTTTGAGCCATTTGAGCCACTGATTTTGTGGCCTTCTACCATTGCTATTCATCATTAGTCGTTTTGCTCTCAAACATTTCGTCGAACACCTCTACACAGAGAGAGAGAGAGACAACTCAGCAATGTCTCTGCGACCCAATTCTCGGACAGAGGTCTGCAAGAAATCCTACAAAACTGGCGTCGATGGCGACGAAGCTCGGTGATATGACTATGAAAAAAGAAAGCAGTAATTGAAGAAAAAGGAGATAAAATGGAAAACTAAGTGTGGAGTCCATTCATTTTCTCATACAACTTGATTACAGTCAAAACAATCCCCTTTTTTTCCCCCTCTCAAACGTAGCTATATACATCCAATACTAACTAACTAAAAAAACTCCTAACCCACTAACTAACCCCCAACAATCAAACAATCTCTCAAACTGATTCTCCCTCTCAAACTAAATTCCTGAATTTCAGCGCCAACTGAGCTAACTAAATCCAAAACTTCCTAAAAATTTCCTAAGTCATAACATTTCCCACCCCTTAAAAACAGTCTTGACCTCAAGGCTGGAAATGGGGATATTTGGTGATGATGTCCTGTTAGTCCACCAAAGTAGCATTCTCTGGAAATGAGTGAGACCACTGAATGAGGAGTTGATCCACTACCTTGTTGTTCCTCTTAACCATATGTTTGTCCAGCACTGCCACAGATTCCATTTGGAAAGTTCCATTAGGTGCGACTGGTGGAAATGTAGGCTGTGCGACTATGTGCTGACCCAACTTTTTCTTTAACAACGAAACATGAAACACGGGATGGATATGGGCAGAAGCAGGTAGCTGGAGCTGATAAGCAACCTTTCCAATTCTTGCCACAACCTGAAATGGACCATAAAATCTAGGAGCAAGCTTCATATTCCTGTGTAATGCCAAAGTAGACTGCATATAAGGTTGCAGCCGCAAGTAAACCCAGTCATGTGGTTCAAATTCATGGTCGGATCTATGCGTATCAGCATAATGCTTCATCTTGTGTTGAGCTTGATGCAGATTGTCCTTTAACATTCTGAGAATTGAAGCTCTATCCCGTATCCAATTATCCACGTCAGCCACAGCAAAGGGGTTGGAAGCAATAAAGGTGTGGTCTGGTCGATCTTGGCCATAAACAACGTAATATGGAGTGGTTTTGATGGTTGAATGGTAGGAAGTGTTGTTCCACCATTCAACTAAAGAAAGGCACTGAACCTAGTTCCTAGGACAGTCACCTGTCATGCATCGTAAATAGTTCTCCAAGCACTTGTTTAAGATCTCTGTCTGGCTATCAGTTTGTGGATGATAAGCGGAACTTAAACACAATTTGCAACCTTGCAAAGTAAAAAGCTCATGCCAGAAATTGCTAGTAAAGACTGCATCTCTATCGGATATGATAGATGAAGGCAGTCCATGTAATTTGTAAACTTGATCCAGGAATACTTGAGCAACATCTTTGGCTTTGTATGGATGTGAAAGTGCCATGAAATGGCCATACTTAGTTAACCTATCGACGACCACAAATATAACAGATTTGCCATGTGATTTGGGAAGGCCCTCAATAAAATCCATAGAGATATCAGACCAAACTCGATTGGGAATAGCAAGAGGCTGTAACAATCTAGGGGATTTCACATTTTCACTCTTAAACCTTTGACAAATGTCACATTCGGAAACCAACTTTGAAACATCTTTCTTTAACCCTTTCCAATACAAAGTTCTCTAAATTCTCTTAGTGGTTTTATCAATCCTTGAATGCCCACCTATTGCAAAGCAATGAAATTCCTCCATAATCTGGATCTTGAGCTGAGGCATGTTCCCTACCACCAATTTGCCTTTATAGGTCAGAATCCCTTGCTTCCAACGATAACCCATATGGGAAGTATGATCAAGAATCAAATCCGCAATGACCTATTGCACCACTGGATCATATACCTAACTTTGCTTAATTTTAGCAAACCAACTAGTAGACACAAAAGTGATAGCATGCAAAGTAGCAGGGTTATCTGTAGTATCCTCCCTCCTAGACAAAGCATCTGCTGCCCTATTCTCCTTTCCACATCTGTAAATGATCTCATAATCATAACCCAACAATTTAGTAATCTATTTCTGTTGGAATGGGGTGCCCACCTTTTGCTCCAATAGGTACTTTAAGCTTTGGTGATCTATTCTGATAAGGAATTTCCTACCCAAAAGGTAATGCCTCCATTTGAGTAAAGCCAAGACCACTGCCATTAATTCCTTTTCATAGGTAGATAAAAGTTGATCCCGTGCAAATAAGCCTTTACTGCAAAAAGCTATCGGATGTCCCTCTTGCATTAGCACAGCCCCTAAGCCTTTTCCCAATGCATCTGATTCCACCACAAATTCTTTAGTATAATTAGGCAAAGCCAGAACTGGTATTGTGGTCATTACTGCCTTAAGCTGTTCAAATGCCATTGCAGCTTCTGAGTTCCATTGGAAGGAATCCTTTTTGAGTAATTTATTGAGTGGAGAACAAATTTTTCCATAGCCCTGAACAAACCGTCTATAGTATCCTGTAAGGCCAAGAAATCCTCTTAGTTCCTTTAAAGTAGCAGGTGTAGGCCAACTAGTCATAGCTGTAATTTTGGGTTGTTCAGCAGAAACCCCTTCCCCTGAAACCAAATGCCCCAAGTATTCTACCTCCTCTTTACCAAACACACACTTGGACCTTTTGGCAAACAGTTGGTGAACTCGCAGCAATTGCAAAGTAGTTTGCAAATGATGCAAATGATTGGTCCATGTACTATTGTATACTAAAATGTCATAAAAAATACTAAGATGAATTTCCTTAAGTGAGGCCTGAAAACTTCATTCATCAAGCTTTGAAAAGTAGATGGGGCATTTGTTAACCCAAATGGCATTACCATGAACTCATAATGTCCATCATGGGTTCTAAATGCAGTTTTGTAAATGTCTGTAGGAGTTACCCTGATCTGGTGATAACCAGATCTCAAATCCAGCTTAGAGAAATACTTAGCACCACACAATTCATCAAGGAGTTCATCTATAACAGGAATACGAAATTTATCCTTCACAGTAGCTTTATTTAGGGCTCGATAATCAATACACATTCTCCGACTCCCATCCTTCTTCTTAACTAATAGCACAGGTGAAGAATAAGAACTAACACTGGTTCTAATAACTCCTGAAATTAACATCTTGCTAACTTGTTTTTCAATCTCAGCCTTTTGGAAATAGGGATACCTGTAGGGCCTGATATTTGTAGGTTCTGTTCCTGGTTTCAATGGTATGCAATGGTCGTGAGCTCTGGTTGGAGGAAGGGTCTTAGGTTCTTGAAAAATATCTTCATAATTAGCCAATAATGCTTCCAAGTCTGGTGACTATGTATCTTCTAGTTCATTACATTCAGCTTGAAGAGAGTACACCTGAGCTATAACTCCATGTGCTTGTTTCTGAATTATCTTTTTCATCTTATTAGCCCCAATGACTGTCAATTCTCCTTTCTTTCCTCCCCTTAGCACATGCCTTCTGTCATTCAACTGAAACTCCATGCTAAGATTCTTGAAATCCCATTTCACTGGACCCAATGTTGCTAACCACTGAATCCCCAAAACCATGTCACAGCCCTTGAGTTGCAAAATCCTCATATCAACTTGAAATTCGGTACCCTGCATTTCCCACCAAAATCCTTTACATATTGTTGTGCTCATTAGTTTGGTTCCATCAGTAACTGAAACTGGTAATAGGTCTGTCTCTGAGGCCATTATCCCAACTCTCTTGATTACTTTTGGACTTAGGAAATTATGAGTACTTCCCGAGTCTATTAACATCATGACTAGCTTTTTCTTGACATTGCCTTTTACCCTCATAGTTCTATAGGAAATAGAGCCAGACAGGGCATTAATAGAAATTTGAAATTCCTCTTCTGGACTCTGATCTTCATCCACATCTTCACCCTCGTCTTCCACCTGTTCCTAATCTTCTTGTTCAACCTCCAGAGCATATAATTGCTTGTTTTTACAAATATGGCCCCTTATATACTTCTCATTGCATTTGAAACATAATCCTTTGGCTTTTTTTTTCTTCCAAGTCCTTTGGTAGTTCTTTCTTCACAAGATTCATAAATGGATTTTGTTTGGCCTGATGGGAAAAAGTAGATTCTCCCACTCTATTCCCTTGTCTGGCTCTTCTTGCTATGGCTTCAATGCTATTCTCCTACATTTTAGCCAATCCAATGGCCTGAACTATAGTAGTAGGCCTGAACATTAACACCCCTGCCTTAATGTCTTCTCTTAACCCACTGATGAAACAACTAATGAAAAAAGCTTCTGGTAAATCACTGGTTTTATTTGCCAAAATCTCAAATTTTTTCTGATATTCCATCACAGTGGTTGTTTTCCTTAATTTGGTCAAATCACCCATTGCATCTTCATAAGAATTGGGCCCAAATCTAGAAATAATTCCTTGTTTGAACAGATCCCAATTAATCTGGCGATGGCATTTCTCAAACCATTGGTACCATTGAAGGGCCTTATCCTCTAAATGCAGAGTGGCTAATTTCATCTTATTTGCACTTTCAACCGAGTTATAATCAAAGAATCTCTCATATTTATATAACCATCTAGTGGAATCTTCCCCAAAAAATCTTGGAAAATCAATTCTTGCATATCTGGTATTGGAAAAAGTAGAGAATTGAGATGAATCCGAACGAACCCGAGCTTCCATGGTTTCTGGATGATTTCCAAAAACTCCATTTGCCATTTGATCATACTTGACATTCATGGCAAAAATCAATTCCTTGATTTCATTCACATCTTTCAATGAATTTCTGATCTCTCTGATATCCTGTGCTTGCCTATCACTGCTGTCTTTAAGAGTACATATTGCTTCATCGATTTTTTTTTTTATTCTTGTGCCCTAGTTCCATTTGCCATTTCTGTGGAATCTCTCTTGCAGGCCAAGAATAGCCTTGCTCTGATACCAATTGATATGACTATGAAAGAAGAAAGCAGTAATTGAAGAAAAAGAAGAGAGAAAATGGAAAACTAAGTTTGGAGTCCATTCATTTTCTCATACAACTTGATTATAGTCAAAAAAATCCCCCATTTTTCCCCTCTCAACCGTAGCTATATACATCCAATACTAACTAACTAACAAACCTCCTAACCCACTAACTAACCCCCAACAATCAAACAATCTCTCAAACTAATTCTCCCTCTCAAACTGAATTCCTGAATTTCAGCGCCAACTGAGCTAACTGAATCCAAAACTTTATAAAAACTTCCTAAATCATAACACTCGGCGTCGGAGAGAGGACAATCTGGTGGACATCAGGAAGAACAAGCGCGAGGACAATCTCTTGAAGAAGCGAAGAGAAGGTCTTCTTCTTCAGTCTCAGCAACTCTCAGATGGGATTGACGGGTGTCCTTCCCTTTTCTGTTGAATTGTGTTTGGTTGCTGAGAAAATGTGGGAAATGGGAAAGATTTGTGCTGTTGGGTTTTTGAGTTTTTCTGTAGTAGGTAATTGAGAAATTTGAAAATTCTACTCAATTGAGCCCAATTCAGATGATCTTACTCTTCTAGCCCTTCTAAATTTGTTTGCTGACAAATTGTAGGATAGGGATATAGATCAATGAGTGGAGCCTTGTATTTTTATTACATTCCATTTGGGAAACTAGTTTAGTTGAATTTTACTTTTTTAGATGCCAAATTGTTAGGAAATTAATTTTTAAAGAAACTCACTTAAAGGTTTCATTTCCAGTCTCATTGACTTGCAGATGCTTCGTAATTCCCTATAGCTATTAAAAGATTGTGGTCATTTTGCCCTCACTGAAATACTAGAATTTGATCTCTGTGCTGATCTTCAATTGCTGTCTATGCATGGACCTTTATTGGGTTGGATTGGTTGCTGTTTGAATTATAGGTAAAAAGATCAAGTTTGATGTTGGAAATCAAGTTTGATGTTGGAAATTTTGGGTTAAGGTTAAGCCCTCAACCTGGGTTTAGTTGAGTTGATTGCCTTGTCTTCAGAAACCAAATTTGATAATAATAATAATAATAAAAGAACTTTCTAGTTTTCTGTTCCTTTGTTCTGTTTTATTGGTAACCAACCATATGGGTTATTACTTTGGTAGCTGCTGAATCTACTGGTACATCTTGCTTCTGGTTTATTTTATAGTTTTATAAATTTTTATGTGATGATGCGTGATGATTTATGAGTGCTACAGTCCGTTTGAGTGTCAGTGGTAGAAAACTGTGCATCTTAGAACTTTGAACGTCAAAGTTTGTGTTCTTCATTCATTCCTTTTAATTTTATTCCATTTGGATGCCTTAAAAATTAAGGAAAATACACGATTATGAAGTATTCATTATTATTATTATTATTATTATTTTAAATCCAAGATTGGTACACTTCATTTGAACTTGGTTAAAAGCTAAATTAGACTTCGTTGAAGGGAGTTTTGTTGTTATCGAAATTTTACTATACTCTAATCTATGAAGCACAGACGTGTGATTTTGCCTCATGTATCAGTGTTACGATTCATTCGATTGGCAGGTCCAATTGATTCATAGCCTCTCGTGCACAACCCATATTCATTCAAGGATTTTGACACATTAGACATGCTTGGGAACATATCCCTATTTAAAATTTTTTTCGACGAAGATGGTAGTGACATGCTTGTCGGGAAAACCAGACATGATTGAGACACGGAGGGGCTAAAGTCCAATTTTAGAATGTAAGGGGTTAATGTATGAGTATTTTCCAATATGATATGTGTAACAGATGAATTAAGGGAGTTCTTAGTGTGCAAGTTTACAAACTTGCAATATGAGTATTTTCCAATATGACACGTATAACAGATGAATTAAGGGAGTTCTAAGTGTGCAATTCAAGCAGAGGTGGTTAGTGCCCTTGTTAGTAACTAATGGACATGGAGGAGAATATTTTTAGCTGAAAGAAGGGTTTTTAAAGGCTAATTACAGAGGGGAACTGCCAAACTCCTTGAAGGGCATTTCAAAGTTTGTCTCTATTTGTTTTCCAAGTGTTGCTTCATTTGTGGATTCCATTGATAGGATGCCTTATCATACATACTTTTTCACTTCTTCTTACAATTAGTTATCGTATCAATGTCTTATCCTATATAAATTTTTTTTTTTTTCTTTTTATCGTATCTCTGCCGTGCCCATGACTGTGCGTGTGCTTGTGTCAAGAAGTTGTACCAAGAATACGTCAGTAGAAGATACATGGAGCATTGAATAATGTACCGAGTATTTTGCCTATCCGCTTGAATCCTTGATGATATCCTTGATGATTTTTATTTTTTTCATCTTTCTGCTTGATGTAAATTTTTTGAAAACAAGACCAGCAGTGGCTTCTGTAGTGAGGATTTTCTTTACGAAAGAAGCCTGGTGACTGCAGTCAATAGGCTAAAGTTGTAACCATTGTAATCAGTAGAAGATACATGAAGCATTGAATAATGTACCGAGTATTTTACCTTTCCCCTTGAATCCTTGATGATTTTTATTTTTTTTTCATCTTTCTGCTTGATGTAAAAATTTTGAAAACAAAACCAGCAGTGGCTTCTGTAGTGAAGATTTTCTTTACAAAAGAAGCCTGGTGACTGCAGTGCAGTCAATAGGTTAAAGTTGTAACCATTGTAAATAAAAATCGCCCATGACAAACCTGAAGTTAATTGGGAGCCTGAAGTGCTTTTTGGAATGTTCTTGATTTAGTTATGCCACCCATATGTCATAAATGCAGTTCCTAATAGAGTTTGATTTAGCCTTTTTGATCCGATTTCATTTTTACCCTTATTTTTGAGGTTAGCAATGGAATATATAACTGAAGTGTAACATGAATAGATTTGAGTATGAACAACCAATTTCAATGTTTTACTCTGAAAGGCAATTCAGATTTATTCAAATACTTTTCCACTTGGGGCTTTTTGGTTTAACAATTCTATTTTGCTTTTGGTTTTTGTTCTTTCTGATGTGTAACAGTTGGAAAGTATTCCTTTGATGGTGCAAGGAGTATGGTCTGAAGATCCTGCAGCGCAAATAGAAGCAACTACTCAGTTCAGAAAGTTATTATCGATTGGTATGGGTGGAGTTGTGGTATTGGTAATATTTTTAGGAATACTTCAATGAACCTTTTTTTAGTGTTGACTTTTGGTTTGTGATGCGTGTAGAACGTAGCCCTCCAATAGACGAAGTGATCAAAGCAGGTGTAGTCCCTTGGTTTGTGGAGTTTCTTGGAAGGCAAGATCTGCCTCAGCTGCAAGTAGGGACTATTTGTACCTTTATTTTTTTTCACTGAACTGGCTCTATTTCTGATTGATGTAATCAATCTAGCACAAGCTTGATTTTGTCTTTGTTTGCAGTTTGAGGCAGCATGGGCTTTGACCAATGTTGCATCTGGGACATCAGAGCATACTCAAGTTGTCATTGAACATGGTGCTGTCCCCAAGTTCGTGCTACTTTTGAGCTCTGCCAGTGATGATGTCCGTGAGCAGGTAAACTCTTGCCCCATTTTTCTTTGAAGCTCTTGTCATTCTAGGTTCACGTGTGACAAACTTTTCTAAACTTTTTGGAAGTCATATTAAAATTCGTACAAAGTGTTTGACTTGACTTTGTTAACCATGCTTCTGAAGTGATTTCCTAATTAAAACTTCTGGATTCTTTATTTTTAAATGTTTGAAAACTTTTATATTTATTGCCAACTTCTCTTAATATAGCATGTGTGCTCAGCCCCTTTTCATACCTCACTTCTCTTAATTCTTGCAACGGTATTATTCCATTATGCTTCATTGTTTTGTTTTTCTTATATTTTCCCAATGTCTTACCAAATTTTAATGTTATCCCTCGCTTCCAGAATTTTCATACTCTTTGTTGTTCTAAATTCTGAGTAATGCACCTAACTGTTTGTTGACACGATAATTATTTTTGGTTGTGACTACTAATGAATTTGCATTTCTTAATTTTTATGATGTATAAACAGGCAGTATGGGCTTTGGGTAATGTTGCTGGTGACTCTCCAAGTTGTAGGGATCTTGTTCTTGGTAATGGTGCACTTATGCCTTTGCTAGCTCAGTTGAATGAACACTCAACACTTTCTATGCTGAGAAATGCTACACGGACTCTGTCCAACTTCTGTCGGGGCAAGCCTCCAACACCATTTGAGCAGGTTGTGAGACATCTCAAAGTATTGTTTTATATTTAACAATAATCTTGCAGAAGGATTGTTATAGATTTTTAATGATAATTAGGGCGCCAGATGATTTGAATTGTTCATAAAATGCTCGGGATAAGAATTTTTTATTGAGCTCATTCAAACTCGTTTATTCATTAAATGAACCAAGCTCAAGGTTGAACTTGAAGCTTGTCGGGCTTGGCATTTGAATGATTTACGTAGAATATGATACAAATACAAGAGGTGGCCCTGCATATCATGCACTTAACCAACTCTTCCAAAGTTTCTGCAATTTTGGTCCATTATTTTAAAAAAAGAGAAAAAAAAAAAAAAAACTTGCAATAATTAAAATGTAACACATGTCACTTAAGGTGCATCTTGTTGTGCTTTGAGGTGGTGTCGGGCTTGCGGATTAATTTGAGTAAGTCGGAGTTGATTCCAGTGGGGGAGGTTGGTAGGTTGCCGATGTTAGCAATAGTTTTGGGCTGTATGGTTGCACTGCCGGTGTCTTATTTGGGGTTACCATTGGGTGCTACTTACAAGGCAAAAGGGATGTGCGAAGGGGTTGTGGAATGGGTGCAGCGCCGGTCCGCCGCTTGGCGGGATGGAAGAAGCAATATTTGTCGAAGGGGGGAAGATTGACATTGATCAAAAGTGTGTTGAGCAGTATTCTGACCTACTTTATGTCATTGCATGTCATTCCTGTTTCAGTGGCGACTCGCTTGGAGAAGCTTAAGCGGGATTTCTTGTGTGTGGGGGGAATGGGGGTGGAGGGGAGGAGTTTAGATATCATTTGATTGATTGGAGGAGGATTTGTTGTCCAAAGGAGGTGGGTGATTTGGGGGTGCGAAGGTTGGTGTCGTTTAATAGGGCGTTATTAGGGAAGTGTTTCAGCTATTTGCTTGGGAGAGGGATTGGTTGTGGCGTAGGGTGCTGCTGCCAAGAATAGGGTGGGAAGGGGGGATTGGAGGTCGGGGGATGTTGTTGGGTCTTATGGTTGGGGTTTGTGGAAGGGGATTTGGTTGGAGAGGGGGAGTTTTGAGATAGGGTCAAGTTTTGGGTGGGATCAAGGGAGAAGGTGTTGTTTTGGAGGGATAGGTGGTGTGGGGAGGTTTCGTTGGAAGTGTGGTTCTCTTTGATTTTTAGTATTGCTATGGATCGGGAGGCTACGGTTGCGGATTGTTTGGAGGTGGACGGTGTGGTGGCGTGGGATGTCCAGTTGCACCGGCAGGTTCAGGATTGGGAGGTGGGTCGATTAGAGAAGTTGCTCAGCTTCTTGTATGGATTAAGGATTATTGGTAGTGGGAAGATGTGGTAGTTTGGGATGTGGCGGCTACCAAAGGCTAGTTTTTTGTTTCATTATTTTATCGGAGTTTGGAGGGGTAGTTAGTGGAGGTCTATGAAGCATGGAGACAGACACAGACACGGGACACGACAATTTCAAAAAAATGGGGACACGGACACGGCGGGGGACACGGTGAATTTTATTTTATTTATTTTTTATATATTTTTATGTGTTATGTAGAAACATATTAGATTCATCCTAAATCAAAATTAACAAAAACTAACATAGTAACATTAATTCAATAAATATAACCACTACATTTAAACAAATTAATAGATCATCCATTCACAAAAAAGTAATAATAAACAATAACAAAAACTAAGACGAGAAGGGGAAACATTCAACATCCAACAATATTCTTCACAAAAGCACTAAATAAGAGAGGCAAAAAAAGAAAAAACCCCTGCCGTGTCCCCATATGGACACACGTGTCCCCGGCGTGTCCCTGGGTCAGACACCGCCACGACACCGATTTTGGAGAGTCCATGCTTCAAAGGTGGAGGTTTTTCCTTGGAAGAGTATGGGTATCAAGTGCTCCTTCTAAGGTGGTTTTCTTTTCATGGACTGCATTGGGACGGAATCTTACTATTGATAATTTGGTTCACCGTGGACATGTGTCGGTTAATCGATGTTGTATGTGTTGTGCTGATGCGGAGTTTGTGAATCATTTGTTTCTTCATTGTTCCGTGATTTCGAGGTTGTGGGCTGTATTTTTTCTATGTTTGGAGTTGCTTGGGTGCAGCCGAGGGGGGTTTTGAAGTTATTGTGTAGTTGGAGAGGGGTTTGAATAGGAGGTCATCGGCGCTGGGTCTAGTTGTTGTTGCTATTTTGTTTGATGTGGTTGGTTTGACTGGAGAGAAATCGGCGCACTTTTCAAGAGTTATCTCGGATTGTGTCGTGGCTTGAAAACTGGTTATTGGTTACTTTGTATAGTTGGTTGGAGAGGAGGGGGGATCCGGATTTGTTTGCTTTTTTAGACTTTTTGGATGATGTTATTGGTTAGGTGTTTTTAGTTGTTTTCTAGCTGTTTTTGGTGATTTCCCATGTTGGGATATTTTGTATTCTTTTGCATCATCTTGGTACTTTCTCAATAAAATCAGATTTTTTATAAATAAAAAAAAAGAAAAAAAATGCAACACATGTCACTACAATTAATCTACGAGCAGATCTTGGCTCTTTAGCTCATGATATAGTCATGAACCTAGCAGCCCGACGCTAAACACCTAAAAGCTCAGCTCGGCTCATTTGTAACCTTGATGATAATTGGCCTCCTTTCCTGACTGTATTAAGGTGGGCAAGTCTAGTTATGTTGTTATCTTCTTTTTGGCTTTTTCAGGTGAAACCTGCATTGCCAGTTCTTCGGCAACTTATCCACTTGAATGATGAAGAAGTTTTAACTAATGCTTGCTGGGCACTCTCTTATCTTTCTGATGGCCCAAATGACAAAATTCAAGCTGTGATTGAGGCAGGTGTCTGTCCACGACTTGTGGAGCTTCTGCTGTATGTTCCTATTTTCTCTAAAATTTTAAATTATGACATTGATTTAACTTGGATTCCTCTTATAGTTTTCTAGAATTAGTTGTGCAGAAAAATTATCCTTTCTGCAAATTACTGGAACATTTTGCATTTTTTCTAGGCTGAATTTTTGTACTCTTATTTTATTTTATTTATTTTCAGGTAATAGTTGCCAGATTTGTTATAGTGGTACTAACTAAAATTTGTTTTCCACAAGTCATCCATCGCCTACGGTTCTTATACCTGCTCTTAGAACAGTGGGAAACATTGTTAGAGGTGATGACACCCAAACTCAGGTATTAATGATTTCTACATCCATGCAATTAATTCTTACCATTATTGCAGCTGGATGCAGTATCATCATTTTTTTTTATTTGTTCATTTACATTGTATTGGCTAATACCAATACAAAAAGATGATATTCACTTGCAATTATCAATACAATAACTAGTTTATTAGTATAGTAAATTTCTTTTGGGCCTTTGGCATTCTTGTAGTGAAATTAGTGGAAGGCAAAATACTTCCTATCTAAGGATTCTGATTTCATCTGGATGAAAAAGAAAATGTGGGTTTCGTATTTTGGTTTATTACTTTATTATGTGCATGACCCTTCATTTATTTCTACCTATAAACAGAGACCTTTCTTTGATTTCTGTAAAACTGAATGCTTGAACCTTTTCAATATGAGTGCTCCTGTGTATGCAAGGGCTTTTGGAACTTCTGTGGCCACTAGTTAATCATTCTTTCCAGAAATATATATATATATATAAGTTCTGTATTTTGCTCCTTTTTACCAGAAAGGCAGAAGCTAGTGACCTGTATACAGTCAATACATTTCCATCCGAATCTCCAAGTCTGATTTACTTATCACTGTTATGAAACTTGGACTGTCTAATGAATCAGAAAAGAGAAAGATGAGGTTCATTGGTTTAGCCTCGTGGCCTGCTGGAACTCAATCCTGATGTCAATGATGTATGGAAAGATCTTATATTGTATCAAAATAGAATACGATCATTAACAGTCAATGAATTTCCAAGTCTTTTTTACTTATAAATATTGTAAAACTTGGTTTATCTAATAAACCAGAAAAGAGACCAAGATGAGGTTCATTGGTTTAACCTCATGGTCAGCTGGAACTGAATCCTGATGTCAATGGTGTACGGAAATATATTATATTGGCCCTGTTTGGTAACGCTTAAAATTCAATTTATTCAACTTACTTGCTTTAAACAAGTTGACTGTTAGTGTTTGGTTGCAATTGTAAATTAGAGCTTATTTGACTTTTTTAGCTTATTTAGCCAAAAAATGTGAGATTTTCATACACTACAATTTGTAGCTTTTTTAAGCTTATTTGAAATCCTTAAATACATAGAGACAAAACATTTTGTGGGCATTCTAGATATTTGCACAACAAAAAAATTTATGTGACAGCTTATGTTTCACAGATTATTAAAAGCCACCCAAAACAGATTTACAACTTATTTTAATTCTTTTAAGATAATAATCATAAAAGCTAACTTATAAGTTATACCAAACAGGCTATTGTATCAAAATAGAATATCATTTAAGTATGAAAAAATTATGCTAAAAAAAACTTCTTAGTTTGATCAGATTCCCATAACATTTTCAGACAAGCTTTTTTGCGTTCTCTTTTTTGTAATGAATAGAAGTGTAACTTCTGGCTGTTTTTCTTTTCTTCCCTTTTTTGTCTTCAACATCATGTTCGAGGAGTGAGAGAGAGGTACTAAAAGGAAGGAATAAACTACGAAAGAGCTACAGAAAGACGGAACAGAATTATAGCAACCTAGGAGGAAAAAATCAAAGCCAGACCAAATATTTTATGGTTATGGTCACAAACACCCTTTAGCATAAAGAAATTGCAGAGTTTAAATGATTCTCGTTGTAGCCCAATTCCCCAAATAGAGTAAAAAATTGACACAAGCTACATCTATAATCAACAACCATAAAACCCATCCGGGGAAAAAATTTGGAAGCTTTAAATTCTTCTTGTAACCAGGATTAGGGAGAATGCCATTGTGATACAAAACAGGGACATCAATACAATCAGTAATGAAAATTTTAGACGACAAATTCTAGATGTTCCATTTTTCTCCATGGAAATGATTCCATCAGTCCTTGTGGTATTGAAAACACATTAACCCAACTAGTCACCCTGTTATATGGACTATTATAAATGCAATTGACACGTGGGTTAGGGTATGAGATATGTGTCCAACATGTCTAGTTGATTTTGCAAGCAATAAGTTTGTCTTGTCATTGATTCTACTCTACAACTATGCATAAAACTCTCATATTTTCCATGAATGGCTCTATCATCTACATTACATTGTAAATACCAACCTACCCTTGAATTAACCGTGGTGGACTTGCGGGAAACTGCTACACCCCTGGGGATTAGTTAGGCTTTGATGCGGACACCTAGTGCCAATCAAAAAAATAAAAAATAAAAAATACCAACTTACCCTTAATGGAATAATATTAAGAAAATATGATGTGTGGCCGTGGCCAGTGTCTTTAGATATTGAAACTAGAAGAATCTAACACTTAGGCTCATACCTCCACCAAACACCACACCCGAGTCCATGTAACATAGCTAAGCCTCCTATTTGATCACTTCCTCACAGACAGACAAAGAGAGAGAGATGGTCAGAATTACATCACTAAAAGAGAGGAGCTTCTAATATTCATAGACCTCAATATGTTCAATTATTTTATTATTGAGAATGTATTCATATTTATATAGGTTTTAGTTTTTGTTTCCAAATGTTTTTCATACGTTTCTAAATTCTTTTTTCATTTCCATTCTTATGTTTTTTTGATATTTTTCCAAGCTAACCAAAACAATACACTAAAATGAATTTTGACCCTTGGTTGAAGATCATTTTATTTATATTTTTTAAAAATTGTGTTGGAGATCATTCTAGCACAATTTTGGCTTTTAGATGTATATTTTGGAAATCTCTTAATCCCTGGTTTTTTATTTACATTATTACACTTAAACCAATCATAGTTTATCATAACGACTATAATAACCATCCTTAATATTTTATAATCATAATTGATGTTTTTAATTTAAATTATAAACCTCTAAATTTAGGTTGTGAATATTACAATTCTCCCCTTCTAATTAAAATTTTGTCCCGTAACTTACCATGTTTAAACAAATGAGGGTATTGAGTCCGCATACTTTCCTTGCTCTCCAAGTTGCCTCCTCGGATGTGTATCTCCTGCATAAAACTTTCACCAACGATATGGTCTTGTTATGTAGTACTTGATGCTGACAATCTAAAATCTGCACTGGCTCCTCAACATATGACAAGTCCTCTTTCAATTCAATAGGCTGAGTAATAAATATATGTGATGGATTTGGAATGTACTTTCATAACATTGAGACGTGGAATACATCATGTAACCAAGACAACTCACATGGCAATGCTAACCAGTAAGTTGTAGTCCCAATTCGCTCAATAATGTCACAAGGGCCAATATACCGCGGACTCAACTTGCCCCTTTTAACAAACCACACCACCCCTTTCCATATTGACACCTGTAAGAATACCCTGTCACCAATAGCGAACTCTAGATTTCTCCTTTGATTATCTGCATAACTTTTCTGACAACTTTGTACAATTTTCAAGCGATCTTGTATTACTTCCACTTTATTAATAGTTGTCCGAACCATTTTAGGTCCGAATAATTTCTTTCCCCCACATCACTCCAACATACTGGAGTTTTACACTTTCGGCCATACAAAGCCTCGTATGGAGCCATACCAATACTTGTTTGATAGTAGTTATTATAGGCAAGTTTTATCAGTGGCAAATACTTATCCCAGCTATCTTTGAAGTGCAACACACAAGACCACAACATATCCTCCAAAGGTCTGGATAGTCCTTTCAGACTATCCGTTTGTCTAGGGATGAAAAGTTGAACTAAAGGTAAGTTTGGCAACATCAAATAGTGGCCAAAAAGCCACTAAAAAGGCCAAAAAGCCAAAAACTATACAAAAAAAGCATTTCAAACATACTATTTTTTTCACCTCATATTTTAGATGAAAAGCCAAAAAGTTACTAAAATAGCTTATTCCCAAACCAACTCTAAATTTCAAGGTAGTCCCCATAGCTTGTTGTAAACTGGGTCACAATCTAGAAGCAAATCTAGGATCCTTGTTTGAAACAATAGATATTGGAGTCCCATGCAAGAGAATAGTCTCATCAACATACAATGTAGCATACTTGTCGATAGAATACTTAACCGTAACAGGTAAGAAATAGGTTGATTTGGTCAATCTATCTACAATCACCCAAATAGAATCGTAGCCTTGCTGGGACCAAGTGAGGAAGTCCAACCACAAAATCCATTGTGACATTCTCCCATTTCTACTCAAGAATAGGAAGAGGTTGCAACAAACTTGCAAGACATTGATGCTCAGTTTTTACTTGTGGACACACCAAACAATAAGCAACAAGTTCAGCCATCTCTCTTTTCATTCCACTCCAATAATGCTCCCCAAGATTGTAATACATTTTAGTACTACCTAGGTTTCCAAAATTTCTCTCTTTACGCTATGTTTGGTTGGGGGATTTGGGAATAGATTTGGAAAAGGAAAGGGAAAAGGTAGGTGAAATGTGAATAAAATATACCTACATTTTACATCGTTTCACTCACCTTTTCCTTTCCTTTTCCTTTTCCAAATTCCTTCCCAAATCTCCCAACCAAACACAACATTAAAGTTTGGTCTTTCCACTTTGTTATGGCTTGCACCTTTTTAGAATCAATACAAATTCCATCCCTAGTGATCACATGCCCCTAGAAAACAGTCAGGGTTTTATCTTCCAGATTTGGCTATCCCGTTCTAGTCAGAAGAGATTCATTCTTTCCTCTATGGCGAGATTGATCCTTTCTGTTGGAGCTCGTTTAAAGGCGTGTTTGGGTTTTTTGCATGCTAGCGCGCGTACTCTTCCTCTATAAGCTAGACTCTATCACACTATCCAACCAGAACTCACATTTACTTAATTTGGCAAACAACCGCTTGTTTTTTGCGAAGTTTGTAATGTTGTACGTAAATGATCCATGTGTTTCTCTCTATTACAGGAGCATATTAAGATATCGTCAATAAACACAATAATAAAGGCATAATATGATCATTTTTGAGACATCCTTGTCTATTGAAGGAGGCAATCAGTGGTGCAGTTAGATATTTTACCTTAAGTAACTGATTCGTGGAGTGGAAGTGCAATAGTATCTCTGAGCATATATATAAATGTACACACACACACATAATATGTTAATGTCATACATACTTTCAAGTACTTTGTATTTATTATTTATTTTTATTTATGAAATTGACTAATAATCAATATTGAAAAACATTCTGAATAAGAGATTGTTAAGAGTAAATAAAAAAGTACTATATTTGTTGAGGTGTAAGCGGCAACCAAATGATGAGATTATTTTTTCTTCTACTCTAAGGTCACAAGCTCAATTCTTTCTGCACATTCGGAACATGATGAGTGCTAAGGCTTTAATTACTACCTTGAGTCTTTACTCATGGAGGTTAGGGACTGGTCAAATAGGAATTCCGTATGTCAGTCAGCGAATTTGGCTAAAATAATACTTGAATTTCACGTGTTTTACGTAACATTTCACTAATTTATCTATGCGGTGCAAAATAAATCTAGGATATTAGGATTGATAATTTCTTTACAGTTAGTAGGGATTGGTAGGTTGGATGGTGCAGTTATAGTCTTTCGGAAATGATGATGAATGCAGAGGATGATGGACAAGTTTTTAATTCTTGTGGGGCAGTAGCCCTTGCATACATTGTACTGTACGTGGGAAGAAATTATGTTTAATTATTCTTTTAAGAGTATCCTATAAGTCTCTGACTCTTTACTCTTGAATGATAAGGTACATTAGCTATGTGTTTCTATACATATATTATATAGATGTATCTGAAAAGATGTCATCACAAAGCTTTATGGAGTACCTATTCTAACAAGAATTAATTAGGAAACTGAAATTTTGAAATGCTGAATGCTGTCATGAAATTTGTGTATGTATTTAACAAGTAAAACTGCATTTTAGTGGAATGGTAGCGCTGAGAAAATTGAAACACTCTCTCTCTCTCTCTCTCTCTCTCTCTCTCTCACACACACACACACACACAAACACACATCCTTGATATACTTTTCCTCGCACAGTGAGAAATAACTCATTTTATTTGTTTCAGTTTGTGATTGAGAACCATGTCCTCCCTTGTCTCTACCAACTTCTCACACAAAATCACGAAAAAAGAATCAAGAAAGAAACTTGCTGGACAATTTCAAATATCACTGCTGGGAATAGAAGTCAAATTCAGGTATGTGGATTCCCTTGCATATCCATTCATTCAGAAGAATCTTTTATGTTGCCAACTGTGAATATATTACCAGCTTTGTATCAATCTCTCTTTCATTGCATGTGTTATGTTAGTCAACCATGATTCTTTTGTGTTGTATCAACACCCTCAATTTATTGGTGAGCAATGGTGCATTTTTTAATCCTTTCAATATAGATCTTGCTTAATCTGAAATCATTTTTATACTAATGGTTCTGTAAGAAAGGATCTGATTTTCTAGTCCATCTGGTTAGTTGGTTAAACTTGTTTTTATTGTTAATCTTTTCCTAGTTATATCATGATTTGTCTTGGGAGATTTTGAGATAGAAATTTGCGTAAGAAGAGAGGAACATACACTCATCATAGCTGTTTCTGTATGAAACCATTCTTGTTCTGTTTTGCCTGAAACGATTTTAATATGTTATATTTGTTGCTACTAAGTAATTACATAGTTCCCTTATAAAATGTCATGAGGTGAATCGGATACAAAAGCGAACAGCTGTAGTAATGTTTGTGCTGTCTTTTGTTATAATGGTGGAAGCAATCTGTTGCAAAGTTGCCAAAAGGAGTAAATGGGTGGCATTTTGGGAATTGGAAAAACTGTAGGAAAAGGCATAATGTGCCAATCGCATATTAGCTAGTGGGGAAAAAGTTATTGTTCTGTTTGCATGGATTATCCCAATTAATCTGTTGCATTTTGTTTTTTTTTTTGGCGTGGGAACAGGCTGTTATTGAAGCAAATATTATCCTTCCTCTGGTACACCTTCTTCAACATGCAGAATTTGACATCAAGAAGGAGGCTGCGTGGGCTATCTTAAATGCTACCTCTGGAGGATCTCATGATCAGATTCGGTTTGTTTCTCATCTCGATTTCTGCATATATAGCCAGTATGGTTAAATTGGCTGCTTATCTGTTCAGACCTAGTTTTTAGCTTTTCTTCACTCACCTTTTCCTCTATCCTTTTTCCATTTCCCATTTCTCATTCATTTCAAACTACAATCTAAGTAACAATCTTTCAAGTCTGCAGTGCCCAAAAATTTTATTTACTTGATACCTACTACAGTGGTAATCTTCCCATCCTGTTCTATCCAGAGCCGTAACTCTGGTAAATCACGAAGAATAGCGTCATAGTAGTAGGTCACTTGTCATTAAATGTCAAAGCAACAGGTTGAATTACTTTATATGTTGGATTTCTGATGATAATTGATTATTGAACTTACAAGTAATTTCCTCATTGAATAAACAAGATTCAGTTGGTCCTTTCACTTAATCATATCCACATGATAAGGGTCCACCTAAATTTGGCAAAATAATGCATTGGGCTGAGGCCTGTTCTCATATACAATCGGTGTCAATTGCAGATTCTTGGCTAGTCAAGGTTGCATTAAGCCACTTTGCGATCTTCTAATCTGTCCAGACCCAAGCATTGTGACTGTGTGCCTCAAGGGGCTTGAGAACATTTTGAAGGTGGGTGAGGCTGACAAAGAAGGGGGAATGAACAATGGAATTAATTTATATGCACAAACAATTGATGAAAGTGATGGATTGGATAAGATTGAAAATCTCCAAACCCATGACAACAACGAGATCTATGAGAAGGCTGTGAAGATCTTACAGAGATACTGGGCCAAGGAGGATGAGGAAGAACAAATTCTTCAAGACGGAATCAATGGAAATCAACAGGGTTTCAATTTCGGAAATGCCCAGCCCAATCTTCCTTCTGGTGGATTCAAATTGGTTGAGTCTGTTTTCGGACTTTGAGAGTAATGCTAGGGACCAAGAACTCGGACACAAAAATATCCTGAAAAACAATGTGGTCTACATTCAACTGCTTATCTGCATTCGAGGTCCACATGCTTACATATATATGATCATTTTGTTTTAGAAAATAAGACTGTAAACTGTATGATTGAATTCAAAATCTGAAAATTGAAATGAATCTAAAAAATTCAAAAGTTGAGAGATTTGAAAAAAAAAAAAAAAAAAAAAATGAATTTAGTGCATAACTGCCCATATAACTGATATAGGGGTATTTTTGAAAAACCCAAAATATGAGACATAAACACCCAGAGAAGACTTCTCTTTATAATAGTACTAGATATATATACACCTTTATTCAGTATTTCACTTGGTAATATCAAGGTAGAGTTGTATACTTGAATCTGCCGTCTATTATACTATATGAGAAATGGTATTTGTCATCTGATTTATTTCACTATACTATTTTACCCTCTAGGTGTATTTATTCAATTCAAGACATTGTGCATATTTAGTAAAGGGCAAATTTCACTTCAATGTGCATCTGCAAACTACCCATATAATTTGGAAATAACTATAATGTTCTTGTGGTTTGTGGACTAAATGAAGTATACCGTCAGACGTTCAATCCAAGTTAACATCAAGTGTGAAACATGTGCTAGGTCATAAGGGGGTTATGTTCTTATTTTCAAATATCAGAGGTAAATCACACATGGAGTAAAGCAAAGGGGGTTAAAGTCAATTTTATCTTTTAAAAAAATGACAAATATGAATTTCAATTAAAAATACTAAGTGTATGGAAAGATTAACGTTTTTTCCTAAGTTAAATTTCATGAAACTAATCTCTACTAAATGAAATTATTCAAAAAAAAAAAAAATTAATTTTGACTCTATTTTATTCAAAAAAAATATATTTTTATTAACTTCAAAATAATAAATGAAAAGACCATGTTCTCTCAAATAAAAGACAAAATGACTATATTAACTTGAAAATACTATTTTACCTATTTTCTTTATTTAATTGTGTAGGTTACATAGGAGATTTAAACATTTCTGGCATCCTTTAATGAAAATAACATTAAAATTTGTAACTAATTATCTATTAAATGGGTTATCTGTGTCAATTTCATATTATGCAGGTTTCACATAACCCTATTTGTTTATCATGTTATTATATAGTGTCATATTTGTGTTTGTGCTGAAAATGTTCAACCCTAACCCCTAATTTCGTGTACAATTCATGTTGTGTTAGAAATTCCCACCTGTAATAGAATCAAAGTAGGCTCAAGTGGAGTGCCTTTGGCATATTATGTGATCAATGATGCTAACAAAATTGACGTTGTTAATTTATAAAACAATTGTAAGACCAGTGATACTTTGCAGTTCACATAATATTGGAAAATTAAGAAACAACAAGCTCATAAAATGAGCGTAGTTAAGATGAGGATGCTTAGGTGGGTGTTTGGTAAGTTTTGGACAGAGAGAAATAGAAATGAATATACATTAAATGGTAGGAGTAGCACCAATTGAAAATATGTTGAGAGAGAACAAACTAAGATGGTTTGGTATGTACAATGTAGACTAGCAGATGAAATGGTAGAGAAGAATGTGATAGGATCACCGTAAAAGGAAATGTTAGGGGAAGACGTAAATTGACTTGGGATGTGATAGTAAAAAAATTAAATGAATTTATTTAATTTAACTGAGCATATAGCTTTTAATAGTACGAAATGACGAAAAAATGATTCACGTATCGTAGCCCACTTGATTGGGACATAAAGCTTTGTTTGGTTTAGTTTCGTTTGGTTTATTTCACTGTATTTGGGGTCAGGCACCCAAAATATTATAAAGAGTTCTTAGGATTTATTTTCATTTGGGTTTCGCTAAAGGTTTCCACTTAGTTGTTAACTACCTAAATCCATACTTTAGGACATAGCTTATTGCAGGTGTTTGCATATAAGCACATAAGCACTTGTAAATTGTATGTTAGACTGGATTGCACTCTGCCCCTCCAAGCTAACCAACAAAAAAAACTGAATTTTGGGAGGTGCCACATTCTTCCACAACCATTTGGAAAATCAAAGCAAACAATTTATTTTTGTCAAATTTATTTATATTTTTTCAAAACAATCAAAAAATAATTTAAAAAATCAAACCAAACCGCTATATCATATATTATTTTTAATATACATTCAATAAAATTAATAATTTTTATAAAAAATATTAACTTTGATATTAGAATAATTTGAAGACATTTCATCATAAAATACTAACATTTAATTTTATAATCTTGTAATAGAAATTTTAAAAAATTTAATGTGCTGAATTTGTAATACATATAATAGCATTATAGTAGAAATTAAAATTTACTCACAAAACTTAAAAAATTTTGAAAAAGTTTTTGAAATGGGTATTGAACGAGCCAAAATGAGCTTTTTGTTTGAATTTCATAACAAAGCCTCTATGACCTCTAAAAAGTGGACGAGGGTTACTATTTCACATAGGAAATAAATTTGTCATTAAGGTCCCTAATGGCACAAGTTTGAGCAAATCAAATTAACTTATCTTTAATTGTCCATAAATCTAAAGAATTGGATCACCAGTTTTAAAAAATTAAGAACAATGTTTGAAACCTCTATTTTATATTGTCCAAATCAATCGAGTTCTTTCAACTCAATGAAAAAAAATAATAATTTCATACAAAACTTACACTATGATTTAAGATGTTTGTATGACTTGTCTAATTTTGTCCAATCTCACTGAATAAGAAAAATATTTGATAGAATGAAGTGTTTTTTAAATGTGTGATATATCTGTCTACTTTATCAAAATACTAAAAAATAGATCAAGATTTATGAAAACAAAACAAAATAAGTGTTTTTAAAATTGGCCCCGCTTACATGCGTACGATTAAATCATTGCCTAAATTAACTGTTGTTTAGAGTCATTATTATTTATTTATTTATTTTCAGTGAATGCCTTTTAAAAATTGATCATATTGAGGGAGGGAGGCCCTTGCCGCAATGGTAAGGTTGTTTTATTATGCTGATAATAATATAAAATAAAATAAATCTATTATAATTCGAGTATTATGGATTCAAATCATAGAAATAATAGGCTTGTTTGGTTTGTTTTTCATAAAAAATTTTGGGAAAATTTTTCTACAAACAAATTTTCAAGAGTAATCAAACCAAACAAATTTTTTCAAAAAAAATCTCAAAATTTTGTTTGGTTGCCTACTTTCCAAAATAACTTTCTCTGTCATACACATCAAATCAATCACTTTTTGTAAAACTCTCTCCCCAAAACAATTTTCCACAACCATTTCTAAAAGAAGGCAAACCAAATAAGTTTTCGTACTTTTTATCTCAAAAACTACTCCACAAACACAAACCAAACACACCGTCTCTGGATACTGAATAATACGCATGCATATATCTGATCTTCCTCTAAACTCTGCCATGACAATAATCTTTGGAATTGTCCCTTTATAGATCTTGTAAATCAAAATGGGTCACTAGCTAAAAATCTTGTAGTTTTGTTATAAACAAACAAAATTGATCATAAAATTGAATACAAATACATATATACGCATAAAATTTTATAGAGTTTGTTACTATTTTGAAAAATTTTATCCATCTATATACATTTTGTGTACAATTCTATAACCATTTTTTTATTCTTAGACTTATTCAAAATCTAAAGTTGTTGCTGCTATGTGATTCAAAATTTCTTTTTGGCCACTAATTCAATAAACATTTTTGTATAGGACATCTATACATGTGTATGAATTCCAAAAAGGATCATATGAACAAAGCATATCCAATCTCAAAAAGAATGAGAATAAAAAAAGACCAATGACAACAAAGAATTAAGACAAGAAGTATAGTTATTTTGATGTTTTTTTTGAATTAAGACAAGAGAAAGAACCTTCACGCAGAAAAGATAAGAGTCTCCACATAGGAAGTAAATAAAAACTCCATTGTTTTATACAAATAAAAATAAGTGAGAAAAAAATGAGTAAATAAACACTAATAAACAAATTGAGACACAAATATACAGCTGACAAAATATAAATTGAAGTAATGTTTCACCTCTATAGTTCCTTCTACCCTGGAAAATATAAATTGACAAAAATGAGAGAGTTGATTTTTATAGGAAAATATCACTTATGATATAAATGTCACTTATAGGAAAATATAAATTGTCTTTTGACTCCCACAACTTCTTTTCACCAAGTGTTCGCTTAAACAAATTCAAATAACGAACACAAAAATAAAAGCAGGTTAATTTACAAAAATCAAATCAACACTGAAATGTTATCAAAGCAAAGAAGAAGAAACATGGAAAAAGAAAAATTTACATTTACCGTGCACAAGAGCATGATGTTAATCGTAATAAATAATGGAAAAAGCAGAACACAGGAGTTCCATAGACAGTTATGTCCAAACAAACCAACATTCTTTATGTGTTGTAAGCATTTTTCTTAAAAAGCTAAAAAATCCAAAACATAAGGTTTATTTTAACTCATATTATAATTAAAAATGAATAATGATTGTTGGATTACAATTACTGATTACTTAAATAAAGTTATTGCCTCACAAGTAATTGTAATTGAATGATTTAAAATTCATATAATTATTTTAGAAGTAAAATTCGATATATGTATATTGTTGATATTTTAATGTTTATTGTTTCATTGAAGCAAGTATATGGAAACTATTCCAATTATCTTCTACTGGGGGGGAAACATAATTCGGGATTCCGATGAAGGTGTGTCATATGTTGCTGAGCCGAAAGGGATATATGGGGTGCAACTTGGCACCACACTTAGCAATTTGAAGGAGATGTTTATGTCCAAGGTGGCAAGTTACGGGGAAACTGTCCAATTGATCTTCAAATGTAGATATCCTTATCGCCAGTGGCAAGCAACCCACAAATACAAAATATTACCAATCAATGACGATGAGGCGTTGAACACCGTATTAAGTATCGGTGGAAGTTTCCAACCACCAAATTATTTGGAAGTGTGCATTGATAAAGAGGTTGTACACAATGTCCCGAATATGACACAGATGGATTCTCGTCCATTCACTACATTGCTGACACATGGGATTGCCACGACAGTGTTTCAGTCTCCTATGTATGAATCAAATGAATGTTATGCAGTGGGCTACACACAACAGACATTTCAGGGCCATGGTGTAGAATCAAGTTCACGTGGTGGATATGAGACTGAATTTCACAATAACACAGAAGATGTGCCCACCTACAGCCATCATACCACTCCAGTTAAAGTTGCTGGTAATATGGCTGAAACGGTGAATTATGTGCAGTTTGCTGACAGTGACATGTACGGTCTTGATGTCGCCCTAGACAATGATGAGAATGAAATGTGTGATGAAGAAAATTTATTGAGCGGATCAGATGATGATGATGAAGAAGATGATGCCGACGCTCCCGTTGATATTCAGAATGCCCCCATTCCATCTAGACCTGAAATCCCTTTCTATGAAAACATTCACATGGATGGTGATTTTGACATTAGTAATGGCGATGTCGTTCCCCGTAACCGAATCTAGAACGCTGAAAATCCAGAGTTGGACAAAGAGATGGTTTTCGTTGTGAAAAATCTAGAAACCTCCTAGATGTTGATTTGTGATTATGTATCAATTTTAAGCAGAATATAACAATCCCAATCAAACAATCAAGAGAAAGAGACACAAAGATTTTACGTGGAAAAACCACAATTGGACACCTTCCAATTGTGATAAAAACCACGAACATGACCACAAGAACAATCCACTAAGGAGATATAAAGGAATTACACAGGTATCACTCTCAATTATCTAGCGAATTCACAACGCCTAATTGAACCAACCTCTATGTGCCTCTTCCAACCCCATCTTCAGCACGGAATTGTCTTTCTGATGAGCCACTCTGGATTCCCTCCAAAGCTTCAGGCTCGAATTCTTCAGAATTCACAACTGAAGAACAACTCTCTCTTTTGTGTATAATAAACAAACCTTTGATGTACTCTCTTTAAACCATGAGTTAAATACTCAATAAAACATCAAAGAAAACAAAATATCCCCAGATATAAACCTTTAAGAACCAAAAAGAAGATCTGAAGGACTTCAATGAATTACTTAGTTTTGGGAGAAAACCAAGTATTTATAGAGAACCAAAAGTAATCCCAGATTGGGAAGAAAACAAACTCCTTGAGAAATCCGGATTCTGAGGCTCGCTCGAGCGAAGATTTCCTGGCTCGAGCGAGGAGAGTAATTTTCATGATTTCTACTAGTGCCTTGGCTCGAGCGACGGATCGCCTCACTGAAATAAAAGTGTGAAAAAAAAATACATCTGAAAGGAGTTTTGTCAAACGGGGTTGCCAAGAATAAAAACCTAACACGTTGATAAGAAGCAACTCGTACATGCTGTGAAATTGTACCATGCAACAAATAATTGAGAGTATAAAGTCGTAGCCTCCAAGCGAGACGTTTGGGTGTGTGCTTGCAAGCACGATTGCAGATGGTGGTTGCGTGCATCTCTTAGTAGGAAACATGGTCTTTTTGAAATAAAGCAGTATAGGGATTGAAAAATCTAGAAATCCCTTAGATATTGATTTGTGATTATGTAACAATTTTAAGCAATATATAAAAATCCCAATCAAACAATCAAGGCAAATCAACACAACGATTTTAACGTGGAAAAGCCACAATTGGACACCTCCAACTGTGATTAAAAAACCACGGGCAACAACCACAAAACAATCCACTAAGAAGATTTAAAGGAATTACACAGGTATACTCTCAATTACCTAGCGAATCCACGCCTAATTGAACTAACCTCTATGTGCCTCTTCCAACCCCGTCTTCACCTCGGAATTGTCTTTACGATGAGCCATTCCAGAATCCACCGAAGCTTTAGGCTCGAATTCTTCAGAATCCACCGAAAAACAACTCTCTCTCTCTCTTGTGTATAACAAACAAAACCTTTGATGTACCCTCTTTAAACCATGAGTTGAATACTCAATAAAACATCAAAGAAAACTAAGAAAATATCCTCAGATATAAATCTTAAGAACCAAAAAGAAGATCTGGAGGAATTAAATAGTTTTGGGAGAAAACCAATTATTTATAGAAAATCCAAAAGTAATCCTAGTTTTGGAAGAAATTCAATTACTTATAGAAATCCAAAAGTAATCCTAGTTTTGGAAGAAAATCAACTTCTTATAGAAATCCTTGTCAAACGGGATTGCCAATAAAAAAACCTAACAATCTCCCCCTTTGGCAATGCCGTGACAAAACACACCTAACAAATAAAATCCTAGTCACCCCAACCCATTACAACCAACAAACACAAACATCTTTCTCAAGATAAAGATCTGCAAAACAGCTATTAGTGCCACAATCTCCAAAACAACTATTAGTCTCACAAGAGTATATGAAAAAACAATAAACACATAGCTAATTTATCTTGAAGCATTTGAAGCATGAGATGGAAAACATGAATAGATGCAACTTGGAGATGTTAAGAACATGTAGCATGAAAACCTGAAAAACTAAGACACATGCACCCGACATATGGCAGGAATACATGAAATCCTAAGACACATGAAAAACACATGAAATCCTAAGAGACATGAAAAACAGATTTTAAGAACATGTAGCATGAAAACCTGAAAATTAAGACACATGCACCCGACACATGGCATAAATACATGAAATCCTAATACACATGAAAAACACATGAAATCCTAAGACACATGAAAAATAACTTTCTCCCCCTTTTTGTCACGAATTGACAAAGGAAGCTCAATCAACTAAAGCATGATCATAAACCACACAAGCAATGATATGATGATGTAAATATCAGGAGCATGCAAGAATGCAAAGCAACATGCAAAACAACTAAAGTCAATCTTCCTTACCAAACAAATCAAAGTGATCATGCGAACAAACTTTTGTAACAAAAAACCAAACCCCCCCTCACTAAAAACAACCACACACGCTGAAAACAGTGAACAAGAAGAAAAAGACAAAAAATAATATGGTGGGGCAAGTAAGGAATTTCAGATTAGTACCTTAATACACACAAGACTATCCAAGAAGCACAATTACTTGAAAACACAATGTGTACAGCCTCTAGAAAATTCCTCATAAAACAAAGTGATGCTTTATGTGAAAAGCATAGATCCCATGATAAAAGTGTGTGTGTGACTCTTGGAGTTCGACAAATACAAGAGTCAAATCCTAGTAGTGATATAAAAGCTGGATCCCCAACAAGAGAATCTAAGCATAACTACGGAAAGTCAAACCACTAGAAATCAAGGGGTATTTGGTGAGTAAAAGCGGAGGCTCCCCCTCAATCAATGAGTCTTTTTTTTTCACATTTTTTTTCCTTTTCTTTCTTTTGCACATTTTTTTTTTCTTTCTTTTTCACATTTTTTTTTCTTTCTTTTGCACACTCATTGGCGGCTGACACGCTCAAGAGTATGGAAACCGAACCAGAGAAGCATGGATATAATAAGGATGGCCTGGTTGGTGACTCTGAGGTAGCCTTTTCCTCATGCCTGGACTACAAAGAATAGAGGGGAAACCCATGGAGATGCAAAAAGATGGAAGGTGGTTAAGAGACTCAACATCACCCATGATATGCTAGTATAGGTCAATTCCTCTAGAAAAGCAAAAGATACAATGCCAGAAGTCCATAAAAAAAAAATGATCACTAAGATAGAAGACTCCAAAATTTGCTAATCCAAGAGTGTGTACAGAATGAGACATACTAATAAAAAAACACACACTCCAAAATGAGTAATGACCACAGAAAGCACACACATATTAACATGTAATGGATATTCTCATCAATTCCAATATGCACCAAGGATCACTCAAAAATTTCAAGCTTGCAAAACCATACTAAGAAAATATTTTTGGCTTTTTTTTTTTCAATTTTTTTTCTTAACCAAAGAAGACAAAAAAACGAACATGCCCACATTTTTTCTTATTAAAAAAACACACAGAAACCCAAAAACTAAGACAAATAAACAAATTAACACAAGTCAATTTTTCTCACCCAAACCGCTTTAGTATGAACAAAGTTGTAAGAATTGTGGTTCTTGGGTGGTGTCTTGACGTTGTGGTTCTTTTCCCCTGCAATGGGAACCCATTTTGACTTGCTTTCCAATTTCCTATTTTTAGGTCTAGGCAAATACACTCTTCCATGCAACTTATAACAATAAGGGCCAAAATGACCATGCATACCACAATGATGGCAAATAAAAACAGGGTGTACCTTCTTTTCTTTTACCTTACCAACTCTAGGAAGTTTGAGAAGTCCATCCTTATGTTGAATTTTTTGTTCTTCTTTTCCTTGAGTTCTTGTATCATGAGATGTAGATGCACTCTATTTTTGCTCTTTGTTATCACCAAAGCCAATGCCACTCCTGTCACAACTCATTTGTTGAGACCCATTGATATCCTCCAAAGTCTTTGATCCTTTGTTCCAAAGACCAATGGTAGCCATAGCACACTTGAGCTCTTCCTCTTTCTTGATCAATAGTTCTTCCAAAGCAACTTGTGACATCTCGAGAGATTCAATCTTTTCTTCATCCATGGCATGGATTTCCTGTAGCTCATTCCTCTCTGTCTCACAAGTCAATAGTTTTGCACAAAGAGCTTGTCGATCATCAGCTATCTTGATGGCATCAATCCTGGCCTCAGAAATCTCCTCCTTAAGTTTGACATTCTCACTTTCACATGCTTTGAGTTTCTTTGTGAGTTTGTCATTTAATTTGAATAAGTTAAAAGACTCCTTATACAACTTTTCATAAGTTTGCTCAAGCTCTTCATCATCACTCTCTGAGGATTTGTCAAGTAGGGGTGGTCGAACCATAAAATTTCCCTCACGAATTGAATCCATTATCACAAATCAAATAAGATCTCGTTCTAAAAGAATTTTTTTTAAAAAAATAGAATGACCTGCTCTGATACCAATTGAAAAATCTAGAAATCTCTTAGATATTGATTTGTGATTATGTAACAATTTTAAGCAGTATAAAACAATCCCAATTAAACAATCAAGGCAAATCAACACAACGATTTTAACGTGGAAAAACCACAATTGGACACCTCCAACTGTGATTAAAAAACCACGGGCAACAACCACAAAACAATCCACTAAGAAGATTTAAAGGAATTACACAGGTATACTCTCAATTACCTAGCGAATCCACGCCTTATTGAACTAACCTCTATGTGCCTCTTCCAACCCCGTCTTCACCTTGGAATTGTCTTTACGATGAGCCACTCCAGAATCCATCGGAGCTTCAGGCTCGAATTCTTCAGAATCCACCGAAGAACAACTCTCTCTCTCTTGTGTATAACAAACAAAACCTTTGATGTACTCTCTTTAAACCATGAGTTGAATACTCAATAAAACATCAAAGAAAACTAACAAAATATCCTCAGATATAAATCTTAAGAACCAAAAAGAAGATCTGGAGGAATTAAATAGTTTTGGGAGAAAACCAACTATTTATAGAAAATCCAAAAGTAATCCTAGTTTTGGAAGAAATTCAATTACTTATAGAAATCCAAAAGTAATCCTAGTTTTGGAAGAAAATCAACTTCTTATAGAAATCCTTGTCAAACGAGATTGCCAATAAAAAAACTTAACAGGGATCCTCACCATTGTTTATACCCATGAATGAACAGGGACCACACTAATATTAGCTCCAGTTACATTGCTTCTCATCTTTTGGGACAAGTTGGGGTGAGTATACAAAATAAATGTTTATATATATATAAATATTTGTTTGTTTATAGTGTTCACACCAAAATAATCTGACTCATAGGTATTGTCGTATGCAGAACGAACCTGATATGCCAATTAAAAATGTCATCGAAGATATCAAAAAGACCATGAACTATAGTATATCATACAAGAAGGCGTGGCATACAAGGGCAAAGGCAATTAGAATGGTATTCGGGGATTGGGATGAATCATATAGGCCACTGCCTAAATTCATGCATGCATTACAAACATCTAATCCTGGCACCATCGTGCAATGGAAGCATAGATATACCGGAGGTACAACTATTATGCCCGTCTTCCACTTTGTTTTCTGGTCTTTCAAACCCGTCATCGATGGATTCAGATATTGTAGGCCTGTTATAAGCATAAATGGTACATTCTTACACGGGGAAATACACTGGTGTGTTGCTTGTAGCAACGATTGTCACTGCCAATGGCAAAGTATTACCGCTTGCATTCGCTGTTGTCGACAGGGAGAGTTTGGAGTCTTGGTCGTTCTTCATTTCAAATATCAAGGAACATATTGTCATGGACCGATAGGGAGTGACTTTGATATCTGATCTAGCTGAGAGTATTTTAGCTGCTGTGAGGCAGCATTGGCTGAATCCCTCGCTCCAATTTGTTGGATATCATCGGCACTGCCTTCGACATATTTGTAGTAACTTTAATACTAGGTTCAAAAATAAAGAGCTGAAACAACTTCTATGGAAGCGAGTGCTCATCAAGCAGCGAAAGTGTAATGGTTACTTAGAAACGGAATCTGAGCTATTAACCAAGATGCCATCAATTGGGTTCACAAGATGAATCCTGTGGAGTGGGCCCTTGCGTATGACGGTGGATATCGGTGGGGGGTATTGACCAGCAATGATACAGAGTGCTTCAATAGCATCTTGAAAGGTGCAAGGAACTTACCTATCTCAGCTATGGTTGAATTTACATTTCGGCGGTTCGTAAAATATTTTGACGAGATGGGAGCCCAAGCTGAAATAGATGTACGAAATGAGTTCCAATACCCTAGAGAGATGCAAAAAACTATTGAGGATGGCATCGCAAGGGCAAATACTTTCAAGTTGATATCGTATGACAGGTTAGTTTGTAATATAAACTAAATTGTTGTTATTATGTTGTGAAGTTAAGTACACCTAAAAACATGAACTTGATTAGTTTATATTATAATTTTCTGATAGGCCCCGCCGTGTATTTGAGGTGCAAACATCTTTTCTCCGTAGATGAGGTCGCAATACACAAATTGTGCGGATGAATCAACCCACGTGCAGTTGTGGGAAATATGAGATAAGACACTATCCATGTTCCCATATGCTCGCTGTAATGTCTGAATGCAGTGACAATCCATTCGAGTACGTTGATCTATTATATAGGCTTCCTGTATACATGAGGGTTTAGGAAACTAAATTCAATCTAATACCGCATCAAGATTATTGGGATGATCCGCAATGGACCTTAATGCCTAATGTACTTCGTCTGCGAGAAGTAAAACGGGGTCGTACATCTATGTCTCGTATTCCGAATGAGATGGATATATCAGATAGGCATTTGACCGCTCATTGCAGTGAGTGCCAGCAGACAGGTCATGACAGGCGAACATGTCCGGCGCGACTTGGTCGATGAAGACTATGTAATACTTACATATTGTAATAGATCATTTTTTAATTCTTTATTTGTAATAGATCATTTAATTCTTTATTTGTAAACGGGATCGTACATTTAAATATATCATTTTTTATTTGTAATAGATCATTTCTAATTTTTAATTCTTTATATATTGTAATTGTTTGATTTCCTTGAAAAAATTTACAACTAACATACTAAATAAATAAATTAAACTAAATATGTATGCAAAAACATTTAACTATACCACATAGGCCTAAGTTTTTTATTCTCTACTTGATTGAAAATGTCTATTACAAAATTTTAGTGAAAATCACATAGTTCTTCTACCATTTTAAAATTTATTATTTATGAATAAATTTAACATTTTCGAATGCTGCAAGCATTTTTTACATTTACAATTTATGAATCAGATCTACGTAATTTACAAATTTTATACTTTATTGGAACTTTTACCATTACAAAATCAATAATGAAGTTTTGTCAAATATGCCATAAATGTAATTAGCAACCTCTTATTGAAAAAAAAAAGTTCTCATTCAATTTTTTTGCAAATATTTATGTAGGAAAACTATCCACATGTTACTGGTCATTATTAAGCTTATGTAACTGAGACCCTAAAATTATTTTGTAAAAGATTTCTATATTAGTTATAGCATAGGTAGCGATAGGTTCTGTTGAATTGCTTATCATATTTAATGGCACATAAATTGATAAATTTATATTTTAGTGAATTGCTTCTATGTTAGTGGCACACAAATTGATAATTTTAAAATAATCGACCACATTTGTTTTTCAAGTCGTCAGGTATGGAATAATTAGAGTTTAATTGTTATAGTTAAATTACATGCTCACCAATACAGTTTTTTGAAATAAAAATTAATTACATTTTAGTGAATTGCTTCCATATATGGTGTCACACAAATATAAATTTGTAAATAGTTGAGCATACTTTTCTTTTACAAAGCATAATTTATGGAATAATTACAGTTTTCATGTTATGATTAAATGAGACTTTTATTGTTATGATCTAGTATTTCACTTGTACAGGCTTCATGGCACATCTACCTGATGAGGTCCCACTTTTCAGTCATCCACATCGGGCTGACAGTAAATGGAAGGATCCGGTATGCAATAACGTTTGTTGGATTTTACGCTTACAATGAAAATACCCTACATTTTGTTTTATATTACGTGATAATGCTATAATTTAAACTAGTCCTTCTGTTATGCAGGACGAGGCACGCACCGTGGTGACATGCCGGCGGGGAGATTCCGGCCTGTGGGAGCGTCCATTGGACCATAGAGTCTTGTAGTGTCTACTACGTGCGGGATTCTATGGTGTCGATTGTATAGGCCATATTAGACTGGACCACCCACTCATCACTGCTCTCATCGAGAGGTGGCGCACAGAGACTCATACATTTAATTTCCCGATCGAGGAGGCCACCGTCACATTGCAGGGCGTATCTGTCCTATATGGTCTACGGATTGATGGGCGAGCAGTTACTAGAGCTGACCCATCATTAACGAGGGACCAGTGGATAGCCATATGTGCTAAGCTATTGGGATTAGCACTTACACTATGAACTTACATGTAGGTAGGTGAGGTGGTGGTGTCCGGCAGTTTGAGGCCATTTTCGGTCGGGCTCGAGATAAGTTAATGCAAGACATGTCCGAGCATATATTCTGTGGCTTATTGGGGGGTACTTCTCCCTGACAAGTCATAGAACCTGTTCAAGCTGATGTACTTGCCACTGTTGAGAGACATTAACGCGATCGGTCAGTACAGCTGGTGCGCCGCGGGTTTGGCATGCTTGTATAGGATGCTATGTCGAGCAGCTCAGGTGGGTGCGAAGGAGATTGAAGGACCCCTTGTCTTGCTACAGGTTAGTAAGAATTTTATTACATGTCAATTCATATTGTATGGCATATATCAGTATTGTAATTGCGTTCAAACTATTGCAGATTTGGGCGTGGGAGAGATTGATTCGCATTGCCCCGTCTAGGTGGCAAGTGGTTGCTCTTGGTGAGGTTCCCATCGGCCAGGGAGACATGCAGTTGCCAGCCGAACCTCGAGGTAGCCGGTGGAGGGTTGACATGAGCCACGAGGTCGTATCGACCCACATAGTCGTCGTGTATAAAGACCAGCTTGACCGGATGATAGAGGGCGAGGTATGAAATTTAAATACCTAAATTTTAATTGTCATATGGAGTGTATATGTTCATGAGCGATTTTTAATAGACTTGTCGTTATTGTAGTTTATCTGGCAGCCTTATGCTGGGGTCCTCAGTACGCTTCCAGACTATTGCCGACCAGGTAAGGAGATATGGATGGCGAGAGTGCCACTCATTTGTTTTGACGTGGTTGAGTGGCATCTCCCTAATCGTGTCCTCTGACAGCTTGGTCGGGTCCGTCGTGCGGTTGTGCGACACGAGTGGCGGTTGCATCGGCCCGATAGGCGTGGGCGGCCAGCGACTAGAGTCTGTATCATATGCGATATATACAGCTGTAGGATGCCCATCGCGACAGTATTGTACAGGCTGACTGGAGCGATGAGGTCCTCCCCTTTTCCGACCCTTACATGTTGTGGTATCGGTGACATACGCACCTACTAGTCGGTAATCCGAGCCACCTGTCTGAGTTTGGATATCAGGGACTTGGGCCTTCTCTCAAGACATTGGTGAGTATCATAGTATGTGTCAGATAATTGTTAAGATTATAATTGATTTACTTTCAGTCAACTATAGTCTAATACGTCTGAATTTTTGTTCAGGTGGTTCGAGCTGGGAGGTCATATCACTTGGCTGAGGACGCCCTTTTCAAACGTGATGGACAACTTGCAATGCAGGCCCTTGCAGAGATCCGAGAGTTATTGTATGAGGGGATCCAACATGCCCATCGGGTAGATCGTATGCATTTTGGCCACTACGGTGTACCACGGTCGACAAGCTGCTCAAACACATCGATCCGTCCATGTCAATGCCTTCCACTTGACTGACCACAAAGAGTCCTTGGACTTTAGTCACCCCACCGCATGGTACCCCATACATTTCTCCAGATTCCCTACGCGTACATCCTACCCAGCATGCTAACCTTGATTGGACACTGCCTCGATACATGTATGACGTTGTTACCCCACCCACCCAGTTACCACCTGCTTTTTTGGGGACTAGTTCGACCGCGACCATGAGTACACATGATGCAGTTCTCACTAACATCTCTCACGTTGAGGATGAGGCCCATATTGAGCCCCCCCCAAAGCGGGAGGGAGAGGCCGAGGTTATGGTCGTGGCGGACATCGCGGCCGAGGTCGGGGTGTGGGTAGAGGCAGAGGTCGAGGTCGAGGTCAGCGGATCGTGATCTGATTCTGATGAGATGAGGGAGTTTCACTCCACAAGATATCCGATCTTGACGAGAGGCAGATCGAGGGACACATGCGAGAGGGGGAGGTCACACTCACAGGCTCCATAGGCAGTCAGTGGAGGGCCACATGCAAGGAAGGGAGTGCCACTGGATACGCATTTACGATTGGGGGAGCCAAATGTTCAGAGAGTCTACCGTAGGAGACCGAGGAGGGAGGTCCACGGTCGGGGTTGTGGGACTGGGGGCAGGTTAAGGCATTAGCTGGTGTGATATGGAGTGCATAGTTTTTTTTTTTTTTTTTTTTTATAGTAATTGTTATAGTTTTTATAAATCAAACTTGTATAGATGATGTAAATGTGTCATACTTATTTATTTGAAAATATAATTTCACAATTTTTTGTTCTTACTTATTTTGATGATTTCCAAAATCTCTTTCACATCTCTATCTCTCTCTCTTATTTATGTGTTGAAACTAAACACCTGCGTCCTAATGCATGGACAACTGTAATTCACTCCACGTAAGCACATAAACACATAAGCACTTACGAATTTCATTCCCAGATAATGACAATCCCAAGGCGTTACTAGAGTTCCGGTTAGAAACAGCATTGATCAAGTGCCTTTCCAACAAGACTCACAGAAACCCAAGGATCCAGTCGATATCCCAGAAATCAAATCCCATACCCAAATAGTCACATAAACATGCTATCACAAAAACACATCACATTACACTTAAGTTTATAACAAGCGAGACAAACCCATTGTGATACTAATCACTTCCCACGTAACCAAAGTATTCGAACCCGGTACGCTTTGATACCAAGTTGTAACGCCCTCAAAAATAATACATAAAACCCATTACTTTAGACATGCATTGATATAGGGGAAATCAACTAATTTCATTCATCAGAGTAGTTTTTACAAAAGTATTACATGTTAACAACAAAAGCAAATGCCCTACGGGCTTACAGCTTTCCAAGTTAACACTTGGTTACACAGAAGAAGAGTACTAACTCTATACAAAAGAAGCCCTTGGCTTGATATACATGTAATACAAACAGAATACACAAAAAGAGTCTTCAACTCTCCTCATCATCCAAGCTATGTCCTTGGAGGTGGCATGTAACCTGTACCTGAAAATGGTGTCCCATAAAGGGTGAGCCAACGCCCAGTAGAGGTAAACACAATATGAGTAATAACTAAGACATCAGCAATTGATAAATGTTTAACTCACATAGATCAATTTATAATTCCATTTCCATTACATGACAATCGTGTTCATAACTCATTTCAGTTTCCATTTCTCATCATTTTCTCAATTTACATCGACGGCTCAGAACCTGGCCATCCACTTATAAGGGACAGTGACTCATGTTAGACGCTTCCCGTTTCACAATAGATAAACGTACTAGTTGCACCAACATCTCAACAGATAAGCATACAAGCTGTATCCACATTTCAACAGATAAGCATATTAGCTATATCAACACTTCCATAGATAAGCATATTAGCTGTATCAACACATTAACTAACAAGCATATGAGCTGTATCAGTGGAGTCCATCCCCTATCTCCTCCCAATCAACATCCGGTTTAGAGGTCCATCCCCTATCTTCCCCTAAACCGCGGAGTACATCCCCTATCTCCTCCCACACACACAATGTATACACATATAAGTTATATACACAATCAATCAATACATAACATTAATGTATTCTATCAACCGTCATACTCTATGACATAGCCAATCAATTAGTTTTAGTTTGTCTAATCATCATGCATTGTCTACAACAATTGAAACTACCCTCTACCGGTAGCCCATGTAGTTATTTCTAAACAGATAATAAAAGCTCCAACAGGTAAAATATCATTTGTTTTCGAAAATGAGCGATTTATAAATCCCACTCCACCATTCCATAATATAATGAACCATTTTCATTATTTACAACTCGATTCCAGATAACAACAACTTCCCCAAATTAATTATGGCAATTAACTTATATAACAAATTAGGGCTTTCTCCCCCATTCCTCATTATTCACCCCAAGGTTCAATAATCAACAACCAACCGCTAGAACACCATTTTGAAACTCAAAATACATCTTTAAGAATCAAAATCACAAAACCCTCATTCATGCTTTTCGAAACCCTAAGTCCCAAATCAAACCATTTAAACAATAGACTCGAAATCTATGTGAAAACCCATAAGAGTGAGTAGGAATCCCTACCTCAAGAGATGATACCCAATGGAGAAGATGACGAAAACGAAGTTGCTCCAAATCACAAGTTTCACGGATCAAAAGGTAGCCCTCGACGATCAACAACTTTTTTGTAAAGGCCAAAGATGAGCAAATCACTCATACTAGATCAATACCTAGAGAGAAGGTAGAGTTCTAGAGTGAAAAGCTCAACAATGGTGTTTTTGGAAAAGTAGGAGAGAGAAGAGAATGTGAAAAAGTGATTTAAAATGTCAAAACACGACTTTAACTTGATCGCCCCGCTCGAGCGGCCAAACCCTCGCTCGAGCGGCACTCACAGACTCCCGCTCGAGCGGCCAATTCCCCGCTCGAGCGTCGGATGCACACTCCCAGCACTTTTGCAGACAGGTTCCCTGCTCGAGCGGCCAATTCTCTCTCGAGCGTCCAACACTACACAAAAAATACTGGATGGGTGTATTCTCTGTTCGAGCGCCCAAATCCCCGCTCGAGCGGACAAGCCAAAACCTGGGCAACTAGACTTGGTTCCTAAGCTCAACCAACTTGCTCCGAACCTGCCCTACACAACCCAAGACTCAAATATAGAGAGTAGAGGATGTAAACAAGATTTATACAACAACCAACTCTATGGAGCCTAAGTCCGGATACAACAAATAAAGAAAAGGGAAACCGAGATTGCTATATGGTTTGATTTTTAGAATTTTTTTCAAAAAATTAAAAATTAATTTGGTTAAGAAATAAGAAATAAAAAATAATTATCATTTAAGGGTAAAAAATAATTATCATTTTAACTTTTGAGCAGGTTATATATATACGTATGGTTGTTTCAATTTAATTTGTAAAAAATTATTTCTAACCACTCGAAAAATAAAAATTATATAAAAATGATTTATATTTACAAAAATTATAAAAATTATATAGTTGATTATTATTTGCTATTATAAATTATTATTATATATATTTAATATTGGTCCCAAATTTATAAAATAAAATTTATATATATTAAAAAAATTTGGGTATGGTGGGTGTGTGTGTATGTGTCAGAGAGAGAGAGAGTGTGTGTGTGAGTGTGAGTGTGAGTGTGAGAATGAAAATGAAGAGTGAGTAAAACAGTGAAAACGTGTTTTCAAAACATGTTTTTATGATTTAATCAAAAGCGCGGTTCCTAATCATGTTTTCTGAAGAAAAAAAATTTATAAAATTTATTTTTTAGGGTTTAGGATTTATTTTTTTTATAAAATTGAAGTTAAAATAAATTTTAAGAATTAAACTATAAATCCTAAACCCTAAAATAAAAATAAATAAATTTTAAGAATTAATCCCTAAACCCTAAAATAAAAAAATAAAAAAAATTTTATCCCTAAACACTAAGGTAGCGTTTGGTAACGTTTACGTTTTTGGTTTATGTTTACAAAAATTTTATAAACTGGTTTTTGTTTATTTTTAGAAAAACATAAATTACAAACGCGTTTGGTTTGAACAAAATGTTTAAAAAATTTTAAAAACATAAAATAAAAAATATGTTTGTTCAGGTTTAAAATATTTATATTTATTTCTATTATTTATTATAATGGGATCACACATATTATAATTGAAAAAAAATTAATTTAAAAAAATTTAATTTTAAAAAAAAATTTAATTGGGAAAAAAAATACTTGAAAAAAATTTAATTGAAATAAAAGATTAATTGAAAAAAATTAATAGAAAAAAAAATTAATTGAAAAAAATTCATGAAAAAAAAAATCATTTGAAAAAAAATAGTTTGAAAATATTGGTCTTAATTTCATATAGTTGATTATTTTTTGCAATAAGATAAAATTATTATATATATATATATTTAATATTGGTCTTAATTTTATAAAATAAATTTATATATATTAAAAATTATATTGCTTTGGTTTGTGTGTATGGGATGAGTGTTTGTGTGTCAGAGAGAGATAGAGAGAGAGAAAGAGAGAAGAGAAAAGTGAGTGCGTAGAGTGAGTACATGGAGTGGTTGGTATTGAAAGCGTTCTTCAAAATAACAATAATGGAGAGAAAGCAAATGTATTTGTTATTTGTAGAATTACAAGAACTCTTAAAAAATAATTGAAATATCTCCCTTCATTGATAAGTCGTGGATAAGCATTATAAATCTATTACAAGATAACTGGTTTGGTCATTCATCCAAATAATTTCATTCACTATCATCATCATCTGACATCTCAATATCAGATTCATACATAACATCCATGCTCTAGACGAAGTACTGGTGTGCATCATCCATTAACCCATCTTCGGCGCGCTCATTTGCGGTCTTCATTAGTGAGGACCTTTGCAAACGTTGGGTCGTCGCGGATACGATGCAACGCCCTTTGCAACAACTGTGGAGTGTCAGTTGGCATACGCATGGCTAACCGGCGAGGAAATTTAATATTAACTTCACGACATAGCTCAACGAGAACGTTTGCTCGAGTTATGCGAAATTCCCACTCAGCTCTCATGGTATTGACGGTGGCATGTGAGTAACGCAAATTTGGATTTAATGGGTATTGAAATTCATCTCCATCTGCAACCCAATAGCGATCCATTGCTGAATATAGATCAACCACCATATATCTCATGATGATATCGCCCGAAATAGCTATAAAACTTTTGTTGTGGTATGATGTGATATTTATACCACATATACACATGGTAGCTGTATGTATGAAATTATTATAAACAACTATGCATCAGAGTTGTTACGTCAACTTTTATGACCTAAACAACTATGCATCAACTTTTATTTACTACTCCGTGCATATCTGAAGGTTTTAAGCAAAGTTCAAATCCGCTTAGAAATTTAATTTAATTTTTTCGCTTACAAATATAATTCAATTTATTTTGCCTTGACAATATATTTAATTTCACTTTTTACCTTACATATTTAATTTAATTTAATTGGAGAAATTTGGCCAATTTAATTTGAAGTTAATTATGTGTTGATTTAAATCGGAGTTGTTCTTGTTTGCATACTAGGCTAGGTTTTAGCTGTAACACTTTCAAATTCTGTACATCGAAAAACTCATTCATTCTAACTCTACTACAAATTAATCTTCAATACATTGTAACTGTATAATATTTTATCTTCAACGTTTATGAATCTATTTGGGGCTGCATAGGGTGGCATTTTAAACACAAAGGGCCTAATTGTTTTGTTATTTTGTTTTGACACCCCCTCATCCCATTATGAATTGCAGAATTCATATGGGCACAGTAGGTATGGTACGATAATAAATTGTACCTCGGCGCAGTGATACGTCCAACATTTCTCAGTGATGCAGTGCAGTGACTTGAACAGATGTAAAAATTTGTATGCTTTGTTTTTTCCTCAGATGCTATGTGACTTTGTGCAACGATGTAGTGATGAATGTCATGCATGTGACTTTGTGCAGTGATGCATGTGACTTTGTGCAGCGATGCATGTCATTTTATGCAGTGATGCAGTGATGCATGTGACTTTCTGACTTTGTAAATTACATACTTTGTGACTTTTTTCCTCACATTACGTGATGCATGTGACTTTGTGCAGTGTAACTTAGATGCTTTGTATTTTCCTTACATTTCAGAATTCATCTAAGTCACATTAATACGACCACATGGCAATAGTGTCGATAAACAATTATATAAAGGACTGAAGAAGTGAAGTGTAATTTACCAAATATAAAAAGAAACAGAAAATGCAAAGAGGAGAAAATGGGATGACTGTGAAGTTCATTAAGTGAAAATAAGATAAAATATAGGTTGCAGTGCCAATCTTGTTTACATATCAGGTAATCATTTTATTATTTTGATGAAAAAATCAACAATAGTTTTGTAGGTCAAAGTGAGTTGGACGGTTGTGTATTCACTTGCACTCTGTTTCATAATTGTTTATGAACAATATTACTTTAAAACAAAGAAAATTAAAGCCACTGTTTCATTTTATGATTTCATTTATAATTTTTTGAAAACACCAATTTGTACTGAAATCGTCAATTCCAAATGACTACTTACTGTATTAAAAAAGTAAGCATGAAAAAATAGTTTCATGTGGCGATGTGACAACTCACTGCATTACTGATTAATTTGACAACTCACTGCTCGAATATGAAGGGATTGCATTGTGAAAAGGACGGCCTACAATTATGATTTTATTTAACAACCACGTCCGTAACTACATCACAAGTACACAAAGTCACAGGTACTCAAGATTGCATGAAATGAATAAGATAAAATAATATCACGGGTATCACTTCTTCCATAGTGCCCCAGCATGCATTATCGTCACCAGATCATCTCTAGTTAACCCCTAGTATGCTGTCTATAAATAGCGCTACCCCCAGTATGATGTTTGTTCAAGTCATAACAATAGTAATATATCTACAATTACTATTATTATTAATTTTTCTATTTTATGAACAATGTCTACAAGAGGTGCAAGAAGTTCACGCCGGCAAAGAAATCCGAAAGTGTCGCTGCTACTTCCATTTACTTATGACTACAAGAGCGAAAAGTACTCGAGTCCGAAGGATTATTATGCTGGTATCCAAGCAGAATGGGTGTTCAAGGTAACGGAGCAAGAAGGATTGTTTAATGATCTACGTAACTTTGGGGCATCGGTACCTCATCGTCGTTCATTGACCATGGCTAGACAAAATGTGAGTGACTATGAAAAAGCAGTTAGCATAATTAAGAAGGAGAACAACAGAATGTTGATGCGGAGATGTCGACATTTCATGCTTCAGCTAGCCATCGAAATGGCAGAAGCAAGCAACAGAGATTTGACAGTGATTGAGCGAAATAATGTCTTAAACAATGAAAAATATCTCTCTGACTACTACATGTCAGATGAGGAATGACAAATCAAACACCTTTATCTTTCATATATGTTTGTATGTTGTGTCGTATCTTCGTTACTAGAGTGTAAGACAATGTTGTTGTTCATCTAACTTACGGATGTATTTCAAATATTTGTTATATGAACCTGAAGTTTATGAAATAACTACATTTATAAGTACACATTTATTAGTTCATGACTTTCTTTATTGAATTGCAATGAGTTAATGAATGTTCTGGATTAATGAATGGATTAATGTATGTTGAATTATGTGAATACTTAAGGTTTTTTTTTTTTTTTTTTCAAACATGATATACAACTCCATTTTTTGTACCCACTTTATAGACTCAATGATGTGTGAAGAAGATGATGACTCTGGTAAGGAATGGGGGGTTGACAGAAAACTAAACTTGGGGGCTGGACAAACAAGCTCAAAGCCAAGTGGTTGGTCCAGTTGGGGGACTAATAAAGTTCAGACAAATGAACTACCGCCTTCAACAACACATAAAACAAAACAGGTAGCTCGGTGAAAAGCTTCCCTTAACTGGGGCTCGTCAAATAGGGATCCTCTACGTAAAGAATTTCAATCTCCATCAGGAAAGAAGAAAGAAAGCATATCCAATTCCTAGAAGTCCAGTCAAAATGATGACTCTGGTAAGGAATGGGGGTTGATAGAAAACTAAACTTCGGGGGCTGGACAAACAAGCTCAAATCCAAGTGGTTGGTCTAGTTAGGGGACTAAGTTTAAAACCCAATTGGTTTAACTTGATTTGCTTGTCAAAATAACTATTTATAATTAATTATACCCAAACAGATTGTTTTCTGTACCTCTTTGAAGAAATTGACGATTCTCTTAGTATACAATAGCAATCAACGCAAGGCCAAAAATGTAAGAAACTAGACTTCTAACCAGTTCTAATGACGTTGATTTGATATTTTTCAAATTTATACCCAAAGAGAACAACACTTCCGAAATTACTGTGTAACACCAGTTTTCTGGACAGATTTGAATGCACCAGTTAATATAGATTTTGACTCCCAAAAATTATAAGAAAATTCTGATATGCAATTCAATGTGTAATTAATCAACTGTAAAAATTTCAGTTCAAAATTCATCTGTTTGATAAGGTTTCTTCATTTTTAAAGATTGTGGTTATGTGTAGAATTTCATACTCATAGATTGTACCCTCAACTTTATGTACCCATATGATATTCCTCAAACTACATAAAATACACATGATCTTCACAAACATTGGTGGCCAAGTACTCCTACCTAACCCACATTTCACTCACAAGATCCACCATTACAAGCAAAAACACTCATGGAATATAACCCATGCCATATACTTGTTCTTCATACATCCACTATACCCATTACACTATTTGACACCAACAATTAACCTGATAAATATTGAAGCCACCTAATCAGTTAAGCTTTCATTCCATACTCTTCCAATGAATGCACAGAAATATAAATACAAAATAACTATATTCACAGAATATTGGTTCAACTTTGGAGATGGAGTTATTAAAGCACCAAACTAGTTGTTCAATTTTCACCAAAAGTTACTCCTATCTCCTCTTCATGGCTGGTAGTTGAATAATATGAGAGTTTAGGGTTACCCACACACTTTAAAAAATCTGACTCCCTTATCCTTTTGCTTTTATTTATTTATTTATTTATTTTGTTATTATTAAAATCTTATCTCTAAATTAGATATTTCCACCATAAATTTATTTTAGGTTTAAAAATTAATTAAAAGACCTTCCAAATATTTAATTTGCACTTTAGGATTGACCACAAAAATATTTGAGATTGTAATATTATTATTATTTAATTATTTACTTAATTTTTATATTCGGGTTCTCACAGAACAGGTAGCTCAATCAAAATTTTCCCTTAACAAGGGCTCCTCAAATAGTGACCTGTACGTAAAGAATTTCAATCTCCATCAAGAAAGAAGAAAGAGTCACCTTCCAATTCCTAGAAGTCCAGTAAAAATGATGACTCTGGTAAGGAATGGGGGGTTGATAGAAAACTAAACTTGGAGGCAGGACAAACAAGCTCAAAGCCAAGTGGTTGGTCCAATTGGGGGATTAAATAATTTCCAAAAAATTGTTCTTGGAAATTCGAAAACCGAGTAAGTTTTGGATTTAAAATTTATAACAATTATTTTAATATATACATTTTCATTCTAACAATATTTTCATACACTAGTCTTCCAATACTATTGGGTTAAGTGGTTGTCCATGAGATTTGCAAATTTATTACGAGTGATTTCCAGGAAAAATGTAAATAACAGTTAATCTTCCATACCTATTGGGTTAAGTGGGCGTGCGTGGGATTTACAAATTTGTTACGATTGATCTGCGGATGGGTACGTTACGACCAATGTTCAGTTGATGTTGTAAATGTTTTCCAAAATATTACAAATTGAATATTCAAAAGTTACTTTTAAAATAATTCCAAATGACAATAAAAATTCAAATAGTCTTACTTTTCAATGAAATAAAAATAGTTGGTCGTGACAACGAATGATGCATAGCTAAGTGAAACACAACATTGCCTACATAAGCTTCCTTTTTTCACACATTGAGTAGTCAAATCGTGGAGAGACTTGTCAGTATATGCAGATGGATTGTCAAGTCATGTGACTTGGTGCACAGGCTTTGGTTTGCTCGAATTTTTGCTCAATTTTTTTATTACAGTGATAACTCATCTCTTATTGATATATGTGGGATTCTCAATTCAGAAAGTCACATGGCAACAGTGAATTCACTGATTTACCTTACAGTGAGCATGTCCTTATTTTGTCGGTATATGTAGATGGATTGTCAAGTCATGTGACTTGGTGCACAGGCTTTGGTTTTCTCTATTTTCTGATTACAATGACAACTCATCTCTTATTGATATATGTGGGATTGTCAATTCAGAAAGTCACATGGCAACAGTGAATTCACTGATTTACCTTACAGTGAACATGCCCTTATTTTGTCGGTATATACAGATGGATTGTCAAGTCACGTGACTTGGTACACAGTATTTGCTTTTCTCTATTTTTTCATTCTAGTGACAACTCATACCTTGTTGGTATATGTGGGATTGTCATGCAGAGGCATTTATTTTCTATGGTTTTTCCTTCAATGTCTTTCTAAAGCCGTTCATAACCAACTATATAAACGACTAAAGGTGAAGACACAACCGTACAACTCATTTCGCCCTACGAAATTATCATTCATTTGTTTAAAAAAATTAGCATGGCTACACGATTCATGGGAGGGAGTGGGAATCGCAGAGGTGGTAGGAACTTGCAAAGGGGTGACAGTTCACGACGATGAGGGGGAGGGGGAAGGGACGTGGCGATGCTGAAGACGAAACAACAATACTTGTTTTAGATTATGCTTGTGGTTATCATTATAGGTTTTGGAAGCGACATTTTTTGATGTCCAAGTATTATCGAGTTCAAGGAGGTTCATGTATGGAGCCATCTGACAATCAAACAGGATATGGTTTATCTGACGTTGCTCGTCTCAAGTAGTCCGCACTATTTATAGAGCGGGTACAGCTAGAAACCTTTAGTCGGGAAAATCAACTTAAGGTGCCAAAAGCACGTTCTGTTGAGATCCAAAAGGAAGATCCTGATAACGTTGATCGACTATGTGAAAGACTACAACGTGAGATTTCCCAAATGCGCTGTAGGTTAGCCCGCAATATGCAACTATACATAGTTAAGAAGGATGCCCAGAAGAACAAAACAGAACCAAATGTTGCGGCTATCAAGGGTATCATGGAGGATCCTGAACTTGTCTCTGACGCTGAGCTTTCGGATTATTCAGACTCTGCGATTGCCGATTTAAGCGCGAATTAGATGTTAATGTCTACACTTCGGCAATATTAGGTCATGCATTAATATGTAATGTCTGTGTTAGACTAAATGTTTCCGTAATGAGTTTGTCAGATTTTCTGCCTAATATTTTTCTGTCTAACTGTTATGTTTATGTATTGTGTGTTCAGTTCAGGGTGTTCAGGGTGTATGTAATGTGTGTTCAGTTCATGGTGTCCAGAATGTATTTTTGTAGGAGATTTATGTTTGTACTACCTATGTAACAAAAAAACTGTTACATTTGCAACTTCAGTTATGTTGTTTTCATGCCTGTATGAGTATTTAGTAAATTAGTGACTTCGTATATTATGTATTAAGTTTTATTACAAAAATGTTGACAAAATTTATTTTAGGAGAAATACACATTCTCTTAACTTGTTCATCTTCTCAATCGTGACAACCCAAAAATGTAACCATTATTCATTGAATATAACAAATAACGTTCTCATTCTTACAAAAAATACACTACCAATTGAATAAAACAAATAACCTTTACATTCATTCATTCATTGCACAACATCAGTCTTATGAAATAAGCGAAACCAATTGAATCACAATAACATCAACTCCAACCCAATATTTACATTACATAATTTCCTGTTCGTAATCAGAATTCAAATTACATACAAGTTACATTACATAGCAAAAAATGGAAAAAGTACCATTCGTATGTAAAAAATACATTACCAAAATTTGAGGTCTTTCTCTTATTCCTTCTTGCTGCAGCTCTCGCGATGGCCTTCGTCTTCTTGGCCTACTCTGCGGTGCTCTTCGCATCTCACCCTTCGCCGTTGTTCGTCCAACTGCACAATGTGTGGGTGTTCTTCGAACTATAGAGCATGTATATCACCTTCTAACCCAAATCAAAGACGAAAGAAAAAAAAATTTTTTTTTAATGAAAACGGCTAGAAAACGGTTTTACTAAACCGGTTTTCTGAATTAAACAAAGACAAAAGAAAAAAAATATATATATTTAAATGAAAACGGCTTTAGTAAAGCCAAAATAAATTTCTGAATAACACCTTCTAACCCAAAACAAAGACAAAAGAAAAAAAATAAAATTTTATATGAAAACGGCTTTAGTAAAGCCAAAAAAAATTAATGAATTACATTACCACCTTCTAACCCAAAACAAAGACAAAACAAAAAATAAAAAAAAATTATATGAAAATGGCTTTAGTAAAGCCAAATAAAATTTCTGAATTACACCTTCTAACCCAAAACAAAGACAAAAGAAAAAAAAAATTAACATGAGAACGGCTTTAGTAAAGCCAAAAAAAAATTATCAATTACATTATTACCAAAACAATGACAACCCAAAAAAGTTAAAAAAATAAAATAAAATAAAATAAAATTTAAATGAACAGTAAAAGCATGGTTTCAATCCACGCTTATTGTAGTGAACAGTGAAAGCGTGATTCATAATCACGTTTTCTTAAGAAAATAAATATGCACAGTGAAAGCGTGGTTTAGAACCACGTTTTCTTCAGAAAACAAAATTTAAACAATATGCACAGTGAAAGCGTGGTTTGGAACCACGTTTTATTCAGAAAACAAAATTTAAACAATATGCACAGTGAAAGCATGGTTTGGAACCAGATTTTCTTCAGAAAACAAATTTATCTTAAAAGCGTGATTTGTAACCACGCTTTCTTAATTAAAAGCGTGGTTTGTAATAGCGCTTTCACTATTTCACAAATTTTATGCTCCAAACAGTGAAAGCGTGATTTGTAATAGCGCTTTAGCCTAGTTTGGGAATTCCGTCCAAACTAGGCCTAGTTTGGGAATTAAGATAGCAATTTGGCTTAATATGGGAAAAGCCTCCGTGGGTGTTCTTGCTTTCTTCACTGATCAGTCTAAAATTTCATGTGCAAATGCTAAACAAGTTCTTCGAAGTGCTGGACTGCATATTACTCAACCTGTGACACCGAATCCATTCTGCTCACCAGTGAGGAATAATGGACCTTCTAGCAATCTTCCCTCATACAGCAATGGTTTTGTGTTTGGAGTGAATACATGAACTTGAAGCCAAGAGACTGAATGATAGTCTTTTCCTGTGAGTTTTGCCCTACTTTTATATGCTTGTTGTAAGGTAATGACAATGGTTTTCTGATGAGAGATGTATGGAAGAAGTGTTTGTCAATGAGGCACCGCATTTAACATAATTTATTGAAGCTTTTGTAATTTTGCTCTTAAGCCATGATTATGTTGTAGTAGGGTTTATTTATATTATGATTATACACCTTCTTGTTGTTGTACCTTTTTTTAGATTATTTGATACCAATCTGCTGCTGTCCAATGCCTCATAAGTGTAGATATACCCAACAATATTCATCACGAAAGCCTATTATACACCGTAATTACTACTACATTTTTACTTATATCAATAAGGAGGTCACTGAATTTATAGCTCTTTATTTATTTATATATTTAAGTTTTTTATGTCTTTCTTTTGTAATTCTATTTATCCACTACACTTTGGATATGCCACTGATTTCACTTTGTATGACTTAGCCCCACATTTCATTTGAAGTGGACAAAAGATATAAAATTTTCAAGAATTCCATAGAATTCAGTTTGTGGGAACAGAAGTTATATCTTCAATGGATGGTTGTTCATTTAGTCAAGTATTTTTGACTGTTTAAGTTTTGAAATTCTTAATAGCCATTCCTTCCCAAGTAAGGGTTGCTAGATGTGATGCTTTATCAGATCATAAGATAGTTGTTTCATGAGGTCCTAGATGCACATATGTCAAATTATTGAGAGAAACAAAAAAAAACTTGTACTTAATCCAAAAATAACAATAATAATAATATATGTGGAAACAATAGACTGGGTCAATTTGATAGCATGGCAAACAACAAAGATCATGCATCTTCGAGTTTTGTCTGAAAAAGGATCTTGGGACTTGTTTAGAAGGAATGCTGGTGATGTTGTTGACTCCCCCACATTTGTTTCACAGTGAATGTCAAGGTTTGGCCTTACCATTTGTCATAGTTGGAAGGGTAATGAGATAATGATTTTCACAAAGAATGGAAAGAGGCAGCTTATAAACTTAGAAAATCATTGCCGACAACCTAAGAAGCACGGACATGGATATGGATGTGGACTCGAGACATGGCGATTTCAAAAAAATGAGGACATGGACATGGCGGGAACATGTAAGTAAAATATGTTTTCATTTATTTTTATTTACTATCTGGTTTACTATTACATCCGCAATCAATCAATATTAACAAAAACTAACTCTAATTCAATATTTAAAAAAAAAAAACACTTTTAAATTAGCATTTATAGTTTATGTATGGATGATTTGTTAAGTATTTAAGTCTAAGAAAAAAAATAATAAACATTCAACATCAAACATTGATCAAAAGCACTAAAGAAAATGGAGGAAAAGACGAGTTGGCATGTTCCTAGTGTGTCCCCAGTGTGTCTCCTAAAAATAAATTAATTAAATAAGGGGGTTCTAATTAAATAAGTTGGCATGTTCCTAGCGTGTCCCCGGTGTGTCTCCTAGTGCACCGGGGGCTCTACTTTTTGAATGGCCATCCTTGGGTGAGCAATTGTGAAAGATTGCTCTGAAATGCAGACTTTTACTTTTGCCACTCCTTCCAGTGTCCACAGCACACCAAAATTGAAGGCAATCAAAGTGGATGATGTTGGGATAATGTTCTGATTATTCAAAAGCACGTCAATGTCCAGGTACTCTCTCTCTCTCTCCCTCTCTCTCTCTCTCTCTCTCTCTCTATCACACACACACTCACACACATTAAATATGCTGAAGAACATCCCAGGGCTCTTAGACTGAGGGTATGCTAGTACAGCCACAAGAATATTATAATAAAAACAATATAAAGGCTTTTTCAGTCGAGTTGACATTTTAGAACCATCAAATAATCACTTCCAAGGTTTTAAAGCTGCCGCCACTGCTTTGAGGTGATTGAGATTCACAGTGTTAATAGTAGCGGCCATTATAGCGATAAATCAGAACGGTGCCAGTGAACGGTAACGGCCTATTATGCACCGTTACGTAACGGTTCCGAATTGCTTCTTTCGAAAAAACATGCAAAAAAAAAAATTGAAAATGGGGAAAGAGAGATAGAGAGAGAAGATGGAAGATGGAGGGGCAAGAGATAGAGAGAGAGAGAAGAGGGAAGATGAAGAACATGTTATTGATTTGTTGAAGCTATAAGATCTATGCTATTGTATTCAACTGCTATCACTCAACCATTTTGTTTGTGTGTGTCTATCTATATATTGTTTGAAAATAATAATAATAAGTATGGTCATTATCTATTTGGCTTGATTAAAATATATATATATATATATATTTTTAAGTTTTTATTTATTCTCTTACTTTTGTCATTGTTTATCTTATATATAATAGTTAATGATTGATTTTTTGTATAATATCAAGTTATTAATTATTAAAATAAAATGTAAAGAACTTAGTTTATAGTGATTTAAAAATACGAAATATATTGGATCAAACTTAAAAATTTACAAAAATTGATCAATATTTATTTTAAAACTCAATAAATATGATCATGGAAAAAAAAATGTGCGTATCGGTAAGTTTTTTCCAAATTGTGTGAAAAATAAAAAAATTCACGGTTCCGGTTACCGCAACCGTTACGCTACGGCCTTTACACCCCACAACAGCAACCGCTTTTCAGAACCTTGATCACTTCTGATCATTTCAGTAATGGTGAATATTCAGAGTTTAGTTTGCTTGCATAGAGACTGCTTCTGAAGAGGGTTTTGAGTATGCAAATGTCGAGATAGTGGTTGCAAAAGATTTGGTCAGGTTCCAACTCTGATGAAAATAATTAACTTCATCTTAATGGCAGCTCTGTTATTGCACTCCTATTTGCTTATGTGTGTGCTATTCAAAATTGGTGTACATTATGTTGCCTCCACAAGTATCATAGTTAATTTGATTTTATGCTGCAGCATTGCCAGGCTGAGATTGTACTATTTGGATAAGAGCCTCACTTCACTCTATTTGGATTCTACTTCAAATAAAGGTCAAGTTTACATTGAGTTTGGCTTTGAACTAGTCATCTAAGTTATACATTGTGATTTACTTGATTGTATTGTACATTGCTTTGCACTCATGCTTTTGTGGTCATTCTCCTACGGCTTCACAATCTATAGAAGAAACTCTATACTTTATTTTTTGACAATAACACTCCTATTCCATGCGATTTGATTGCTTGGATTGATAGAGCTAGCAAAAACTGCCCTGTTCACTCCCATTTACATATCCTTCATGTCATGGATGTTTGGCAATTATATTATATACTGTTTTACATGACCAAATTACCAATCCTTGCTGTGCCTTCTTCCTACAAAAAGAAAATGTGGGAAAAGGTCATCTTTTATCTAATTGATTGATAATTGGGGTTTTAATGATTATATTTTGTGTTCTCACCCAATACAAAGAGTGCCATCTATATATACACGTAATATATATAATTAATAGTAAGTTTCAATTTAACAACACCCTTAACAAAACAATTGGGATTTAGTGTCAAATTTAGTAGGAATAGATTATTTCACTAGAACAGAGCAACAAAATTGCAAGCCAATTCCATTCGATAGTAACTCTAAAAACACTGTTAACTGTGCCACTAAACTGTTATCCATGAAACTGCATGCAAGGACTGTTAGCAAGGTTCTGTAATTGGACAGCCCACTTGTCTTCTAACTTCTTATCATCATCATTATTTATTTATACATGCATTTCAATTTGGGAGACTCATTGCCTTTGACTATTTATATGAAATTTCAGTGAGTCAATTCTGTGTATAAGATTTTTCTCAAGAAAAGGAAAAGGAAAGGAGTAAAAGGAGGAGCGGGTATATGTTCTTTGCCACCTTTCTTCCCTAGAAGCAAAGTATCAAATATTGTGTGAAGATACATCAAACCAAGAAAAAAATGTTTTCCTCTTCTTAACAATAGAATATTGAGGTTTTTGTCTCCATTGTGAAGCCTGCAGCAGCCATTTGTCTTTGCCTTAGTTGTTCACAGAAAGAGAGGTACGCTTAAAGTTCTAGTTTCTCCATTTTTCAATAATTTAACTAAGAATTTGAATATATAAATAATGCTAACTGTAGTCCATTGCTTATTCTATTCATAAAGCAAAAATGTATGTCTGAGCTAAGTTGAATTGTGTAAAATGCCAACTGTATGTCCACATGAGCTGAGTTGCATTGCATTCTATTCATCAAACAGAAACATGAAATTCTAAATATTTTGGCATTTTCTTTACCTTCAACATGTGAGCTGTAATTAGCGTGACCCACAATTCATATATGTAAACATATAAAAAAACAACTAAGCTCAAGAATAGTAGTTTTTTTTTTTTTTTTGGTGATCTTAGTATGCAGTTTGTTATTTATTTTATTTATTTTTATAGTAGTATCTAAAGAATTAAATAGCTCTAAATTGTGCTCCAAATAACATCATATTGTCCATATAAAAATAAAAAATAAAAGAAAGAAAGAAAGGAAAAAATTCATCTTCAACATTCATAACGTAAGTTTGTTTAAGAGAATCATTTTTCGCATTTCTAGCATTTAGTATGACAGAAAATAAAAGTCAATAGAAGACATTTTTTGTATGTCAGCAGAAGATGAGCTAATTTGGGTGTTAAATGTTTTTCATTTTCTCGAAGCAGAAAACATTTTCTGAATATAATCAGACATACCAGCCATACCAATGACACCACTGCCCATACCAGCACCCTATCACTGCCGCTGTCACCACCACCACCTCTAACGTCACCCCTACTACCACCACATTGCCACTGCCACCACCCTACCATAACCGCTGCTGTGCTGCCACCACCACACCACCATCACTCCTTGCTCAACCTGCAAATCAAATCAAAGTAACACCCCTTTGCTTTAGAGGATAAGTGTTATAAGCTACTAGAATAGTGTGAGGACTAATTGCACTCCTAGTTTTGTGTACTCTTATTACAGAGGAAAACTTTACTTATATGAAAATAGGTCAAGAAAATTGTCATGAATAGAGGACTGTGGTTGAGATTCAATTGGTGTATTGTGGGGTACATGTATAGAATGAATCTCTGCCACACATTGATGTTTTTGGGTCTGGATATGTAGTATTGCTATATTGCAAATAATAGGTGTAGACACCCCATTTTTGACCGACCTTAAGACTCAGATGTCATCAATAGAGCGCTTGGTGATATTGCATATTGTGCTCGTTCTGAGGTTGCAGAGTCCCGGCTACGAGCCTTGCCTCCGGACTTCCGGACTCTTTTGTGCTTTGCCTCGGTTTGCGAACCAGGCTCTGTTTTCTCTGTTTTCTCTTCCTGAGGGGAGGGAGAGGTCTAGTAGATCATCTCTCAATGGCCGTAGGCTACATTTCGTGGCCATAGGCCATTTTGCCCATTCGAGCCGGTTCGGTTTGAGCCGTCGAGCCGTGTGCCTCGGTTGGGACCGCCTAACCACCTCCGTTTGCCGGTTTTGGCATGTATCTTATTTACTCCCTTTGTAGGGACACTGTGATCCGAGAGACCAACTTCGTGGTCGTGCACCACTCCCGGTGCCTAACAGCCCACTTTCGGGGCCTCGAACTGCGTGTTTCGGCTCCCGAACCTTCATTCTACATTTTTGGGCTCCGACCCAAACTTGAGATAGTCATATTTTGAGGTCGTTTTCATGTTTGATTAAGGACCTCTTACTGTTTGACATCTCCATCTGTCACTTGCCTTTTTACCTCTTTTTGGGCCTTTTTGCACGGTATTTTAGGCGTACTTGTGGGCTGCGTTGGACTTGGGCGTAAACTACAAAGTGTCTTATTTTGAGCCCCTCTTCAACTTTGTTGAAGGACTCTCGGCCATCTGAAACCCGTAGCTACCACTTTCCCTTTTGGCCATTTTTGGCGGGAAACTTGATATGTTTTCCCTCCCTTTTTTCCCTCCATTTTCCCCCTCATTTTGTCTATATAACAGCAGCCCCAGCTGTGGTTTTTAGGGTTAGAAAATCTGATTTGGGAGCTCCTCCATACAATCTCTCCCTCTATATTTAAAACACCAAAATCATCCAAGTTTCTACACCCCCCCTTCATCACCACCTAGCACCACCACCACTACACCATTTCCAGCAGCAAGGAGGGCCTTCCAATAGATAAAAGGCACCATTTTCAGTCTTAGAAGCAGCCAAGGTCTTGGTCTACAAGGGTAAGCACTCATTTCCCCTTTTGAGCTCCATTCTTGTACCATTTTTCTATCCTCTTTGCTTGTGGTTTTGAGCTCCGACCCCTACTGAAAGGGGGACTCTTTTGAGCCATTCTTCATGTTTGTTTAAGGGCTCAACCCTGTTTGAGCCCTCCCTAGTGCACTTGGTTCAATACTCCTTGATATGCCACATTTTTGCATGGAATTTCTGGCCTGCGTGTGATCTGTTTTTGAGCATAATGTAAACTGTAAGTAGGCTCATTTTGAGCCCTTCTTCAACATGGAAGAAGGGCTCAACCCTGTTTGGCCTCTCTATCATGCACTTGTTTCATAATCTCTCATATTTACCGTAAAATTGCATGATTTATTTAGCCTCTGTGTGATCTGTTTCGGAGCATGTCATGAACTATGAATGGGCTTATTTTGGGTCCCTCTACAACATTGTAGAAGGGATCAACTTTGTTGGGGGTCTCCATGTTATACTTGTCATTATATCCCTCCTTGACCCCCATTCTTACATGCTTTGTTAAGCCTATCTAGCTTCTGTTTTCGGCCATGATCAGGTCTGGAAAGAGTCATATTTTGTCCTTCTTGTCATGTTTTGTTAAGGGTCCAAGGCTGTTTGATGAATGTTTGGCATATCTCATGTTATAACCCTTTGTTGGCTTCAATCTTGCATCACATTTTTGCCATATTTATATGCTGATTTGAGGGTTGTCATAAACTGTAAATGTGCATTTTTTTAGTCCCTCTTCAGTATTGTAGAAGGGAATTTTTCAGTTTGGGATTTGCATATACCACTTGTTTCAATACCCCTCTCTTGACCCCCATTTTTGCATGCCATTGTTGCCCTATCTATGCTTACTATTTGGCCATGTTTTGTACTGTAAAATGCTATTTTTGGGGCTGCCTTGCTACTGTTTTGCATGTCATGTACCAATTTTGCATGTTTAGTATAGTCAGAGGCCATTTCGGGCGCTTAATATCGCATTTCGGGACCATTCCGTGCATTTGGTGTCATTTCACATCATTTCGGGGCTGTTTTCCCCCTCATTTAGCTGCTGAAATTTCATTTGCATGTTTGCATATCATTTCCTGTGTCATTTCATGCCTTAGGGCCATTGCCTCGGTTTGCGTGCCCGTGTGCACGCACTTCGAGGCACTTCATTTTTTTATCCGATGGCCTCTTATGTGAGTGTGGCTGAGACCCGCTTATGTTAGTGTAAGTGCATGTTGCATTGTATATGCCATTTTAGTCTCATTGCATTGTATGCCATGTCTTGATTCGTGCATACGTGCACGCATTCCGAGCGTCCCATTTTCATCTTGTGGCCACTGATTTTGGCATGCTTGCGAGCTATCCATGATTAGTTTAAGTCCATCATTGCATTGCACGTTCATATGTCATGTTTCATGCCTTGCCATGCTTTGATAGAGTGGCATTCGTGCCTTAGGATCGGTCCTCGGTTTGCGTGCATACGTGCACGCGTTTCGGGAATCTCATTTTCCTCTAATGGCCTCCTTGTATTGGTGTAAGCCCATCTTGCATTGTGTATGCCATGTTCAATGCGTTGTGCATGTTATGTTGTTAGCATCGTGTATGCCACGTAGTTGCATCGCATGTTTGCATACTTAGCCGCCATGCCTAGGTTGCATTTCATTGAACATGCATCCCTTGCCTCTTGACTAATCATGATAGGGGTTGGGGCCCTTTGATTTGTTTTGTGCATTGCATTCCATTTGATATCAAAGTTGCTAACTTGGCTTTTGGGCCATCATGCATTGAAATGTGTGATTGATGGCCCGGGGGTCGAGGGCCATACTCCCTTGAGTCCATTACATGATAGGGAGTGTGTCCATGCATACATTTGCCTAGAAATTCTATACCTTACCTTGATACGGTTCATTCTGTCAAAAACTGTCTTCTCATAGAATTTTGTGCCGACGGCAAGATAGAGTGCCGACCGGCAATGTATTTAGTGCCGATAGCTTCATTTCAAATGGTGGACTTTATACACGGCGGTGGACATTCCATCCACCGATGATGATTCTTAGGATGCGGAGCCTATTCTCAGGACTTTCTGATCTTCGAGAAGCGAAACGAAAAAGCAGAGCCAACTGCTATGGCAATGAAGTTTCGGCGAAGCCAATCCGAACATCGTGCATCCCTCTTCCCGAGGCCTTTTATCGCTTTCAGAGTTTAATTAATTTGTTAATTAATTAAGGGTCTGTAATAATTAATTAGCTAGGATAGTTGATTTATTATTTGGGATATATTATTCTTTTGGTCCCTCCGAGTGAGGGCATAATTGTAATAAGGATGTGTGAGTGTGTGGATGTCTTCCAACCCCCATTTCTTTCTCCCTGTTATTTACCTGGTTATGATGGTAGATTAGGGCATATTTAATTTAGCATACCTTATGCAATGCATGCGTGCATCCATGCATTTGTTGACATGCATCGGGCTCGGCACATCATACAAACTGCATCGTACTTTCAATTCCAAATTGAATACGTGTTATTTGTAGCATTCCATATGCCATGTTTAGGATAGTCGAGCCTGCCTAGATTACATCTTTGCATGTGTTGCATTAGACATTTCAGTATGCTTAGGTCCATGCATGGATTTCTAATAAGCTTCTGTTTTGGCTTGGAGTACTAGGTGAGCTTTTATGTTTTAGCATATCGCATGTGTGTGAATGTTGCCATAATAGCATGCTTACCATGAGGCTAAGTGCTTATGTGATATAACTGCATGAATGCCTGTGGATGGAGGTTGAATTACCTAAATTGGGACAACACATTAAAACTGTGAGTTTTAAAGCCCACTAGATAGTGGCAAAATCGTCTTTTCTAAAAGCCCGCTTGAGAGTGGCAAAACCTGCATTTTAGCCTACTTGCGTTTAGCAAATCATTTTCAAAACAAACATGTGGTGTTTTGTTCCAACTTAGGCGATTTGGTCTATACTTGTTTGCTGTGCGCATAATATAGTAATTCTAGGCTAATAATCGGAATAAGAACACGTAATGTTTTCAAAATCGGATATCACGGTTAGTAGAGGCCGGTCTTCGGACCGGGCGAAAGGGGGTGCTCATAGCTGACCTTCCCCGATCGTACCCAAGCTCCCGAGCCAAGACACTTTGGTAATGACGGACACGTGGCCTTTGGCACCGAGTCAGGGTTTCCTAAATTTCCCATTTTAAAAATATTTAGGTGGCAACTCTGTAATCTGGCAAAGCAGTCCATGTTTGGCACTACTTTTCAAAAAATTTGTTTTTCTTCAAAACGATTTGCCAGATTTGGACTCTTTGGTTCAAGATTAAGAACCGTGACATTTTGAGTCCTTTGAACTGTAGTAGACCCAATATCGAACCAGAACGGGGGGGGGGGACTCGCACTCCTTTCCCCGGGATGTGTTCGGGGACGTCTACAATAGGATTGAAAATTTCTCCGCCTCATTTCCATAATATTAAACTTCTAAATCACGACATTAATGACTTACTAAATATGCACAACTAATCCCATGGCATACAACAGTTTATCATAGATATTTGATATATACACCACTTAATACCACACTATTTTGCACAAACTTGTCCATATGCTTTAGCTACCATAGAGTTTAAAGTTTTCACATGTCACTAGTAAAAAATTCAATCAAAAAATTAAGTGTAAGAAGTAGATCAAGACATAAGTTTTCTTGTTATTAATAACAGTAATTAATTTCCAAATGTTGCTAGTTCAATATTTTTTCTGAGACGTGACTGATATTTTGATTTCCATTGGTGGAAAAGTTGTTGAAATATTGGTAGAGCCAGTTAAGTGTTAATTCAATTATGTCATTCATCAAAAGAAATAAGAAAGTCTAAGAAGCGGAGTTGAAACGTTAGGCTATGAGAGATTGGATTCAAGGATCCATTTATCTACGAATAAGGACTAGAGAAGAAATTTGAGAAGATGCCAAGCACTAGATTGAAAAACTTAATGGTTTCATAGGAAGGGCTAAAGAGTTTCGTGGAACTACTGCGAACGATAGTGTTTCAATAGGTGGTTTTCTGATTTGGCCACACGTTGCCAGCTAGGAAAAGAAGAAAAAGAGAAAACAGAGGAGGCTAAAATGCTATGGATAGAAAGGCAACTTCAATAACATATCTAATTCTGCATGACCCTTGGGGATAGAATTCATACCCTCCGAAAGGCTCGTGACTTGTGAGACCACAAATTTCGTAATGTTGAATCACGATCAACTTCATCAGAATATATGGTATTGGGTGGTGTTGGAAAGACAACTTTGCTAAGAGAAATTGGCAAAAAATGCTAAATTGGACAAGCTTTTGATGAGATTCTGATGGCTATAGTGTCTTGGCAACCAAAAATTAAAAATATTCAAGATCAAGTGGCTGACATGTTGGGTTTGAGATTTATTGATTGGCCAAATGAAACTGAAAGATCAATTATATTATGTGGGGATATATTTTCTGAGTACCAACACGTGGCCACGGTGACGCCGACGTGTCAGCCGAGGTGCCACGTGTCTTGGTCATGACGCCGAGGTTATTTTGACTAGGCCGAGGTTACCTCCGAAGATATCGGAATCCGAGATAAGCGGATAAGGCACAAGAGTCCTAGAATGAGGAAGGACTTCAGCATGGATAAGGATAACACTCTTAGGGAGTTTATCTTTATCTCTTGGAGAGTCCAGGATAAGCACTGAGCAGAAGTCCATTGAAGCTAGGCTTCTATGAGGACTAGGATTGAATTAGCTATAAAAGAGAGGCACCCCCGATAGGTCTAAGGTATGCAACTTATGTTCTGAACAATGAGTTTAGCACTATTGATTATCTTTGAGAGATATACTGACTTGATCGTTGGAGTGCCCCTGGGTGGACGAACCACCGCCGGATTCTTCTCTTTCTGTTGTAGGTCAGACAGGTGCCATCTATTCTGCCAAGTGCTCTCCAGCTGAATTCTAAATTGGAAGTGTGGTCAGAAAAACACCCACACAATTTGGCGCCGTCTGTGGGAAAGAAAGAAAAATAGATGGCCAACGACGGACAGAAGGAGAAGGCTGGGGATAACACTCTTGCTGGGAGTGGGAGACCTGTTGACGTTGACGTCGAGGAGGACAATTGCAACGAAGACCAGAATCATGGAGCGAAGGACGTCAGCCAGGAAGGCGACGTACCAAAGCAAACAGACCAAAGCAGGTACTATAATGAAGATAGCCTTCAAAGGGAGATGCCTATGGAGGGATGAAGAGGTTAAGGGGATGGCAAACAAATTGGCTGACCTACAAACAATGGTCAATTTCATGATACAAAATAACGTTATGCAGCCGCCGTTCTCACTGTTGGACACGCCGATCCCAACGGCCGATGCCCAGAAGGGAGGGCAGAAAACAATCCCTGCTGCCCCCCAGCACGGCAGGAGCGAAAGACATTCTCATCGGCCTTTAAAGGAGGTCGGGCAAGGAGAACCAAGAAGGGAAGAATCTCGAAGGACACATCGCACCAAAGAGGCAGACCCCAGAGAACATCGGCATGTTCAAAGGCAGGAGTTATGCTTCGATGAGACCAATGAAGAAAGGTCAAAAAGGACCCACAACAAAGCTGAAAGTAGTATACCCAAAAGACTGAAATAAGGAGATAGCCGAGCTCCTGGGTGGACCAAAGAGGACTTGAGAGACTACCTTAAGAGGAAGCAAGAACACGCCAAGGTAACTTCCCCGGTTAAGCCGAGAACACCATTCTCGGCGGATCTGGACAAATTTGAGGCACCAAAAAGATTCAGTATGCCAAGGTTCCAGATATACGATGGGAAGTCGGACCCCAACTTTCACGTCGGACTATATCTGAACTCGATGGCACTATATACTGGGAACGAGCCGTTGCTCTACAAAGTGTCCCCCTCATCCTTCGGGGAGATTGCATCGGATTGGTTTCACAAATTGCCGAAGGGAAGTGTAAAGACCTAGGAAGGCCTGGCCGAGATGTTTGTGGCCAGGTTCGTGACAAACAAACTGCAGCCATTAAGGGTAGACGCCCTGACGGCCCTGAGGATCAGTGAGGATGAAGGCCTTAGGGCCTACGCAATAAGGTATTATGAGGTGTTCAACTGAATACCCGAATGCAACCAGGAGGTGGCAGTCGTATCTTTCAAGAATGACCTGAAGGATGATTGCGCACTGCGAAAGTCATTGGCAAAGATGTTGCAAAAAACATGGAGGAGCTCATGGCCAGAATTGAGAAATAGTCCAGAGCCGAATAAGATACGCCAGGGATCAAGGCGTCAAAGCAAGAGCAAACAAACGGCTCGCCGAAGCGAGGCCGAGGTAACAACGGATCCAACAAACAAGAGGTAGGACTGAGAACCGCACAGGCGGTCACAACTGTATTTTGAATCCCAATTCACAAAGTCCTGGACAGAATCCGAACCCAACCCTATTTCAGAGCACCGGAAAGGGTACCAGGAGAGTTTATGGGCAGAAACCTTGGCAGGCATTGTGCCTACCATAATGAAGATGGGCATCTGACTCAGGGGTGCAGAGCCCTAAAATCGTACCTGGAAGACTTGGTAAGGCAAGGCTATTTGAGGGACCTTGTAGATGAGGCCAGAATACGGGAGGAGCAAGCAAGACTTCCTTAGGCACTAGCAGCTCCCCCTCCTCCAGCACAGTAACAGCAAGTAGGAGGACCTCGGGTAGTCAATGTAATTCACTCAAAGGTCAACAAGAATGAAATGCGGGGAGAGACCCAGAGGGTAAAACACCTCCAACACATGTACCAATTTAGGCAGAAAAGACCTCGGTCTGAGGAGTGCCAAGGACCAAAGGTGACCTTTACTGAAGCCGACCTTGAGATGGTCCAACATCCGCACAATGATGCCTTGGTAGTATCCCTCCAGGTTGGTGAGTGCCAAGTGAAGCGTATCCTAATCGACCAAGGCAGCTCTTGTGACATCATGTATGTCAAGTGTTACAAGGAGCTTGGCCTTCACCCAAATGATATGGAGCAATCCAACGGCTCGATTGTCGGGTTCAATGGAACGCCGACATGGCCACTGGGAGCAACAAGCTTGGAAGTGCAGGCTGGCACTAAGAAGATAAAGACAGAGCTCACTGTAATCGACATGCCCTCCCCCTACAATATTATCTTGGGAAGGCCGTGGTTGCATACAATGGGGGCTGTTCCTTTAACACTTCATCAGCTATTACGATTCCCAATAGAGCATGGGATAGAAGAGATCAGAGGAGATCAACTGCAGGCAAAGAACTGCTCCATGGCAGCAATGAAATCCACCTGCAACAAATAGGGTCCCAGAAAGGGCAAGCTTGGCCCAAATTGGGAGGGACCCTATAGAATCATCTCGGTGTTATCATATCGGCTTGGAGATAATGGGGGCAAAGAGTTGCCAAGGCCATGGAATACTTGCAATCTTAAGTTCGTTTGTTTTTTCTCATTTAATTTTTCTTGTTCTTTGTTATTAGCCGAAGTAATAAATAAAACTTAATTTTTTACACTTATGACTGAGAAAAATAGTTGACGAATGTATGCATAATGAGAACCCAAGTGGAACTTAAATTCACATTAGGGGGTAGAGAGTTGGAGAAAGATTCCTAGCAAGGTAGAATATACAAGCCAAAATATGTTTAACACTTGTTGAACTTTGTGAACAATTTACAAATTGAAGTTAAACCAAGATCATTGTTTAACACTTGTTGAAATTTGTGAAAAATTTACAAGTCGAAGTTAAACCGAGATCATTGTTTAACACTTGTTGAAATTTGTGAAAAATTTACAAGTCGAAGTTAAACTGAGATCAGTGTTTAACACTTGTTGAAATTTGTGAACAATTTACAAGTTGAAGTTAAACCGAGATCATTGTTTAACACTTGTTGAAATTTGTGAAAAATTTACAAGTTGAAGTTAAACCGAGATCAATGTTTAACACTTGTTGAAATTTGTGAACAATTTACAAGTTGAAGTTAAATCGAAATCATTGTTTAACACTTGTTGAAATTTGTGAAAAATTTACAAGTTGAAGTTAAACCGAGATCATTGTTTAACACTTGTTGAAATTTGTGAAAAATTTACAAGTTGAAGTTAAACCGAGATAATTGTTTAACACTTGTTGAAATTTGTGAACAATTTACAAGTTGAAGTTAAATCGAGATCATGTTTAACACTTGTTGAAATTTGTGAACAATTTACAAGTTGAAGTTAAACCGAGATCATGTTTAACACTTGTTGAAATTTGTGAACAATTTACAAGTTGAAGTTAAACTAAGATCATGTTTAAACACTTGTTGAAATTTTATGAAAAATTTACAAGTTGAGAAAGGTACTTACACACTTGCCGAGGTAAACTATTGGTTTACGTAAACCGAGGTATGTCACCTCGAGAAGGTGGCACAAGACTGAGGTGTATATTAAAGACATAAAATGATTCTAAGTATGAAAGTCATACAAGAGCAAGTAAAGTGAAGATAAAGATACAAGCACTTAGAAAAAGAAGTTGCATTTATGTACAAAAAAGGGCACTTCGGCCTATTAAAAAAGCAATTGTTCAGAGATTACAAAAGAGGGCACATCGGCCATGTGAAAAACTTACATTGTTTCAAAGAAAAACAACAAAGTACAGAAAAAAGAAGGAAAATGACATCAAATTAAGACTCTTCGGCAACGCCAGACGGTTGGGTTTGAAGTTCAGAAGATTGCTGGGAGGACATCTCAGCAGCCTTCTCAGCCGCAAGCTCAGTATCTATCTCTTGAAGGGTTTGATCGAGGCTCTTGTCGGCGAGAGGCACATCCGATGATGCCTTCTCAGGAGTAGCATCCTGGGGAACCTCCTCACCCTCCTCATCTTAAGTCAAGTCCAGGACTTGCTCACTTTGAGTAAGGGACTTGGCCCCAGCAACTTCCTTGGACTTCCTCACCAAAGCCTCCTCCTCAGACTCAGGATCGTCGTCGGATTGCCTTGGAGTCAGGGGGAATGGAAAAGGAATGTCGTCGGCGTTCTTGAGGGGGGAGTCCTCGGGGACATCAAGCTTTTTTAGCAAGGTCATCCAACCAAGGGCGAAGCCCTTGTTGGATGCCTGCTTAACCTGCTTTTCATAGTCCGCCGTGACTTCGGCCACCCCCTCGTTGTATCCCTTCTCGTCGGCGGCCTTAACTTCGGTCTCTTTGGTGGTCAAGGCGTCTTGATGCTCCTTTTGGGCCTCGACCGTCTTATCTTCGGTCTCTTTCAGCTGGGCCTGAAGGACTTTGTTTATAGCCTCAGTAGCACCCGCCTTTTCTTCGGCATCATCCTTGGCCTTAACAGCAACCTCGGCCTGGTTTGCCAGAGTCTTCATCTTTGATTGTAAGCTTTTATTGGTCTTCTGCAGACTAGAGACCTCATTCTTCTCGTCGGCTAACGCCTACCTTGCCTCAAACGATTGTACTGAGAAGGAGTGGGCATGCTGTATTGCCTGAAGAAAAATGGATAGAGTAGCAGTTATTAGAAAAAAATTTCTATGTAAGAAATAGAGGAAGAAGAGTTAAAAGAAGCTTACTTTAGCAGAGTACTGCAGCATCAAAGCATAGTTCTCATACTCCGTCATTTCGACGTTTCAGTCAAGATCCCCTGGGAGGAGCAAGGCAGTGGTAAGGGCAACCCCGACGTCGATGTTGTCGGCACTGTCATCAACAGTGACTGGCCTGTCCTCCAAAGTAATGGCAGGAGCCTAGGGGGCACCAGACTTTCTGGGCAAGGGCGGAGGTGGTCTTCTCCCTCGAAGCCAATTTGGAAATTGGCAAGGTGTCCTCAGTATCAATATGAGTCACCTTTGCCTTTGGCTAAGCCTTCTTGATTCTTTTTTGCTTTTGTTTTGGTTAAGGCTGGGTTTGTGCTGGTTGAACGTCAACATCGGTAGGGATGCTGGCTAGAAGGTCTTTGGCAACTGCTTTCTGGCAACCCATCTCGACAGGAAAAACAGTTCATCGCCGGCGTTGGCGCTGGGATATTGGGATCAAATATGGAGCCGAGGTTGACGGTTGCTCTGCTGGATCAGAAGTCGATCCTTGATCTGGCCGAGATATGGAGGCAGCTTGAGGAGTTGTGGCGGAAGGCGGAGATAGACCCTTCTTTTTCTTCTTCGGGACGTCGGGGAGTACTGATCTGTAGGTTGGGATGAAATTAAGTACAAGTGGGGCTCTACGCTTGTGGACTAGTAGGTCCAGTAGCTTCTTCAGACCCTTGCTGGGGAAAAAAGACTTGTGGAAGCCTTTTTCTGGTTTTGGAAGAACTGCAAGAAGTGTCAGACATTAGAGTAAACAAAGTATTGAAGACTTTGAAAACAAGTAAATATGAACACAGGGCTCTTACCATTACCGTCTATAAAAACTGTTTGAGGAAGAGGGTAGAGGTAGAGGTCCTCATCTGGAGCGAACTCCCAGTTCCCCAAGGTAATGAAATAATCATCCCCAGCTCCCTTGTTGGAGTTAGGGAGGTCGGCAACAATTTTGTACTCTGTGGACCTCGGCTTGAGGTAGTAAACATAGCCTGTATCTTTTTTGAGGCCATACATAGTGTAGCAGTATTGGATGTCAGCTAAGGTAATCCTAGCATTTTCTTGTTTAGCTAAGGCAATTATACCGTTTATGACTCGGTAGGAATTGATGGCAAGCTGCATTGGGTTCAACTTATAATAGTGGATTATCTCACGAAAAAGGATATTAAGTGGGAGCCGAAGTCCGCACTCGATGAAAGCTATAACGAGGAGGGACATGGAATCAGCTGTGGGCATGATAGAGTCATCCTCCCCAGCCAACCTCAGATGAACGTCGGCCGGGATGTCAAACTCTTGCCTAAAGTGCTCTAATTTGCTCGGGGTGTCTACCCTATGCTTCCACATACCCATGATATCGGCTAGAATTATGGGAGTTGGATTTCAGAAAGAAGGTGTTTTAAAAGGGTTTTTGGGACCTCGGCAAAAACCTAAATGTGTGCTGGGGTAAGAATTTGTGGGGATCGTTTCAGTTCTTCCTAAAATTCGTGGGTTCTACAAACAAATCCCAAACCTAGATCTATGGAAACAAGGATTGAAGGCACAAATCTGGAAAAGTCACAAAAAACAGAAAAGCAAGAATGTGTTTCAGAATCAAGAACAAAGATGAACTATCAAGAACACTGTGCCGGAGTGGGTGCAAGGATATAAGGCCAAGAACAGTGGCAAAAATACAAGAAAATTGTGAGCAGTGTGTATTGAAGACAAGGGCAAATGCGAAATCATGAAATAGATACACCCAGATACATGATTCGGAAGTCAAGAACTTGAACAAAGCAACAATGGCAACAAGAACTGAAAACAAAAGGAACAGTGGCTTACCAGAAAATGTCAGGTCGGTGTGAGGATCACCGAAGTCAGACGACGGTTGCAAAAGTAATGAGCAGCGAAAGCCTCACGGAGGAGGAATGAAAACGATTCTGAGCTTGAAAAAGCGGAACAATGACATATTCAGAAGCTAGAGAGAGTTGAGAGCTTGGGGATACAAAAGTGAAAAGACAGAGAAAGAGAAATTGATTTTTGTTAAAACATAGAAATGACGGCAAAGAGGTCATTAAATGTGCCTAAAAGAACGTATGCGTCGGACGGCGCACGCGAGAATGATTTGATTTACAGGCGTGTATCAGGTACGACCTTGTAAGGGGAAGACGCGTGGCTGAAACGGTTGAGTTGTTATGCATGACAGCTCATACGCGTGAAGGATCTCTTGGAATTCTTGTTCTTTAAAAGACATGTTGACCTATATGATAATCTCGACTGAGGAATTTTAAGCCGAGACTGAAAAGAAACACTGATATAGGTTCCATCACCTCAGAATGCCGAGGTAATAGAACCTAGGGGGTAGTTGTGGGGATATATTTTCTGAGTACCAACACATGGCCACGGTGATGCCAACGTGTCAGCCGAGGTGCCACGTGTCCTGGTCATGACGCCGAGGTTATTTCGGCTAGGCCGAGGTTACCTCCGAAGATATCGGAATCTGAGATAAGCGGATAAGGCACAAGAGTCCTAGAATGATGAAGGACTTCAGCATGGATAAGGATAACACTCTTAGGGAGTTTATCTTTATCTCTTGGAGAGTCTAGGATAAGCACTAAGTAGAAGTCCATTGAAGCTAGGCTTCTATGAGGACTAGGATTGAATTAGCTATAAAAAAGAGGCACCCCCGATGGGTCTAAGGTACGCAACTTATATTCTGAACAGTGAGTTTAGCACTATTGATTATCTTTGAGAGATATACTGACTTGATCGTCGAAGTGCCCCCGAGTGGACGAACCACCGCCGGATTCTTCTCTTTCTGTTGCAGGTCAGATAGGTGCCATTTATTCTGCCAAGTGCTCTCCAGCTGAATTCTAAATTGGCAGTGTGGTCAGAAAAACACCCACACATATTATGTGCAAGACTGGACGATGTGAAGAGGATCCTTATTATGGCCTCGTTTGGGAAGTGGCTATTTTAGTAGGCTATTTGGCTTTTTGGCTATTTTAGTAGGCTATTTTAATTTTCTGTTTGGGAAGATGAGATGAATTTTTAGTTGAGTTGTTGTATTGGAAAGTGTGTTGAAATGATGTTTTAATTTAAAATGACAAATTTGCCCCTACACATATATTTTTTAACATTAAAGTCAAGGGGTAAAATCGTCATTTAGCCCTTTACACCGCCGAAATGCAGTATCCTATTTATTTATTTATTTATTTATTTTTTTTTTTTTGAAAAAGCTTGCAAAAAGAGAGCTTTTTGGCTAAAATTTTTTTTTAGGCTATAATAGCCTTTTAAGCCCCTTCCCAAACAGCGCCATAGATTATGTTTTTAAAAACACTACTAACTTTGCCTTTGAGCTGTTATCCGCGAAACTGCTTCTGCATGCAAGGACTGTAAGGTTCCTTAAGTTAGTGGACAACCCAATTGCCTTCTAAGTTCTTTTCATTATCATCATTGTGATATACAAGTATTTCAGTTGAGGAGTCTCAGACTCTCATTACCTTGTGCGTATAATATATGAAATGCATTGAATGAACAGTGTGTATAACATTTTTCTGAAGAAAAAAAGTCAATATCAAAAGGAAAAGGAAGAGGAAGAGGAAGAGGAAGAGGAAAAGAGAAAAGAGGAGCTAGTATATGTTCTTTGCCACCTTTCCATCCCTAGAAGAAAATAATGATTGTGCCAGATACATCAAACCAAGAAAAGAATGTTTCCCCCTTTTCAATAATTTATGCATCATATATAGGGTATGTTTGGTTTGGATTTGTAGAGTGATTTTGAGAAAATTTTTTTAAAAAACTTGTTTGGTTGGTAATTTTTTCAAAACAATTTCCAAAATCACTTTCTCTCTCTTACACATCAATCAATCACTTTTTCTTTCTCTTCTCTCCTTCTCAATCACTTTTTCTCTCACACACATCTACTCAATTACAACAAAATATCAAATCATTCCAAACTCCCAAACTCTAAAACTACTTTCAAAATACACAACCAAACAAACCAAAAAAATTTCTAAACTCTCTCCCCAAAATAATTTTTAAAAACTACTCTCTCAAAACCAAACCAAACATACCCACAATCTCTACATCATGTCGTTTCTTTTTATCTTTTTCTTTTTCTTTTGTGTTCACTGTTTTGTATGTGTTTACATATACAAATATTATTTGAGGGTAAAAAGATTTATTATGCCAAAGATTAGGTTTGTACCCAATTACCCCTCTTAAATCCCATCAAAAAGGGACTAAACTGAGTACATTTTTTTTACTACATTTTGTGTTGGGATACATGAATTTTGAGCAAATAAATGAATTCAACTTGTTAGCTCATAGCTAGGGTACATGATTTTCTTGGTAGGAACAGAAAGAGAAAAGAAAAAGGAAAACATATGTAGGAAACAAAAATTAATTGTTTATGATTTTAATAATTAAGGCTGTGTGTGGTTTAGTTTTAGAATTATGAGTTGAGTGTGGAGTTGTGTTTTGAATTTTAAGTTTCTAAATTATGATTTGAAAAGAGAAAATTTATTTGGTTATGAGTTTTAAAAATAGTTTTGGGATGATTTGTACTTTTTTTTGATTGATTGATTGATTGATGTATAGAATGTAAGTATGTGAGAGGAGAGAGGAGAGATGAGAGAGAAAAAGCAATTGATTGATTGATTAATAATAATAAAAAAAAAAGAGAAGAAAGAAGTTTTGAAAGTAATTTTGAATTGTATTTTAAAAATTTGTTTGGTTATAAATTTTGATTCAAATCATGATTTGAAAACATAATTGAGTTTGAAAATTAAACCAAACGCTACCTAATTGTTTATTTAGGAAGTTGCATTTGATTTTGTTCTTGAAAACTATTCTATTCTCAAAAAACAAGAAAATGAAAACTCACCAAAATAAATTTCTGAAAACATTTTTTGAAAACAACCCATTTTAGAAAACAATTTTAAATTAAATTTCGAATTCTGAAAAATTGAATTTACAAAAAAAAAATGATAAAAATTTTGTTTCAAACTTCTCATTATTATTTTTACTTTTTGAAAACATGAAAAACAAATAAAGAAATACAAAGAGAAAAAACGAAACAAAATAATCAATAAGATTGGAAAAGAAAAATCCTATAATAGTGCCAATTTTGCAAAAAATCCCATTAGTAGGACATAGATTTATGGGTTTATGGGCTATAGAAAGCTTCCACATCAAAATTTAACCAATAACATTATAATCCCAGAACCAATAGCTACCTCATTTTTGTCCTTTTTTTTTTTGGAGGGGGGGCAATAGATAGGAAAATTTTAGGCTAAATTTACACCCCTAAGGTTTTCTTAAAATACGGATTGCTTCCTATGATTTGGAAAATTACGAAACCCCCTTGTCATAATTTTTTATTTAACAAAACTAACTAAAAAAATAAAATTCCTAACTGCTCTTCTATACAATAGTAAAATTATTTGAATTATTAATTGAAATATATTTCTAACATCATTAAAAATTGTTAATTGACTTGATGATTTATTAATAAAATGAGCTATTTGTTATGAAATTAGAAACTTTAAGGACTAGGATGTAATTTTCTTAATCACATAGGCAATTTGTATTTTAAACAAATCTTAGGGGTTGTATTTGTAATTTATCCAAAATTTTATTGATGAAATCATTTGTCATTACCAAACCAAACCAAGCCAAGCCTTAAGTCTCATCAAATGGGATAGGCTACATGAATCCTTCTTCTCTATGCGGCTCTATCAAAGGCCATTTTGTTAGTCAAATTAAGTAGGTTCATATATCTATTTATTACACTAGCCAATATCAATCTAGGTCTACCCCGTCCCCTAACACTTCCTTCTACCGTTACTGTATCACATCTCTTCACTACTGCCTTCGTTAGTCTCCGTTGAATATGACCAAACCATCTCAATCTATTCTCTCTTGACTTATCTTCTATCAGTGCTATTCTTACCCATTCCCGAATAAACGCATTCCTAATTCTGTCTTTTTTAGTCTTTCCACATATCCATCTTAGCATCCTCATCTCGGTAATACTTATCTTATTTACATGTTGTTTTTTGGTTGCCCAACACTCTGTCCCATACAACATCACTGGTCTAATAGTCATTCTATAGAACTTTCCTTTTATTTTATTGGGTGCTCGTTTATCGTACAATACTCCAGATGCACTTCTCCACTTAAGTCACCTTGCCTTAATTCTATAGACCATATTCGCATCAATCTCCCCTACCGTTGTGATAATCGATCCTAAATAATGAAAATGTTCACTCTTAGATAGTTCTTGATTCTTAATCTTCACTTCTCCTCTGTTTTCATTGTTACTGTTACTAAATTTACACTCCGTGTATTTTGTTTTAGTTCTGCTTATCCAAATTCTTTTAAATTCAAGTGTTTCTCTCCAAATCTCCAACTTTGAGTTAACTCATTCTCTAGTCTCATCCACTAACACAATATCATCTGCAAAAAATATACATCATGGCACATCATCCTTAATATTTCTTGTCAACTCATCCATAGCTAAAGCAAAAAGATAAGGACTTAAGGTAGATCCTTAGTGTAACCCTACAGTAATTAAAAATTCATTTGTCTCTCTAGCAGGCGATCTAATAGTTGTCACCACCCTTTCATATATGTCCCTAATCACATCAATGTAACCTTTTATTACCCCTTTCTTCTCTAACACTCACCAGATTATATCCCGAGGCACTCTATCATATGTTTTCTCAAGATCAATAAACACCATATGAATGTCTCTTTTCTTTTCTCTATACTTTTCTATTACTTTCTTCAAAAGATAGATCGTTTCCATTATTGACCTACCAGGCATAAACCCAAATTGATTCTCTGACACCTCTGTTATATCATGCAATCAATGTTCCATCACCCTCTCCCACACTTTCATTATATGACACATTAGCTTGATTCCTCTATAGTTACAATTCTGGACATCTCCTTTATTATAGATTGGCACTAAAATACTCTTCCTCCACTCATTTCGCATGTTCTTAGTCAACAAAATCTTGCTAAACAACCCAGTCAACCAAGCAACTCCCTTCTTACCCAAACACTTCCAAGCTTCAATCTCTTGAAATAAGACAAAGAGCAACTCCAAATGTTAGTAGCAACTCACAAAGTATTAACAATAATAACCCCAAATTGATTGTGTTTCTTAGCAGTAGACCCCTTTGAACCTTTTCTTTGGGTTAGTGTTTAATTACCAAAAGAATATACAACGAAGTTCAAGAAATTGTCCAAAAGGCTCATGTAGACGTAGACATGGTTGGGCAGGCCAAAAGCCTTACGACGGGGAAAACAAATAGACCTAGCCTAGAAAGCGACAAGAGGCTAGGATCATAAAGTGAAAACAATTAGGCCCAGTTGTGGGGGCTGCCATGATTGAATCCTCACCTCTGCATGTGTGTGTCTTCCTCCCATTATGACTGCTATTTTCATGAACATACTCTTGCTAGTACTATACAGCTTAGGGAGCAATCTGGTCAAGTTCTCTACATATGTTGTTGAATACCCAATAATTTTTGATTTTCCAAATAAACTAGTAGATACAAGCCAACAGATCCATAATTTCTGCCCTTTCTGGTCCCTTGATCAAATCCCCAATATTCTTCTACTAACTTGCAAACTCAATGTTCAAGACATTTTCAAGTCTGATCCGAAATGGCAATGTAACAACCGTGATAAGTCACCAATTTTCCCAAAAGCCTAAGCTATTAGGAAATGGGCCCAACAATGTATATCAAGTTGTCTAACACCCTCCCTCATGTGCAACTCCATCTTGTACGTGGAGAAACAAACAGAGAGCTAAATAGAAGGAGAAACAAACAACCAAACAGAGAAGAAGAAATCAAACGGGGACCGAATACCAAATGTCGATAGAGAGACTTGAACTTAAGACCTCTTTCAACTAGAGCTCTGATACTATGTTGAGTCAGCAATTTTACCAAAATCTTAAGCTATTAGGGAATGGGCCCAACAATGTATATCAAGTTGCCTAACACCCTTCCTCATGTGCAATCCCATCTTGCATGTGTAGAGACAAATAGAGAACCAAATAGAAGGAGAAGCAGACAAACAAACAGAGAAGATAAAATCAAACGGGGGCCGAATACCAAATTTTGAGAAAGTTTTTGGGATTGGTCCAGTCAAATGATTATGAGACAAGTTTAGTGCACGGTTACCACTGAGCATTCCTAGTTCAAAAGGTATTTCACCTGATAACTTGTTAGATAACTTGATATACATTGTTGGGTCTATTTCCTAATAGCTTAGGCTTTTGGAAAAATTGGTGACTTAACATGGTATGAAAGCTCTGGTTGAAAGAGGTCTTGAGTTCAAGTCTCTCTATTGACATTTGGTATTCGGTCCTTGTTTGATTTCTTTTTCTCTGTTTGGTTGTCTGCTTCTCCTTCTGTTTGGTTCTCTGTTTGTCTCTTCATGTGCAAGATGGGGGTACACGTGAGGGAGGGTGTTAGACAGCTTGATATATATTGTTGGGCTCATTTCCTAACAACTTAGGCTTTTGGAAAAATTGGTGACTTAACAAACCGAACCTTCATTGCACCAAAACATCTTAAAATCAGATTGGTAACAGTTTTAGGCTGAAGTCCACACACTAGACGCGTTTCACCAAATGGAACTTTCCTCTTACTCAAGTTATTTCCAGATGAACATTTTGATTTTATCCTAAGTCTTCATATGCCATATTCTTTTCCAATTCATATGTTCTCCATCACTACCACTAGCTCTACTAATACCATAATGTTTTGGCAAACCAATTAATAATCAGTTCTGCACTTGCGATCATCATCAACAGAAGTCACAATCGTTGTGCGACCTGAGATATCGTGTCGCCATCGTCACTCTTTCACTCTGTCTTCTTCATCGCAACCACTGGTCTTCTATCTAAGTTTAAACTTAAACTGTCCATTTTATAAAACAAAATGTGATTTGCTAAACTATTTATCGATATTCACTGAAGCTAACTTTTTGCACGAATAGTTTTCACTACAAGATTTACAAGATGAATAGTTTAGATGATCATCTTTGTAGGCCTAGAGTGGGGCCCACAAAATGGAATACAGAGGAATATGGAAGATAGTGGTGTGGAGAGAAGCCATTCCCTATGTCATTAGTCAAAGCTCGACCCAAAGTGTAAGAGGCAGATCTAGACACAAGTTTTCTTGTTATTAATTACATTAATAGTAATACTCTAACAATTTCTAAGTGTTCTTATACAATGCTTTTCCTCAGATATGATAGATATTCTAATTTCCATTGGAGAAAAAGTTGCTCAATTGTTTATAGTGATCCCGGTTTTTCCTTTACTGTTTAATCATATTCCGGACTCGGTTCCGTGGAATTGGCTGTCGTATATGTCTTGTTGTTATCCTTTAATTCTATACATATGAGTTTTAGGATGTGTTGGGCAGGGTTGTTACAGGTTGGTTAAGCTTTAGTCCCAATTCTTGATGCCCAGATTTTAGGTGATCCACTCGAGCAGGTCTTCTTGCGCTCGAGCGGAGTTTACACACTATCAGTATTTTGTGCCTCTGCAAAACTTTTGCAAATGCATTTTTCACGCTCAAGCGGGTCGCGCTCGAGCGGGACTTTTGGTGCTCGAGCGGGTAGTTCATTGTTTGTAAAAGTACTGGAAGGGGGAAATCTACGCCGCTGCTTTCCTTTGCGCCGAGCGTGTGTTTCGCACTGTGTGTGGGTACCTTTGTGCTCAAGCGGGTCCAGTTTTTGTGCTTGATGCTCGAGTGTCCTATTCTCCGCTCGAGCGGACCTGTTTGTATATCACTTCGGGATCTCACCTTTTTAGATCACTTTTCACTTTTCTTTCTCTCTCTTACTTTTCGAAAACAGCCATTGGAGAGCTTCTCTCTCTAAAACCTCCACTTCTCTCTAGGTATTGATCTAGTTAGAGTGATGTCTTACCCTTGGGTCTTTACAAAAAGTGTGGGATTTGTCTTGCTCTACATTTTGATCCAAAAAGTTTGGTGTTTGGTGCACTTCGAGTTTTCTTCATCTTCTCCATTTGAGCTCCGAATTTGAGGTAGGGATTCTTACTCATCTTTATGATCTTTAACATAAATTTTGAGCATTTTGTATCAATAGTTTGATTTTGGAAGTTAGGGTTTCAAAATGTATAAAGAGGGGTTTTAAATCTTTGAACCACAAATGTGTATTTTGGGTTTTAAAATGAGGTATTTGATGTTGTTGATAATTTGTGGACCTTTGGGTCACTATTGAAGAAAGGGAAAAAATACCAAGTTTGGGTATATGTGGGTCATTAGTGTAATTAATGACAACTATGGTGAAATTATGAAATTGAGTTGGAAATAATGAAATTGGCTCATTACGAAATAGAATGATGGAGTTGGATTGAATAATCACTCACCTTTGATAGTTGTTAATAACATTTATCTGTTAATGCATTTATTATCTGTTTAGAAATAATTAATTTGGGCTACCGGTGGAGGGTAGTCTTGATTGTTGTAGACAATACATGATGATTAGGCAAACTAAAACTAATCAATTGAATGTGTCATCGAATATGACGGTTGGAATAATACATTAACCTTATGTATTGATTGTTTATGTATATGATCTATGTTTATATACATTGTGTTGTGTGGGAGGAGATAGGGGATGTACTCCACGGTTTAGGGAAAGATAGGGGATGGACCTCTAAACCGGATATTGTTTGGGAGGAGATAAGGGATGGACTCTATTGATACAGCACTAAAATGTGTATCATTTGTGAAGTAAGGAAGTGTTTTTGTTTGAGATTGATACAGCACTAAAATGTGTATCATTTGTGAAGTGTGGAAGTGTTTTTACGTGTTATTGATACAGCACCAAAATGTGTATCTAGTATGAAGTGCGAAATGTTTAATATGAGTTATAATCTCATTAAATTGTTGGCCAGGTTCTGAGCCATAGTCATGAATGGAGAATTTGATAAGAAATGGAAAATGAAAAGATACATGGACACACTTGTCATGTAATTGAAATTGTTAAGAATTGGTGTATGTGAGTTAAACATTTGTCAAATGCTGATGTTTTAGTTATTGCTCATATTATGTCTAGCATATCTCTACTGGGCGTTGGCTCACCCTATATGGGACATCATTTTCAGGTACAGATAGCATGCCACCTCCAAGGACATAGCTTGGGAGGCTTAGTGGCTGGGACATCTTTTGTGATTACATTTTTGTGTTACATGTATATCAAGCCAAGGGCTTATTTTTGTATAGAGTTAGTACTCTTCTTCTTGTAACCAAGTGTTGACTTGGAAAGTTGTAAGCCCGTAGGGCATTTACTTTTGTTGTTAACATGTAATACATATGTAAGAAATACTTTGATGAAATGTATTTATGCTTTATTCTCTTATCTAAGCATGTCAATACTGTATGATTTATGGGTTTATTTTGAGGGCGTTACATTGTTAGTGGACCCAATTGCACGCCAACTCAATTATGTCATCCACCGAAAGAAATACATTGAAAATTTGACAATCCAAGTTGAAATGTTAGAGGCTTTGCGAAATAGGGTGCATAGATCCATTGATCATTCAAAAAGAAATAGAGAAGAAATCCAAGAAGATGTCAAGTACTGGATCAAAAAGTTAATGGGTTCATAGTGGAGGCTAAATTTTTTCTAGAGGGCTATACCAATGTGAACACGATGTGTTTCAAAGGGTGGTGTCCTGATTTGGTCACACATTGCCGACTAGGTAGAGAAGCAAAAAATAAAATAGATGGCTAAAGAGTTAGGAAAAAAATGGCAACTTCAATAACATACCCAACCCTGCTCCTCCGTTGGGGATAGAGTCCATACCCTCTCAAAGGCTTGTGACTTATGCAACCAGAAATTTGGCAATGCTGAATGTAATGGAGACATTGAGTGACGAGAGGATTAACTTCATTGGAATACATGGTATTTGGGGTGTTGGAAAGACAACATTGGTAACAAAAATTGGCAAAAGAGCTAAATCAGAGAAACTTTTTGATGAAGTTGTGATGGTTGTTGTGTCTCAGAACCCAGACATTAAAAGGATTCAAGATCAAATAGCTTGCATGTTGGGTTTCACCAGATTAATTGATCAACCAAATGAGATAGAAAGAGCAAACATATGTGCAAGACTCAAGGATGTGAAGAAGATCCTTGTTATATTGGATGATGTTTGGGCCAAACTTAATTTAGCAGTCGTGGGTATTTCATTTGGCGATTATCACCAGGGTTGCAAAATCATAATCCCAACACGGCATGAGCAAGTATGCAGTTCCATGGGAATGGAAAGGGAGAGGATAAATATTGTTCATCTTGATGTTTTATCTGAAAAAGATTCATGGGATTTGTTCAGAAAGAATGCTGGCAATGTCGTTGACTCTAACGTGGTGAATGCTATTGCTAATGAGGTTTGTAAAGAATGTGGAGGTATGCCTATAGCACTTGTTACAGTTGGTAGTGCAATGAAAGGTAAAGATGACCCTGATTTATGGAACAAGGTAGCTCGGGAATTGAGAAAATCAGTGCCAACAAACATTGAAAGTGTTGATCAACAAGTGTACAAAAGTCTTAAGTTGAGCTATGACTACTTGCAAGATGAGGAAGCCAAGGCTTGCTTCTTGGTTTGTTCTTTGTTTCCCAAGGATTTTAACATCTTAATAGAAGGCTTGGTACGGTATGAGATGGGGTTGAGGCCATTCAAAAATGTTGATACTGTACAAGAAGCTAGGGGAAGAGCAAAATCAGTGATCAACAACCTCATAGATTCCTGCTTGTTACTAGTCAGTGATGAATGAGGTTGCATCAAAATGCATGATCTTGTACGTGATGTTGCCATAGTAATTGGATCCAGTAAGTATTTTGTAAGAACTGGTTGTAGTTTGAAAGATTGGCCAATGGATTGTTTGGATCAATATGATGGCATATCATTGATGAGAAATAAAATCAGTGACCTTCCTAATGTCTTAAAATGTCCAAAGCTCAAAATATTATTATTACAATACAACAAAATTACATTGTCTTGTTCACATGAATTCTTTTTAGGGATGAAGGTACTGAAAGTTTTAGATTTGAGCCAAGATTTCTACCTTCCATTTCACAATCCAATTCGGCATCCTAATGCTTTCAATGACCTGACATGTTTTCGAACCATAATTCTTGAAGGAATTAAGATTCAAAACACTAAATTTCTTGGACAACTGAAGAAACTTGAAGTCCTTAGCCTCAGGCCTGCCTTATTTTTTGAGGCACCAAATGCTATAACTTATAAGGGAGTTAACTAAGCTAAGGTTATTGGACATGACTTATAGCCATCATGAATTTCTCATTCCAGCCGATGTGGTACCGCCTTTATCCAATTTGGAGGAGTTGTACTTGTTTCAATCTAGATCTAAGATGATGGATGAGGACCCTGCAATCAAAGTAGCTGTTGCACTAAGAGCTTGGCCTTGTCTAAAAGTGCTAACCATTTCCATACCCAACATTGCGTGTATACCTAAAGACTTTGTTTTTCCTAAGTTGGAAAGTTTTATTATTTTTATCGGAACATCAAGTGGGGTAGGTGATTATTCCCCGAATTATTTGGAACTTGTAAATTTGGTTGGACCCATGGTTAATTGGAGTAAATGCTTAAAGTTGTTGTTGAAGAGTGCTACACGTCTACTTTTGGGGCATTTGCAAGACATGAAGGACATTTTTCCTAATTTACAAGCCAATGTAGATGGTTTGAATGTCTTGGAGCATCTGAGCATTGAAGATTGTTCTCAATTTGAATACTTGATCAACACAGAGGAATGGGGGATTTCATCACATGCACAACCACCTGATCTACAATTGCTCTTTAACCTGGAAGAATTGGAACTCGTCAAATTGGATACTTTCAAAGGGATATGTCCAGGTGCACTTACTACTTCAACCTGGACATGCTTCCCGAAGCTCAGAAGGTTGGAAGTTTACGAATGTCCTGAACTATCAACTGTTCTTCCATTCAATTTGCTTCAAAGGCTACAACATTTGGAGAGACTTTTAGTATCAGAATGCGTAATTTCGGAACAGGTATTTGATTGTGGTCTTGAAGAAGATGGCATGTAGTTGCTTTCTAGTTTGAGAATATTTTCACTAGACTGCTTGCCTAGATTGAAGCATATATTGAATTGCTCCAGTTGGCATGTGCAACTCCGCAACCTAAGATTTATGTATGTCAATTCATGTGACAAACTGAAGTATGTCTTCCAATCTTCCATAGCTCAAGTTCTTCATCAACTTGAAGAGCTTTTTGTAAATGACTGTGAAGAAATGGAGGAAATTGTTGCAAAGAAAAATGAAGGGCAAGAAGAGAGAGTGGACAAGATGTTGTTCAAAAGTCTAAAAAAAATCAAGCTTGAACACCTTCCAATACTAAGTGGTTTCTACACAGGAGACTTTCCTTTTGAATGCCCATCCTTGGAAGAACTTATAGTGAGAGATTGCCTCAAAATGAAGACTTCCGCTGCCACTACACCAAAACTGAAGGCAGCTATATTGGATAACTTCGAGAAAACACTACAAGGGATGGACTTGAATCAGGTTGTGCAAAATCATTTCTAAAAAATTAGCATTAGTTCTTGTACAACAAGCAACACCCGCACACCATAAAACTTATATGTGTCTTTCTGTAAATACTAAGATTTGATTACAATAATATACCAATAGGGACTGCAGCTGATGTTGATAGGGGGAGTCGAAAAATGAAAAAAAGAATAGAAGGGAGGAGGAGTAGAGGAGGAAGGGAAGGAGAGCAAAGCTGCGAATGGTTAGGGAGGAAAGAGAAGAGAGAGAGAGACAATAGAAATAGGAAAAAAAAACAATGGCATCTTTTGTAAATTTAAAGATGTAAAAAGGGTATTTTTGTCTTAAAAATTGACTTCCTCTGCATAGAGGTGCGTGGCTCTCACATTCTGTTATCTTTGGATGAAAATACTAGTGGTACGTTTTAGTCTACAAATCACGTGGGGGTTATGAGGTTATTTCCAAATGACAAGGAAACAATCCACATATGGCTCAAACCACAAGGGAGTGAAGTGAAATTTTCTCATAAAAGTCAAAAAGTCACTAAAAAAATCAAAAAATCAACAACCTATACAAAAAAGTCAAAGATTTTTTTTTTAACTTTTTGCACATCTTTTCGTAAAAAGTCAAAAAGTCATCCCAAATATATTAATTTTTTTACGTCATATTTTAGTCAAAAAATTAAAAAGTTACTAGACTAGTATGTTCTCGAGCAAGGCCACGCATTTAGGCCTATTCGAACATGCATTCATGATATTTTTGCTAGCTTTTGAAATCATGCATAGGCTGTTTAAGGATCTTGATACCATCCAGACAGAATATTATCAGATTTCCCACAATTTTGTCATTGTCAATGTTTCCTATCTTAATCTTACCTTCATTGTTTGTTTTTTCCCAAGAGATACAGACTGGTACTCTTGAAAATGAGCTCCATACTAAATCTTAATAGGATTATGAACGAGATGATGAATTTAGGCAGAATATCTCTCATAGCTGTTCATATGTCAACATATACTTTATAAAGTAAGTGGACAACTGATGATTTACCTCGAGCTCCACCTAAAACTATAGAATCCTTGTCTGAAAGGAATCATTATTAATGCTCCAATTCTAGTTTGTTTGCACTTTCCTATGTCTATGAGAAATGGATTTGCGAAGCTAAGCCTTGTGTTTTCGTTTTTCATTTTCTATTTTCATTTTAAGGAAAACAGACTTGTTTGGTGAATTTTTTTGAAAATTATTTTTAGAATTTTTTTTCTAAAAACTACCCCACTTTCTAGAAAACACCAAAAAGTTATTTTCAAATTTTTGGAAACTATTTTTGTACAAAAATGAAAGCAATATGAATGCAATGGGTGTTAAAATTTCAATTTTTTTTCCCCAAAAACTGAAAAAAAAAAAAAAAAAAAAAAAAAAAAAAAAAAAAAAAAACATAGAAATGAACATAATATGTACTAAAATGTAGATAGCTCTACCCTTAATGGACATATTGCTAGTTTATTACTGAGTTTTCATTTTCTTGGTGCAATTGTCAACCATAAAGAAGGCTGAGCTCCTCCCTATGGTGATGTGATGTCTACCATACTTTGGATATCATTGTGTAAGGGCATATGCTTCCTATGATTTGTGTCTCTAAATAATTGTCTTGCTTTGCAATATCATAATTGCTACTCTAAATAAAGGTATGTTTGCCTAATATGTGCTAAAGATTTGAAAAGGGAATAAAAGGGTAAAAAAGTACCCATGTGTGTAATTTTACTTTCTTTGCATTGTAATGGAGTTTGTGTCCAAATTTATTTGTCTCAATTAACAGTATTGTATGTTTGTTTTCATGCTTGTTTGTAATATGTAGTACCAAAATATATTGCAAATTGCTATTTATTGACATGCAATTGACTAGTAATAATTAAGTGTACAACAATTGCTTGAAATTGTTAAGAGGAGCTTATCATTCATTTGTAGCAAGTTTATGTTGGGGAATCCAAGGAGTCCACTTGTGTACTACTTAGGCTCAACACACTCTGTTTGAAACACGTATTTACCTAAAAGATTAAACTTATGGTGGTGAATCCACCCAATAAATATTAAGGTTCTGTTTGGTTGTGATTTGTAATCAATTTTCTACGCGTGTGTTGGAGTATGATGTTTGGTTATGATTTTCAAATCAATTTTCTACACTCTCTGCAGAGAACTCTGATACACAGCCACGTTTTGTGTCAAAATTTGGCCTGAGGATGTCCACCCGGAAGACCACCCGGATGTCCTCGGGGACGTCCACCCGAATGTCCTGCTGAATTCCAGATTTTTTTTTTTTTTTTTTTTTGCAATTGATTTACATAATCGGGAAAAATATGGAATGAAATTTTTTTAATTTTTTATATGCTTTAAAATAATTTTGAGTTGTATGTTTAGTTACGAGTTGTAAATTTTTATATCACATATCAAATATCACATCAACAATTCCCCACTCAAATTAAACCTCTTTTCCAAAACTATTTTCAAAACTCTTTACCAAACAAATTTTCTACACTCAAATCATAATTCTACAACACACAAACTCAAAATACAACTCATACTCTCAAATCACATTTACAAAACACAACCAAACGCAATCTAAGACTTTTCTTTTGCTTTTCTCCTAACTTGAGCCTTTTTTACTTCAACATGTACCAACAATATCTCCCTCTTATGTGAAGGAAATTTTTTCGCTCAAGTCTTATTTTCTACTCTCTAACATTGTGTCTTATGCCTTGTGGTGAGGTTTGTTACTATTTCCTCTAGAAGATAGTCAAACTTTCTTTTGCAGCATTTCAAAATAATGGGAACTGTGTTTCTTGTTTTAATGAAGATAACAAATTGTAGTGTACAAATAGTTGTTATAATTAGGTTAGGACCTTTTGTTGCTGCTCACTGGAATAGCATCTATTGGAGACCCCTTTTGGAAGAAAGTGCCTTAGTTACTATGGAAATGTCCAAGCTACTCCTTTAGGCTGTGTTTGGATCATGAATTTAGATAAGGGTTTGGAAAGGAAAATGGAAAAGTGAGTAAAATATAGGCTAAATGTTTTCTCAGTTTCTCTTTCCCTTTCCAAATCTCTATCCAAATCCATTATCCAAACACATCGTTATAGTTTACGTTTTAGGGTAAACTATCAATAGGTCCTAATAGTTAGACTTAATTCTTATAAAGTCCTATTAAAAATAAGTATTGATAAAATTATTGCTAAAAATATTTTTTTTGTAACAACTTTTTGTATATGTCGCTTAAAATTGACAATTAGTGACTTTTTTGTCATAATTTTTATAAATTGTCGCTCAATGGTTTGCTAATGAGAGATGTAGGCCATAAGTGGGCACTGCATTTAACATAATTTGTTGAAGTTTTTTGTAATTTTTCTCTCAAGTTGTGGTGTGTTTTGATTATACATCTTCTTGTCGGTATACTTTTTTTATTTTGTTATTTGAACCAATCTGCTGCTGGTAATTCAGTGCTTATGAGATAAATGGCTGTCCAATGCCTCGTAAGTGCAAATGTATCCCACATAATCATCACAAAAGCCAGTTTTACAACATAATTACTACCACATTTCAACTTGTATCAATCACATCTTGCTGAAATTTAATTTTTTTTTTTTTTTGGGTGTAATTTCTGTTCTTCCACTACACTTTGGATATGCTACTGATTTTATTTGTATGACTTGGTGCCCCATTTCATTGAAGTGGACTATAGATATAAAATTTTCAAGACTTCTATAGATATTCAGTTTGTGGGAGCAAAAGATATATCTTCAATGGATGGTAGTTCATTTAGTCAAGTATTTTCTAAGTTTTGAAAGTCTGAGTAGCCATTCCTTCCCAAGTAAGGGTTGCTGGATGTGATGCTTTAGCAGATCATAAGATGGTCATTTCTTAAAGTTGTAGATGCAGATATATCAAATTATTGAGAGAAACAAAAAGACTTGGACTGAATCCGCAAAAATATTCATGTAGAACACAATAGACTGACCACAAAAAAGATTTAAGTGAACTTGTTGAGAAGGAATAGACTGACCTCAAGTTTTGTCTGAAAAAGAATATTGAGATGTGTTTAGAAGGAATGTTGGCAATGTTCTTGACTGTCCCACATTGAATGCCTAGGTGAAATAGTTTCAGAGTGAATGTCAAGGTTTGCCCTTATTGATTGTCATAGTTGGAAGGGCAATGAGAGACAACAACTTTCACATAGAATGGAAAGAGGCAACTAATAAACTTAAAAAATCATTTTGAACAACCATTGAAGGTGTCGATCAATAAGTTTATGGAAGTCTTAAAAAAGAAGCTAAAGAACACTATCTATGGCCTTTGTCTAGAATATTAGCCCAAATACACGGATCCTGTTTTGACATGGAAGTGAAATATAAAGGCTTGTTGAGTTGACTTTTGAGAACCATCAAACAAACATTTCAGACCATTTAAGTACTGGTGACCAATGAATTCAATGTAGTTTGCTTTAAAATGATTTTACATATTTCTCTTATATTCAGGAAGCACAGACTGCTTCTGAAGAGTGATCTGAGAAACAATCAACTTTATCTCAATGGAAGCTCTTTTAATGCGCACCTTTTGGCTTGTGTGCCTACAGATGGTGCTACAAGTCTACTTGTGAATCGTTTGGAGGACATGGAGAACATTATCCCTAATTTACAAGCCGGTGTAGATGGTCTAAATGTCTTGAAGTATCTGAGTATTCATAAATGTTCACAGTTCGAATACTTGATCAACACAGAGGAATGGGGGATTTCACCACAGGAACAACCACCTGACTGCAATTGCTCTTTAACCTGGAAGAATTGGCACTCTGGAAATCAGATACTTTCAAGGGGATATGTGCAGGTGCATTTACTATTTTCAGCTGGGCTTGCTTCCCAAAGCTCAGGAGATTGGAAGTTAACGAATGTCCTGAACTATCTACTGTTTTTCTTCCATTCAATTTGCTTCAAAGGCTACAACATTTAGAGAAACTTACGGTATTAGAATGGGAGAAATTGGAACAAGTATTTGATTTTGGTTGTGAAGGAAAAGGTATGAAGCTGCTTTCCGGTTTGAGAGATTTAACACTATGGGACTACTCCAGTCAACATGTGCAACTCTGCAACCTAAGATCTATGTCAGTCATTTCATGTGGCAAACTGAAATTTGTCTTCCAACCTTCCATAACTCAAGCTCTTCATCAACTTGAACAGCTTACATACATTATGAGCAAAGGTACTTCTATTTTACACGTTTAACATATATATATATATATCAGGTATTTAATTACATACATTATGAGTGAATTTTTTATTTTATTTATTATTAAATTAAATTAAATTAAATTGAGTCCTTGGCAATAACACTAATAAAATAGTAATGGACTATATATGCGTTGTATTTGTATGATCCACACCCGACTAACTTTAAATTTACACCATACACTTCAATTTCAAAGTAAGTTTCAAGATGAAAATTCATGATACATAGCATTTTTGAATAAACTACAAATCAAATTATCAACTCCTCATTGTGAGTGGTTGATGATTTAGTTTGTACATATTTAGAGATCTCTAGTAATTTTGAATTAAATTTAGAGCAATACTACACACTAAATTTATACACTTAAAAATGTTCAAAAATTTTAATATACGGTCCAGATCATTCAAAATGTAGACTCCACTACATAAGAGTTGAATCTTCACCACATATTATTTTTCTAGGTATATTTCTGTGCATGAATTTTGTGCATAAAGAGACCCTTTTTTACATTCAAATAATATTTTTAAATTTTTTATATTACTCTTATTAATGTAAAATCCATTGTTCTCTTTTATTAGTGTAGTTAAAATTTAATATATGGTTCTCTTTTGTGGATGGAGTTTTATTTTTATTTTTAAGTGTTAAGTTGACGGATAAATATATTTTACTTTTTATTGGTCTTTTAGACAATGAATATTCATTTATGCCTATTATCAAAGGTGTTTGGACAAAGGATAATAAATTATTTAACATTCTATCAACTACTCACATGGTAGTGCTCCGTAGAATTTATAACCATTTAATAATAATTTTTTTCTTATTTGAGAGATTTTTATCAAATTTTAGTGTAATAACCTCTGGACAATAAATGTTTTTGAGGCCTTTGGATAACGATGGAAGACAACAAGTTGATTGAGATAATGCCTTTCCTTAAATAGAAAAGAAAAAAGGAAAATGCTAACAATGGATTTCTTTTTGTCTTTTGTTTTTCTGCCTTTTAATGAATTTTATATTAGGTTTTTATTAAGGGTCCGTCAACATTTTCATAGAGAAATTTCAACACAGAGAAATTTCAAACTCTTCAAAGAGAACTTTCTCTAATAATATTATTGACAGACCTTAATTAATAAGAAAAAACATATTGAACCTTTCCTACTACCAAAAGTTGGAGATGATGTTTCACTAATTTTTCCTTTTTATTAGGGAGGTCATTTTCTTTTTTTGTGGGTTTTAATTTGCCAAATTCCAAAAGTGTGACCTTAGGCAATCGCCTTAATGGCCTAATAATAATAAAAAGTTGTCATTAAGTCCACGGTGCTACACTACATGTATATTTATATTAAGTATTTTATTTTTCTTAAGACCAAAAAAAAAAAAGACAAAAAAAGAAAAGTTACATACAATCAATCAAAAAGTGATAGAGGCCATGACTTTGGAGTGATGATAGAAAGTGTTATTCGCCAAAAAGTGGAAGAGGGTAAGAATGCCTACTTGCTATCTCTCTCAGAGCAATTTGTTAATTGATAGATACAACTAGTTTATTATTGAGCTTTCATTTTTTCGTTGCGGTTGCCAAATGTAAAGAAGGCTGAGCTACTTTCTATGATTATGTGATGTCTACCTTACTAATTAGGATGCCATTGTGTAAGGACATATGCTTCCTATGATTTGTGTTTCCAAATAATTGTCTTGCTTTGCTATATCAAAACAACCACTCTAATTAAAGGTATAATTGTTAGATAATGTCTCAATGGGACCACATAATTAAATGTGGTGTTATCATTTATAAGAAGCCTACAATTTAAGTGATTCAATTTAGTTAATAGGCTTAAGGGTATATGTGTTATGGACCTAATGTGTAGATACTAGTTGTATAATTTCTATTTCTATGAGGGGCAGAAATAGAAATTAAAACATATTGGTTAAAGTTGGTTTTCATTCCTTTTGAACTTCCACAACCTTTCAGTTTTGAAAACCAATAAATAGAAATTAAAACCAATAATGGTTAAAGTTGGTTTTCATTCCTTTTGAACTTCCACAACCTTTCAGTTTTGAAAACCAATTACAACTTTTAAAAGGTTATGGTCCCTATTCCTTTCCAAGTGGAAAAAAAGAACACTGCCATTTTTCTAAATCCTCTCAAGGAGAAACATAAGGCACCAAAGGGGAAAGGATTAGAAGGCAATAACATAATCAATAACAAAGAGTTTATTGATAATCACGCTTCCGTTTAACCGTTCATCAATGGATTCAGGTATGTCATTTTGTCTTGATTTCTTGATAATACACATGGTAAATGATCCGAAGTGTAAGGTTTATGTTCTAAAATTTATGTTAACAATTGGTATCAGAGCCAGCATATCATGTGTCTTATCAGAATTGATATGCTTTATTCATTCTATTTAGTTTCCTGGAATCAGATTCTGAATTTTCTTATGGATTCAGAAATTTACTTTTCTACCATTCTCAATATAAGTCCATTCAAACAAGATGTCACAAAAGTGATCTCTCTTGTCTAGATTGTTTTATATGGAATGTTTTGATGTTCATGTCTGTGTATCTCATGCGGGTATTTATCGGTCCAAAGACATGATTAATACTTGGCAGAATTACACACACATTTTGTGGTGATAAAGATGTGCCAATTGTCAAGAAAACCTAATGTGAATAATAAATCCATCAAAAGATAGATTTGTTATTTGACATAACTTATTGTCAATGTTTGATCATTACAACAAGAATACCACTTACAGTTAATATCACTACCCAAAGGCTTGGTATTAATGTTGTGCTAGGTATCTTGAGATGTTGTCATACCATGGCCGCAGATTTTGTAGCATGTTATGAGGCATCAAACCAAGGGATATGGCTGCAAAATTTTGTCACTGAGTTGCGTATTTTGGAAGGCACTGAAAGACCACTTAAGTTATATTGTGACAATAAGTCTGCAGTTTTATATTCCAATAACAACAGGAGCTCGACAAAATCAAAGCATATTGATATCAAGTTCCTAGTTGTAAAAGAAAGAGTGCAGAGGATGATTTCCATAGAGCACATTGGGACAAACTCCATGATAGCGGATCCACTTACGAAGGACTACCACCAAGGTCTTTCATGAGCACACCGCTTCGATGGGTGTTGTTCTATTTGATAACATTCGTTTAGTTGGAGTTTGTATTTATATTATCGCTTTATGTCACTTTGAGTTTTATCTATGTAATTAGATTAATTTCGCAGAAATGAAATATTCATTTATTACGCCTCATTACATTGTGAAGTATTGATCTCAATAAAGTTAAGTAGGACCAGTTGGAAATAGGCATGTATGGATCACATCACATGTAATTTCCATGCTACACATCCATGATTGATCTATGTCATTTAGCTGTATTAGTATACGTGACCATTGGTGGGTCGAGTTACGATTGATGTAACGAAGACCGCTTTGATTCTATATTAATATAGTTAATGGACAAGATTGTTTGGATACCCTCAAGTTGTGATAACAAATTTCTGAGCTCACTAAAGTTAAGCACATTTTTCAGGATACATATGTGGTCCAGTGGGAGATTGTTAGATAATGTCTCAATGGGACCACATAATTAAATGTGGTGTTATCATTTATAAGAAGCCTACAATTTAAGTGATTCAATTTAGTTAATAGGCTTAAGGGTATATGTGTTATGGACCTAATGTGTAGATACTAGTTGTATAATTTCTATTTCTATGAGGGGCAGAAATAGAAATTAAAACATATTGTTAAAGTTGGTTTTCCTTCCCTTTGAACTTCCACAACCTTTCAGTTTTGAAAACCAATAAATAGAAATTAAAACCAATAATGGTTAAAGTTGGTTTTCATTCCTTTTGAACTTCCACAACCTTTCAGTTTTGAAAACCAATTACAACCTTTAAAAGGTTATGGTCCCTATTCCTTCCCAAGTGGAAAAAAGAACACTGCCATTTTTCTAAATCCTCTCAAGGAGAAACATAAGGCACCAAAGGGGAAAGGATTAGAAGGCAATAACATAATCAATAACAAAGAGTTTATTGATAATCACGCTTCCGTTTAACCGTTCATCAATGGATTCAGGTATGTCATTTTGTCTTGATTTCTTGATAATACACATGGTAAATGATCCGAAGTGTAAGGTTTATGTTCTGAAATTTATGTTAACAATATTCACATAATGTGTGCTAAAGATTTGAAGAGTAAATAAAGGGGAAAAAAGTACCCAATGCGTGTAATTTTGCTTTCTCTGCATTGTAATGGAGCTTGTACCCAAAATTCTTTTATCTCAATTAATAGTATTCTATGTTTGTTTTCATGCTTCTTTGTATCTGTGGTAAAAAATATTTTGCAATTTGCTATTTATTGACATGCGATTGACGAGTTATAATTCATTGTACAATAATGAATTGTTGCTTGAATTTGTTGAGAGGAGCTTGTGATCCATTGGAAGCGAGTTTACGTTCAGGAATCCAAGGAGTCCACTTGTGTAAAACTTAGATTCTCAATATGTATTGTTTGAAACACATACCAACCTAAAAGCTTAAACTTGTACAAGTGGTGAGTTCATCGAATGTAATACTAAAACTCTTCCTTTTTGTTTTCCTTTCCCAATATGAAACTTTTCATCTTTATCATGTACCGACAATCTTTCCCTCAAATCTAAACCACACATCAGGCAAAGTTCTCCCCATGTAGTTATTGCACTGAACTGGGGATTTGAGAAATACTAAAGTTGGGTCAGAACCCTCAATTTAATCAAGTCCATGGACCTTCTAGCTCATTGATGAGTCCAAAATTTCATGAGCCTGAAGCCAATAGAGTCTAAATCAGAGTCTTTTCTTGTTTTTTGTCCAAAAAAAAACAAAACAAAACAAAAAGAGTCTTTTCTTTTGAGTCTTGCCCCAATTTTATCTGCTTGTTGTCAGTTAATGACAATGGTTTGTTGATTACAAACTTTGTTATCATTTTTTTTTTTTTTTTGTGAATATTTGATACCAATCTGCTGTTGGAAATTCAATGATTATTAGATAAATGGTTGTCCTCACTAGTGCAGATATATCCGACATAATCTACAAGAAAGCCCACTTCTACACTGAAATTAGTACTATTTCCACTTGTATCAATTAGCAACTTGCTAATTTTTTTTTTTTTTTTTTTTTTTTTGATAATTCTATTCATCTGCTACACTTCGGATATGCTACTAATTTTACTTTGTATGACTTGGCCCCAAATTTTGTTTGTAGTGGACTAAATGTCACGACCCAAATCCGGCCCTATGGGTTTAGCAATCAGAATGCCAAGAATCCAAATTACCAAGGCCTGCTTAACAAGAATACGATATAACAGAAGTTCGTATTCATGAAGCCAATACAGTAAATACATAATGTCCAATGAGCTGTGACAGCCTGCATGCCAAAAAAACTTTTCATTCCTTCATGCATAGAACAGTACAGTACAGGACGGCATACATATATATCCATACATAACAGTCGGTGTAACAGGGACTTAATCCCTTATATACAGTACAGTACCGTGCAAACATTCCGTCAATACAGTATAGCAAAACAGTACAGTAGGGGAAACACTAAACACCCCTAGCCTTAGCTTGGCAGGTTTGGAACCTCGCAGTGAGGCACGGTGGTTGGCTTGACAAAACTGAGTTTAACCCTGACGCCTCTAGCTTTGATCCGGTGCTTGTTCACCTACACATATATATGAGCAGTGAGCTAAAGCCCAGTGAATAACATAATGCACAAAGGGGTAAGAATGAATGTCCTTTCAATAATGAAAATCATCATTTCAATCTGCTCATCAATCATTCAATTTGGGACTCTCCCCTGCCATACAGTCATTCATTAGCATAACAGTACAGTAATGGTTCCAACATGGGGACCGCATACAATTCCACCCGTTCATAGACCGTCGGTGGGGGCTATCCGTTCATAGACCGTCGATAGCACACTTAACAAATCCACCCGTTCATAGACCGTCGATGGGGGCTATCCGTTCATAGATCGTCGATAGCGAGGAAATGTCTCCTCAGTGGCAGTAACAATGTACAATAGTCGTTAAGGATGCCACATTATCATTCATGATATCAGATGTACATTCATTCAGTAAACAGAGAACAGTTCAATAAACAGTTCAACGATAGCTCAATCAAGTAGACAGTTCAAGAGATAGCCATTTTTGAAACATATCTTTATGCAATTGTTACTCACAGTGTTCTGGGCTACACGTAGCTAGAGCGTCTCCTCGGGATGCCAACCCTATACAGTTAACAATTCGAACACACTTAAGTTTTACAGTTGGAGGGAATAATGATTAACTCCCTAATATGCCTTGGTGTGTTCTACGTCCATATCCTCATTAAGGTGTCTTAAACTAGGCCTAAGAATGCCTAGGATGGGTTGAGGATGCAAAAATGTGCACAGAAAACAATTCCAGAATTTTCAGTGAAACAGGGTCTACGCTCGAGCTCAGGTTTCCCCGCTCGAGCGCACAGGCAAACAAAGGTCCCCGCTCGAGCGTACATTCCTCCGCTCGAGCGTGACACACAATACTCCGCTCGAGCTCACATTCCTCCGCTCGAGCGGACTGATGAACAGTGCAAGATGCTGGATGCTCGATTTCTCCGCTCGAGCTCACCTTTTTTCCGCCGAGCGATCAGGAAACTACCAAGAAATGCTGGGAGCATGATTTCTCCGCTCGAGCGCTACTCCTTCCGCTCGAGCGGGATGCAGAATTCTGGAAAAATGCAGATTTCACATTCAAGCTTAAAACCAAGTTTTGATGCTCCAAATTCAATCCTCTTGGGCCCATTTTCTGGAAAACACATCCCAAAACAATGTATAACAAGTTTCAAAAGCTAATTTGCACATGCAAGGGCCAAGAGTTGATCAATTAAATCCAAAATTCAAACCCATTTCATGAACAATCTTTAAACATGCAATGCATGAACTTTAAACCAATCTCAAGCTTTAAATCTTGCTCCAAAAAGCTCCATAGTTGGCAAGTGCAATGAAATCATGGACTTAATATGAATATGAGCTTGCATGCACCAATTGACCATGAATTCAACCTCAAGAACCAACAAATTCAACATGCATGCAACAATTCTAACATAATCCAACCTCTTAGCACTCTAACTCAACAATTGACATGAATGATACAAAATGAGGCTCAAAGACAACAAGAAGACAATGAATTCCTTACCTAGAGTGTTGATTTCAAGGTGTGGAAGCTAGATTATGCCAATTTCCTACAAGTTCTTCAAGTCCTTCTAACAATTCCAACAATTTGAGCTCAATTCCCTCAAGATGAACTCTCTCTCTCTCTAACCTCCTGTTTGGTCGGCTAGGCTCTCAAATGGCTGAGGAAGAGATTTGATTCAACATGTATAAGGTCTCTAAGTGTGTGTGTGTTAGTGGCCACTAAGTGGCATTTTAGTAAATAGGTCAACCTTGGCCATTAATCAATATTTAATCTACTTTAATCATTCCTAATCAATTTTCAGATAAATATATCGTTAAATCACAAATATTCTACTGATTATAAAACACTAAACGGTTCTCCGTTCGGCCGCCGATAAGGCCTTCAATTTACAGTTTAAACATATGAATCAAACAGATAATCACATAAGTCAACAGATACAATATGCAATTCAATAGACAAACTTATTCGATTTCAGTATCAATTTCAATCAGTTAGTTCGGTAACTCATTCAGTTCACCTATCAGTCATAATCAATTCGGTTTAGCCATAATCAGTATATAATTCAGTGGTTATTCGGCAATCAGTACGAGGGTTGTTACACTAAAGATATAAGATTTTCAAGAAATCCATAGAAATTCAGTTTGCGAGATATGTCACTGATTTTACTTTGTACAACTTGGCGCCATATGTGAAAATTCAGTTTGCAGGAACCAAAGTTATATATTCAATGGATGGTTATAATGTCATAATTCATTTATTGAAATTCTTAGCAGCCATTCCTTCCCAGGTAAAGGTTTCTAGATGTGATGCTTTATCAGATCATAAGATAGTCATTCATGAGATACTAGAGGTCCCATATGTTAAATTATTGAAAGAAAGAAAGAAAGAAAAATCTCGTATTGAATCCACCAAAAAAAAAAAAAGATTTATTTCAAACACAAAAAAGTGATTTAAAATATTTCTCTAATACTTCTTCAGGAAGCACATGCTCCTTTTGAGGAGGAATGCTTCTTCAAATAAAGGTCATGTTTACGTTGAGTTTTGATTTGAATTGTTAGAAAAATATTATGCACTAATATAATTTAATTAATAAAATGATTAAGAGATTTACGATAAATAAAATATGAAAGTAAGTAAATTCATATGGAGTAAGAAAGGGTTGGCCTGTGAGATTGAGAGGCGTGTAGTCACTACCCTAAAGCCATTGTTCCTCCTCCTGTGAAGGTACAACCGCAGTGCAACGGCTCGAAGATACAACTCAAGTGCATGCTCACAACATCTCTTAATCATTTTATTAATTAAATTATATTAGTGCATAATATTTTTCTAACAATCTAAAGCTGTTGTGTTCTAAAAAGAAATTTTGTTAAGATTTTTCAGTTAAAAAAAAAAAAGAGTATGGTGAAAGAACTGTTAGGATCATGGACACCCAGAAAATAAACAACAAGCAATCATACACACAAATGAGACACAAATATTTACGTGGTTCGGCCCAATGCCTACGTCCACGGACAAAAATGAGAAATTCACTAAAACAGAGCAAATACAAATCAGAGGAGGAGAACAACTCTCACTCAACTCACAGCTCTCTATCTCTCAAATTTCTGATGATCCTTCACCCTCTCCCTCCCATCTCTATTTATACACAAAGATGTGAGACAGACAGAGAGAGAGAGAGAGAGAGAGACAAAGAGAGAGAGAGAGAAGGAGACAAACTCTCCAAAATTTCCTACCATCTTAATGGTGAGAGTCAACAATGGCTACAACGTGAGGAGAAGGGAGAGTCTTGCAGATGCTCAGCTCAGACTTTCACTTTCGATGGAGGTCCTTCTATGCCATTCTCCTTGACCCTCTGCTTGCATGCATGTGGGTTGGAGCAACAATTCTCCCCCTCCATACCCACAAGCATGACTGACTTCTCACTTGAAGTCCATCCCTACAATGTCTCTGCAAATTTTGAGTTTGTCTTTCGAGATCACCTTTGCAAGCATGTCAGCTAGATTCTTATCTGTATGGATTTTGACTAGTTCCAATAACTGCTTTTCCATCACTTCGCGTATCCAATGATAACGGACATCAATGTACTTTGTGCGATAATGGTACATAGAATTCTTTCTCAAGTCTATGGCACTCTGGCTATCACAATGTACCATGAACTTTTCTTGCTTAAGTGCCAGTTCTTGGAGAAACTGCATCAACCACAATATCTTTTTCCTAGCTTCCGCTGCAGCAATATACTCTACCTCAGTTGTGGATAAAACAACACACTTCTGCAGCTTGGACTGCCAAGACACAGCTCCCCCTGTGAAAGTGAACATAAATCCTGATGTAGATTTCCTACCATCAAGGTCGCCTGCCATATCTGAATCAGTATAGCCTTCCAAGACTGGTTTTGCTCCTCCAAAGCACAAACACATTTTTGTTGTACCCTGAGGTACCTCAGAATCCACTTGACTGCTTCCCAATTCTCTTTCCCTGGATTGGAAAGGAATCTGCTCACAACTCCAACAGCATGAGCAATACCCGGTAGACACCATTGCATACATCAAACTCTCTACGATGGATGAGTATGGAATAGCCTCCATCTCTTCTCTTTCTTTTGTAAAGGAGGGATAAGAACTCTTGCTCAGCTTGAAATGATTAGCCAGCGGAGTACTGACTGGTTTGGCATCTTTCATGTTGAATTTCTCAATTACCCGTTCAATGTACTTTTCCTGTGACAGCCACAACTTCTTGGTTTTCCTGTCACATATAATTTTCATGCCCAAAATTTGATGTACAACGCCTAGGTCCTTCATGCCAAAGGACTGTGATAACTCCTTCTTCAGTGATCTGATTGCTGTGGCATCTTGTCCAATAATCAACATGTCATCAACATAGAGCATGAGTATGATGAAGTTTCCACCGAGAAATTTCATGACATATACACACTGGTCTATAATAGTTTTCTTGTACTCATGACCCACCATGGATGAGTCAAACTTCTTGTACCATTGTCTCGGCGCTTATTTGAGGCCGTAGAGACTCTTCTTCAATCTGCAAACTAAGTTTACTTTCCTTTTGACTTCAAAACCTTCTGGCTGCTCCATGTAAATTTCTTTCTTCAGATCACCATAGAGAAATGTCGTCTTCACATCCATCTGTTCAAGTTCCAAATTCAAACTGGCTGCTAGTCCCAAAACTACTCGAATGGATGTCATTTTCACAACTGACGAGAAGATTTCATCAAAATCAATACCTTTTTTCTACCTAAAATCTTTGACAACCAATCGAGCCTTATACTTGACTAGCTTTCTACTGCCATCTTTCTTCAACTTGAACACCCATTTGTTCTTCAATGCTTTTCGACCTTGGGGAAGTTTTACCAAATCATAAGTCTGATTCTTCTGCAAGGACTGCATCTTCTCTTGTATAGCTTGCTGCCAACTACCCTTCTCCTTATGATTATGAGCTTTTTGAAAACTTTCTGGTTCCCCCTTATGAGTATGCAAAATATACTTAGAAGCAGGGTATTTTGATGACGGCTTTGGCTATCTTGTTGATCTTCGTAATTATGGACCAACAGTCTCTGGCGGAGGGGGATGTGGCTCCCCCTGCTTAACACCCTCTACTTCTGGATCTTCTTCTTCTGGAAATCCATCTTGCAACTCTACATCATTGGCTACATGCTGCGGTAGCTCTTTTTCATCAGTAGCATTCTGTGATGGTGCAGGATTGGGAATAATTTCTTAAACATCATCAACTTTGGGTTTGGCTGGTTGTCCAAAGTCTTCTAAGGTCTGGCCTTCTTGAAACACCACATCTCGGCTTTGAATGACCTTCTTGTTTTTCGGATCCCATAATCGGTATCCAAATTCTTCATCTCCATAGCCAATAAAGATGTATGGAGTGGCTTTATCATCCAGCTTCTGTTTGTGCTCCTTGGATACATATGCAAATGCTTTGCACCCAAACACTCTCAAGTGAGAGTAAGAAATCTCCCTTCCAGACCATACTTCTTCTCAAATCTGAAAATTTAGTGGAATTGATGGCAATCTGTTGATCAAATAGCAAGCAACACGAACAACTTCTCCCCAAAATGGCTTTGGCAGCTTCGCTATTTTAAGCATACATCTGACCTTCTCCATAATGGTTCGGTTCATTCTTTCGGCTACACCATTGTGTTGTGGGGTTCCAGGAACAGTCTTTTCATGCCGAATGCCGTGAGTAGCACAGTAGGCTTCAAACTCATTTGACGTATTCTCACCTTCATTATCTATTCGGAGATATTTCAACTTCTTTTCGGTCTCCCTTTCCACCATAGCATGAAATGTCTGAAAATGGTGGAACACCTCAGCTTTGGTTTTTAAGACATAAACCCATACTTTCCGTGATGCATCATCAATAAACGTCACGGAGTATTTTCTTCCACCCAAAGATTCCACTTCTATGGGATGGCATACATCAGAGTATACTCTGCTCAACAACTCTGATTGTCTTCTGGATGATGAGTGGAAAACAACTCTGTGATGCTTTCCGATTAAGCAATTGTCATAAGGATTCAATTTTGCATCTTTGGCAAAGGGAATAAGAGACTTCTTTGCCAAAATCTGCAACCCTTTCTCACTCATGTGACTCAGCCTTTTATGCCACAAATTTGGTGATGCCTCATCTTCTGCTGCGTTGAGGCTATCTGAATTCACCTCTACATGAGTCTTGTATAGCATGCCACTTGTTTGTCCTCTGGCTACCACCAGAGATCCCTTTTTCAGCTTCCATATGCCTTCGCCGAAGTAGTTCTCATAGCCTTGTCAATCTAAGGCTATTCTCGAAACAAGATTCAGGCGTAAATTGGGAACATGCTTGACATCTTTCAACACCATTATGCACCCAAATTTGGTTTGGATGCAAACATCGCCGATCCCCACAATCTTCGAAAAATTGAAGTTGCCCATCTTTACTGTACCAAAATCACTAGCTTGGTACGTACTGAAGAACCCCTTCCTGGATGTGGCGTAGTAGGAAGCTGTTGAATCTACCACCCACTCGGTGTCATTGTCTGACATATGGAGACATTCTTCTTCTTCAACAGAGAATAATGCAATATCCTCTGAGACAGTAACTGTAGTGTTCTTATCTTCGGTCTTTGGCTATCTATTGCCTTGTTTTTGTTCTCCCTTCAAGGCATAATAGTATTTCTTTATTTAACCCTCCTGGCCACAGTGGTAACACTTGAACTTCGGCCGGCTCATACCTTCTCTGGCCTTCCCTCTATCTTGAGATCTTCCTCTGTTGTATCCTCTGCTTTTGCTTCTTCCCCTACCTCTACCTCTACCTTTATTTTCTATGACAAGGGCATGAGACTAATCTTCCTTCATGTCTTTCTTTCTTGCCTCTTCACTAAATAAAGTATCAGTGACCATGTTCGTGGTCAGTCTTCCTTTTGGTGTAGAGTTGCTTAGGGACACTACCAACGTCTCCCAACTGTCTGGCAAAGAACTGAGCAGCAATAAGGCCTGTATCTCATCATCTAACTCCATTTTGACAGTTGCCAGTTGGTTCACCAGATTTTGAAACTCACTGGTGTGTTCAGCAACAGAGATATCACCTTTCAGCTTCAAATTTACAAGTCTTCTCATTAAGAGGGCTTTGTTTCCAGTAGTCTTTGACTGGTACATGCCTTCTAACTTCGTCTAGAGAGCATAGGCATCAGTTTCCTGGGCGACATGGTGAAAGACACTGTGATCGATCCATTGTCTGATTTGGCCAATGGTTTTTCGATTCTTCTACTTCCAGTCTTTGTTGTTTTTCATTGCCGGTCTGACTCCATTAAGCTCAATGGGGTCAAACAAATCTCCACAATACATGACATCCTCTATTCTGGGCTTCCAGATTACATAATTAGAAGCAGTTAACTTTATCATGGATTCTAAAGTCAACGTTGATTCCTCCATTAGTAAGTGTCTCTGTAGAAAATGATTTTTGTTGAAAAACAGTCTTCGCTGTTGAGTCCGGATTGGTCAAATTAGCCAAAAAAGCACTTCGGATCGCCAAAATAAAGACTGCAAATTTTTGAAATCTGATTTACGAAATTTGATCATACGGATGTGTCCGAAATATTCCAAATAGTTGGAAAACACTATTGGATCACCCAAATCAGACCTCAAATGGCTTAGAACTAGACAAAACAGTTCAACGGTTCAAACTAGTGAATTTTAGAGTGCCTGAGAAACATCGAATAATTCCTCTAGTTCGGCTGGTGTCAGGCTGACGTTAGCGGTTGGCAACGCGGCTTGGTCAACGGTAAGGGTGTAATTTTGGTCTCTTGGCCCATGCCGCCTTGCACGGCCCCACCAAAATCGGGTCGTCAGCCTGTCGGGCCACGCCACGGGCCGTAAACTAGGCCCAGCCCGTGTATTCAGGCTGTGCCTCGGCCTGCCCCTAGGCTTGGGCTTGGACTCGGGTTCGGGCTCGGGCTCGGGCTTTAGGCGGGCCTGAACAATTTTTTTTTTTTTTTCCACCAAAATTTTATTATTTTTCATTAAAAATAACACTGGGCCTCAGGCGAGCTGGGCTTTTGGGCGGACCTTGAGCGGGCTAATGGACTAGGCGGGGATGCAAAACGATGGACCAGGCCCAAGACCAAGGCCTTGGACTGGGCTTGGGCTCGGGCCTAAACGGGCCTTAACGAGCTAGGCCCACCTCGGGCCGCGAGCGGGTTCATCTCAACTCCATACCGGCTTGGCGGCTCGGCTCCCGCTTAGTTTGGCGGCCCGGCTCCGGCTCGGCTTGGATGACGTCAGTGGATGACGTCAGATCATCTTCTCCACTGGTTTCATGTGTGAAGCGCGTGCAACCAGTAGCCGGTACGTGAGAACGGTGTTAGTGGCGCGTGCGGCCTATTCCGGTGTCCTTTTTCAACACGGTTTTTTCCTGTGTGCTTGTCTCGCCGAGAGCTTTCACTTGGTGTGATCAAAAGTGGATTTCAACCACTTTGATTTCTGGGCAATTCTGGAAAAAAAATACTTTGTTTTTTCTGGAAAAACACTTAACCAACTCTGATACAACTTTGTTAGGATCATGGACACCTAGAAAACAAACAACAAGCAATTATACACACCAATGAGACACAAATATTTATGTGGTTCGGCCCAATGCCTAGGTCCATGGACAGAAACTAGAAATTCACTAAAACAGAGCAAATACAAATCAAAAGAGGAGAAAATTTCTCACTCAACTCACAGCTCTCTATCTCTCAAATTTCTGATAATACTTCGCCCTCTCCCTCCTGTCTCTATTTATACACAAAGATGAGAGAGAGAGAGAGAGAGAGAGAGAGAGAGAGAGAGAGAGAGAAGGAGACAAACTCTTCAAAATTTCCTACCATCTTAAAGGTGAGAGTCAACAATGGCTACAATGTGAAGAGAAGGGAGAGTCTTGCAGATGCCCAACTCAAACTTTCACTTCCGGTGGAGGTCCTCCTATGCCATTCTCCTTAACCCTCTGCTTGCATGCATGTGGGTTGGAGTAACAAGAACTACCTGAATTCCCACCTTGATTAGAGAGCTTAAGGATAATAAGTTTAAAATTGCTATTGTTATGAATATGTATGACTTGAGCTTAGAATAAGTTGATTCGTTTATCTGTGTTTACTTTTCTTCCTCTCTTGTATATATGTCGAGATGTTAATGGGTTTAGTCTTGTCAAAAACAATTTCTATTAAAAGTAATAGTTTTATAAAATGTGTCGAGCTTATTTTAAAGATTAAAATAAAACTCATTATTTGTTAGATTAAAATTCTTATTCTAAATTTGTACCTTGAGGTTTTCCTGTGGCTTACCTGTGGAAGAATTCTTATTCTAAATTCTTATTCTAAATTAAAATTCTTATTCTAAATCTTATTCTAAAATTCTTATTTTTATTCTAAAATGGTATTCTTTAGATTAATGGCTTACCTGTGGCTTAATATTATTTTCTATTGTCCACTTGTGTTTAATAAAAAAAAAAAACTTTTGGTTAAAATTTTTTTTTTCTTATTATCTGACTATATTAAAAATATTAAGAAAACAGTGCGAATTGTTGCATGGAATTGTTGGATATGTAATTTACCATTACTTTGTGTAATTGATAGCATGTGGCTATTGAAGATTAGTATTTGGATCTTTAATGTTATTTGTAAAGATTTATGAAAATAAATTTGTCAAGTTAATTGGTTTTAAATTTTGTTGACTGAACTAGTAGAATGTGGTAATGTTAGTGCATAATATGTTTCTAACATGAACTAGTCATCCAAATTGTACAATGTGATTTACTTGATTGTATTGTACAATATTGCTTTGCAGCACTCATGATCCATAAAAGAAACTCTGTATTTTGTTTTTCGACTCTAACTCTCCTAATCCAATCAATTTGAAACTTAGTTTGATAGAGCTAGCAAAAACTACTTTGTTCACTCCCCCTTATATATCCTTCATGTCTGGAATGTTTGGCAACTCTATTATATATGTTTTATATGACTAAATTACCAATCCTTTTGTGTCATGTGCCTTGATCCACCAAGAAGAAAAAAAAAGTGGGAAGAGGTCATCTTTGGACAGAGTAATTAATTGAGAATTGGGTTTTAGTGATTATTTTTTGTGTTCTCATGTAGTGGATACTTAGGGAAGACGAGAGGTACTTATCGTAGATGATTGTCATGCTATTAGATTATTTTTATCTATACAGTCTATATATTTTTAAGAATAGATCATTTATTTATTATAATATATATATATATATATATGATTTAATCTTATGATTAGTTATGTCTTATTAAACTAATTTTTTGCATGCATATTTTTCTTAGCTTGTCATATGAGACAAATGATTCAAATCATTTATATGAGTACAAATTAGTCCTATAATATGGCAACTTTACCTATGAAATTGAGATTTACAACTTTAGCAAGTCCGAACTCGCTTTAATTGGGGTTCCACTAGTAGATGGTGAGGTTGGTCCCTCGAATTTGTCGGTCTAGTAGACCGGATATCGAGTTATCAAAAAAAATAATAATAATAATAAAACTATTCTTCTTTTTAACAATTTAATATAATTTATTATTATTATTATTATTATTATTATTATTATTATTGAATAAGGGAATAAATCTTATATTCGACCCTTGCTGTTTACTAAATAACTAAAAAATTTGAACATATATTTAATCCACTTATCAAAAAAGCTTGACTATATGTGAAGGATATATCAAAAATATAAATAATAAAATTATTTCTTTATTTAATAACTTAAACTTTTAGTTGAATTGATGGTGAAGACTTCTTGACTTATCAAAGAACGAATATCATTTTTCTCAAGGCAAGAAAATCTATAGGAAAAAGCAAAAGAGAAAAAGGAGCCAGTATATATCCTTTGTCATCTTTAATCCATGGAAGCAAAGCATCAAACATTTGTGCCACATACATCAATGATCAAACCAAGAAAAGAATTGCTTTCCATTTCTCAAATATAGAATGTTTAGGTCTCCATATCCATCTCTATCTCCATTGTGATCCCTACAGCAACCATTTCTCTTTCCCTCTCCATCTCTATCTCGATTGCGATCCCTGCAGCAACCATTTCTCTTGCCCTCGTTTAATTATTTACAAAAAAAAAAAGGTACGCTTAAATTTCTAGTTTCTCCTTTTCAATAGTGTTAAGGCTGTATTTGGATTATAAATTTTGATAGGGATTTAATGTGAGACAAATATGAATGAAATATAAGTTGTTTTTTTTTTTTTTTTTTTTTCTATTGCTCTTTTTTTCTTCCAAATTTCTAATCAAATTCATAATTCAAACACTGTATAAATAAATGTAGTCCACTAATTGCTTATTCTATTCATAATGCAAAGCTAATTGAATGTCTGTCAGCATGAGCTACTAAAATTGCTTTATAATGGCCATAATATTTTGTATGGACATAGTTGTGTGTGTATCAATTTATGCATCATATACAACGCATTATTGTTATATGGGATCACCTTCGATGTGTGTTTGTTATTGTTATTATTGTTTTATGCATTTTTGGTCATACGTATCTTATATAATGTTTAGTTAGGACTCATTTTTCTTAATCATAACTAAAAAAGATCCAATTATGATATTTATAATAATCAAATTCAATAATAACATTACTTACGTATAACACATGACCCTTTTATATAATGAGTAAAGGTGAGTTTGTATCTAGTTTTTCTATCTACGTCTCATGAACCCTATTAATTAATAGAGACTAAATTAGGTGTAGATAGTTTTAATATGTGGTGATCTGGTGTGATGACAATCACCATTTTTGTTCCAGTGTTGTGGCCTGAGTTCAATTTACAAAAATTCAGTATTTTTCCAAAAAGTAACGGTAAGATTAATTTCTTAAGGGGAAATACCAATGTAGGGTAGAAAACCAAAACAAATTTATAAAACATGGGGAGTGCAAGTGTGAGTTGGATCTCTTCATCTCTATGTAAATTTTTTTTTTATCTGTTTCACTGACATATAATCCTCCCTTATTTTAATTATTTTATCAGTGAAAAAGAGAAACATTAATTGTGAAAACTAATGTACATAAAATATTGACATGAGCATCAATAAAAGAAAGAGACTACAATGTAACAAAACAAAACTAATCAATTCCAATTAGATTGACATGGAAAAACAAACTCAATCATTTGTAGCACTACATCAAAAGTTGGTGAGGAGCCAACCAAAACAAAATCCATTTTTTTTTCTTTTCCCTCAAAATTATGAATATTGTCGCTATTGTTTTTGGCAATGAAAACATTCTTGTCTAGTTGTGTTTTCATTTTCTGTTTTGAGAAATAAAGTACATTTCGTATTTGTTTTTGTTTCTAAAAATTGAAATAATTTTTAAAATTTGTGGAAAGAAAAAAGAGGTTTCATTTGTTTCGAAAAAAAATTGTTGGCATCCCCTCTCCTCCCTTCCTACAATGCCCAGCATTCAATAACTCATTAAATATGTTTTCTTATTATTATTTATTATTATTTTTATCAAAACAATTTTTATTTTATTTTTTTAAAATTATGTTTTTGTATTGACAATGATACCAACACTACCTTAACCAAATGAATTTTTGTTTTTTCAGTTTTTAATTTTTTTAATAGAAAACAAAAACATTGCACCCAACAAATCAACCTTGAAACTTAAAAAAAAAAAAATTGGGATGGGAATCGTGTCATGTGGTGCCGTTTTTGTGTCGTGTCATATTGGATTTGTGTTTAAAACAATCCAACACTAACACGACCTAGTTAATTAAACTTGTCAATTATCTTGACACTGATTTGACCTACTTATAATTATATTAACCCTAACACGACATGTTTAATACGATTAGTAAAAGTTCATGTTTCAGATTATAAGTAAATTGAACCGTCTATTTAAAAAAATTAATAATAATAATTCATTTCACATCACACGCATCAGAATAACTTATTTAAACATTGACACACAATGATAATATATTTGCCAATATCTATGAAAATAATAAAAAATATTCATCACTAATCCATTACATATCCAATCTAAATTATTGTCACTCATTAATATTTAAATATCCAATATAATTTTAAAAGCAAAATAAGTTTTCATCCAACCAAACTAATAACTATAACACAAAAAATATTAATAAATTAACTAAATCAAGCAAAGTGAATTAAAATTGTAACACAAAAAAATATTAATAAACTAACAAAATATATTATAATTGTCAATTATGCTAATTCACCATTGCTAGTTGTAACTTGTATACCAAGAAGAAAAAAAAAAAAAAATTATGGCGTTTGCTAGATTTAAGAGTTCTTTAAGATTTTGAGAGAGGGAAACAATTTATCAAATTACTACCGACAGTCAAGTTATCATTAATTTGGGGTTACACTTCATTAGGCATATATTATATATAGAGATTTAAGTTTTAATTTAACGGATGAGAATGCATTACTTAAGATCTTATGGTTACTAAATTCATGTTGTATATGGGTTACATATGAGTAAATAGTGGATTCGTGTTAATGTGTCAACACGAATTTTTATGCGGGTCAGATGTGTCCATTTTGGGTTGCATGTGTTCAATCCAAACACAGCATATTTAATATTCGTATTTTCGGATCATGTCATATTCGGATTCGAGTCAAAAAATAATTTATCCTAACTCTCTAATTATGTGTACGATTTGAGTCATGTTAACGATTACTTGCCAAATTCCCACCCCTAGATAGAGCCAGTAGAATGAGTGGTGATAATGCCATGAATCATTTTTATCCTACCACAATATTTAATACAAACTGACATTTATTTATCTGCCAAACCAAATAACCTCCCCCTTTTCTTTTTCTCACGCTCTTTTTGGGTATGGATCCCTATGAAGTATGAATATTTCAAAAAGGGTGACATATTTGTATAGTATCTATATTGAATATCAATACCCTGGATACTTACGGATATGTATCAGATACTTATTCAAGTATCGGATATTTTTTAATTAATTTTTTAATATTTTCGGAGTATCGAATACTTAATTTTGAAATATCGGATACTCCAAGTCATGTATTTCTTCTTTTACGAAATTAGAAGGGTAACATTTATTGCATACCATTAAAATATAATATAATTGTAAGAATAAATACAAGAATATTTTCTAATATTTTATTTAGTTCTTTAATAAAAAGAACATAGTGAATTTATAATACCTAATTCTTAAAGGTTAATATTTTACATTATAAAATTACAGTTTAATTCCTCAACATTCTTTACCTTATGTGTTACTTGCTACTACTAATTTAAAATATATATTTTTTTACAAATATATCCTAGCCGTATCCGTATCTTATTTTTTAAAAATTTTTATCGTATCATTGTATCCGTATCATACCCGTATCCATGCTTCCTAAATAGATCCTCTCCAGCAATTGATCCCTCAGTGCCCTACACTTTGCATAAGATGAAGACATGTGAAGAGGAGTTGATCTAATGGGTTGAAAGAATCCACGTACTGTAGCTGTTGTGCACCTATAGAAACAGCACCGGTTTGTCTTACGGTGGGCAAAAATGACGGAGTGCAATTTATTTATTTTTACCTGGGTCAACAACATGAATAAAAAACATAAAAAAACAGAGCTCCAAATGCAATGAAAAAAACATGACACCAAATGCAATAAAATGTTTTTATAATGTAATAGGATAAAAAGCATTACTCTCATATAGGAATCAAAAAAAAAAAAAAAAAGATGAGCCCTGATTTTTTTTAAGCAAATAAACACAAGACCTTTACGAAAATCAATTGTATAATATAAATTAAATAATCCAATTTAAGGGCTTGAATAACTCAAGAATTCAATATGAAGTTTGTAATCATAAAAGTTAAATTTATACAAATTAGCAATATTAATGAAAGTTTTTCATCAAATCCAAAATAGTGAAATGGAGGGGGGGGAGAGCAACTCCTTTAATCTACTTACAATTTTGACAAATTCAAAACTAATGCATAGTATTTGGTCATAGAATTTCTGAAACTTATGGACAAGTAAGGCAATGGCGAAAAGAGCAGTAAACGAAAGACATCACGTGCTCTAAATGGCATGAAATTTAGTCAAGACATCAAAAATATCATAACGATCAAAACCCATCACTTTGTCATGGCCTATGATGGATTTTGAGTGAATTCCAACATTTAGGCCATCTTTGTGATTTTGTCGTTTTAGAAAATATTTTATTTATCTTTGACTTGATCTAGATGAATCCAATTTTGCCTAAGTTTTTCTAGTATGTTCTTTTTCATTACAGTATCCCAATTTGAGCCTAACTCAGATATTTTCATTTTTGGTAATTTATTTTATTTTGGCGTGATTAGCAAGTAATTACCCTAGGATTTGATTTTCCTTTTTTACTTAGATTTCCAGTGACATTGAAAGAACAGAATCGATTGCTCTATCCTGTCTATCTTTTACTAGGGTTAAATTAGTGACTTTAGATCCTCTGCCCAACACTCTGTACCAATTTTGTATCCCGATATTCTTGAGCCACCACGTGTTCATTAAAAAAACTTTGTCATTCTTGTACTGCCACATGTCCATAACTCACATAAACTAACTCAATCTCCCTACCCCACGAGTCATCACTTATTCTTCTATCCTCCTCTGCCTTGACTGTAACCGCTGTGGACCACCATAAACAATAATGCTAATCTGATTTTAAGAGTGTAGACACTCCATTTTTGACAGGCCTTAAGACGGGTGCCTTTCAAAGCTTCTCGATGATGAAACAAAGATGAATGTTTTTGATCCACTTGGAACAACTTTTGGACGGAGAGAGACTCCCCAACCCTAAACCTGTTTTAGCCAAAATGTTTTCAAACCTTTAAAAGTTATTTTCGAAATTGTTTTCAAGACTTCACTCTTTTCAAAAAATTAAAAACATGTTTCTTAAAATTAAAAACATGTTTCTTCTAGAAAACAAGTGAGAACAAAGCTGAAATGAATGAAAGGATAGAGAATACTCTCGAAATAGCTGAGTCACAGGTTTTTGTGCTAGCCATAGCTTCTTTGTTCCCTACACCTGTATAGGAATTATATGTGGCCGCAAAAGTCATGCAGCACAGAATAGTTTCTAGAAGATGGTCCCTCAACCATCTTGGAAGATTCCATTCGCATATACTCCGGATGTCCATGCGAAATGACATATTCTAGATGCCCCCTTGGCCTATATATACACACATTTGTGTGAGAAAAAGGGTTCTCTCTCTCTCTCTCTCTCTCTCTCACACACACACACACACACACAAAACTCAACTTATGCCAAAATAGATACTCAACTCCCATCTCTTTTCATCCACAGCTAAACTTGGAGGATTTTTAGCATCATTGCAGACTTGAGGGAAGCTTGAGAAGACTCATCTATTGTTTGGACTTGATTCCCACTTGCTTGGAGCTTTGGCAAAGAAGTAAATCTCTATCTTTGAGCATTTTCTTTCTTTTTCTGTTCTTTTCTCTTCTCCCAGACACTCTCTATTTCTTGTGATCTTTGGAGTATATAGCTTGTTAGACTTGAATAGATTGGGGATTTTGGCCAATTCCCCCATATATCGCTTGAGTTGCATTATATTCATTTTCTTAGAACTTTCTTTCCTTTTCTCGGTAATCAAACACTTTATATTGTTGCATTTATTTTCCTTTTAGTTGTATCTTGGGCTTGTATAGTTAGGATTCTAGCCAAATCCTATTTACATTGGTTTTAGCTCCATTGTCTTCGCTTTCTTACCACTTTCTTGCATTTGTTGGAAGCCAAACATGTGCTTTCCATTTGAAAATGGTTGAGTCTGCTTTTTCAACCTATCATTACATGGATTTGAGCATCTCATGATCATTTCCATTAGTAGATTCTGAGGCTTCTTCCATTCTCTTTCCTTTAGCTTTCATTTTCTTGATTAGTAGCTTAGTTTTCTTGGAATATAGTTGAATCTACTCTCTCAAAACCATCATTCTATGGACTTGGGTATTTCATGCTCATTTTCATGTATTGAGTAGATTTAGTCCACTTTCTACCATCTAACTTCCATTATCTTGCTTATTAGCTTAAGTTTTCTCAAATTATGGGTTGAATCTATTTCTCTCATGTTTCCTTTCATGTATTGAGGCCTTTGCTTTGCCAAATGCCTATTTCCATGTTCTTTTGGAATAGATTCACCTCATTATCTATCTCTTCCTTTCTTCTTTTAGCTTTCCTTGAACTAGAGTAGCATTTGTTTCTTGTTCTTAGTTTTGCTCTTGGTGAAATGATGGAATCTATTGTTGCTCCAACCCCCATGCATGCATGTAGAAGACGGCGTAGGAAGACCTCCACTGGAAGTGAAAGTCTATGCTGGGCATATCTGCAAGCTTCTCCCTTCCCTTCACGTTGTTGGCATTGTTGACACTCACCATTAACCATTAAAGAGGGTAGAAATGTTTGGTGGGTTGTTATCTCTCTCTCCCTCTCTTTGTGTATAAATAGATATGAGAGGGAGAGGATGAAGGATATCAGAAAATAGAGAGAGCGAGCTGTGAGTTGAGTGAGAATTTTTATTTCCTCCTCTGTATTTGTATTTTGCTATGTTTTAGTGAAATTCTCTTTTATGCTCCGTAGACGTAAGCATTGGGCTGAACCACATAAATATTATGTTCTATGTGTGTGCGAGATAATTTTCTGGGTGTGTTTGATCCTAACAAAGTGGTATCAGAGCCGGTTTTGTGCGTTTTCAGAAAAATAGTGTGTTTTTTCAAAAATTACCCAGAAATCAAAGTGGTCGAAATCCACTTTTGATCACATCAACTTGAAGCTTCCGACGAGACGAGCACAACCGTGAAAACCGCGCCCATGCACCGCACGCGCTGCTAGAGGAAGAAGACACATGATCCCACATGCACGCACCAGACGACCTGACGTCATCTGCTGACATCACCTAAGCCGCTAACCAAAGCCATTGATTTAGCCGAGCCAAGGCTGCGTTGACCGAGCCGACTAAGCCTGGCCACTACCGATGCCACCGGATTAGAGAAATTATCCGGTGCTTCTCAGCCGCACCAGATTTCACCGATCGGAACCGTTCAACTTGTTTTGGCTTGATCTGAGCCATTTGAGGTCCGATTTGGGCAATCTGATAGTGCTTTCCAACTATTTGGAATATTCCGAACACACCCGTACAGTCAGATTTTGCAAATCAGATTTTGAAAAATTTGCAGTCTTTATTTTGGCAATCCGAAGTACTTTTCCGGCTAATTTGACCAGTCCAGACTCCACTAGGAAACTTGTTTTTTAGACAGAGATCCCTTTCTGTATGATAGAGGAATCAACATCGACTTTGGGATCTATGATCAAGCTAAATGCTTCCAACTATGCCATTTGGAAGCCTAGAATGGAAGATGTCTTGTACTGCCGAGATTTGTTTGACCCCATTGAGCTTCATGGAGTCAAACCAGCAACAAAAAATGATGAAGACTAGAAGCGGAAGAATCGAAAAATCATTGGCCAAATCAGACAATGGATCGATCACAATGTCTTCCACCATGTCGCCTAGGAGACAAATGCCTATGCTCTCTGGACAAAGTTAGAAGGCATGTACCAGTCAAAGACTGCTCGGAACAAAGCCCTTCTGATGAGAAGACTTGTGAATTTGAAACTAAAAGGCGGTATCTCTATTGCTGAACACACCAGTGAGTTTCAAAATCTGGTGAACCAACTAGCAACTGTCAAAATGGAGTTGGATGATGAGATGCAGGCCCTATTGCTGCTCAGCTCTTTACCAGACAGTTAGGACGTTGGTGGTGTCCCTTAGCAACTCTGCACCTGAAGGAAGACTGACCATGAACATGGTCACTGATGCTCTATTTAGTGAAAATGCAAGAAATAAAGACATGGGTGGAGATCAGTCCAATGCCCTCGTCACAAAAAATAGAGGTAGTGGCAGAGGCAGAGGCAAGGGAAGAAGCAAAAGCAGAGGATGTAGCAGAGGAAGATCTCAAGACAGAGGGAAGTCCAGAAAAGATACGAGCTGTCCAAGGTTCAAGTATTACCATTGTGGCCAGGAGGCTCACATAAAGAAATATTGCTATGCCTTGAAGGGAGAACAAAAACAAGGCAATAGACAGCCAAAGACTGAAAATGGGAACACTACAGTTACTGTCTCAGAGGATATTGCATTATTCTCTGTTGAAGAAGAAGATTGCCTTCATATGTCCGACAACAACACCGAGTGGGTGGTAGATACAACAGCTTCCTACTACGCTACATCCCGGAAGGAGTTTTTCAGCACGTACCAGGCTGGAGATTTTGGTACAGTGAAGATGGGTAACTCTAGTTTTTTGAAGATTGTGGGAATTGGTGATGTTCGCATCCAAACCAAAGTTGGGTGCACGATGGTGTTAAAAGATGTCAGGTATGTTCCCGATTTACGCCTGAATCTTATCTCAGGGATAGCCTTAGATCGACAAGGCTATGAGAACTACTTCAACAAAGGCATATGGAAGTTGGAAAAGGGATCTCTCGTGGTAGCCAAAGGACAGGCAATTGGCACGCTATACAAGACTCATATGGAGGTGAATTCAGATAGCCTCAACGCAGGAGAAGATGAGGCATCACAAATTTGTGGCACAAAAGGTTGGGTCACATGAGTGAAAAAGGGTTGCAGATTCTGGAAAAGAAGTCGCTTATTCCCTTTGCTAAAGATGCGAAATTGAATCCTTGTGACAACTGCTTGTTTGGAAAGCATCATAGAGTCTTTTTCCACTCATCATCCAAAAGACAATCAGAGTTATTGAGCAGAGTATACTCTGATGTTTGCGGTCCCATAGAAGTAGAATCTTTGGGTGGCAGAAAATACTTCCTGACGTTTATTGATGATGCATCACGGAAGGTATGGGTTTATGTCCTAAAGACCAAAGCTGAGGTGTTCCAGCATTTTCAGACATTCCACGCTATGGTGGAAAGGGAGATCGGAAAAAAGCTGAAGTGTCTCCGAACAGACAATGGAGGCGAGTACACGTCAAAGAAGTTTGAAGCCTATCGTGCTACTTGCGGCATCTGGCATGAGAAGACTGTTCCTGGAACCCCATAACACAATGGTGTAGCCGAAAGAATGAACCGGACCATTGTGGAAAAGGTCAAATGTATGCTCAAAATAGCAAAGCTGCCAAAGCCATTTTAGGGAGAAGCTGTTCGTGTGGCTTGCTATTTGATCCACAAATCGCCATCAGTTCCACTGAATTTTCAGATTCCAGAAGAAGTATGGTCTAGAAGGAAGATTTCTTACTCGCACTTGAGAGTGTTTGGGTGCAAAGCATTGGCAAATGTATCCAAGGAGCACAAACAAAAGCTGGGTGATAAAGCTACTTCATGCATCTTTATTGGCTATGGAGATGAAGAATTTGGATACAGATTGTGGGATCCAAAAACAATGAGGTCATTCGAAGCCGAGATGTGGTATTTCAAGAAGGCCAGACCTTAGAAGACTTTGGGCAACCAGCCAAACCCAAAGTTAATGATGTTTCAGAAATTATTCCCAATCCTGCACCATCACAGTATGCCACTGATGAAGAAGAGCTACCGCAGCATGCAGCCAATGATGTAGAGTTACAGGATGGATTTCCAGAAGAAGAAGATCCAGAAGTAGAGGGTATTGAGCAGGGAGAGCCACAACCCCCTCCACCAGAGACTGTTAGTCCACAGTTATGAAGATCAACAAGAGAGTCTAAGTCGTTGTCAAAATATCCTGCTTCTAAGTATATTTTGCTTATTGATGAGGGGGAGCCAGAAAGTTTTCAAGAAGCTCAAAATCATAAGGAGAAGAGTAGCTGGCAGCAAGCTATGCAAGAAGAGATGCAGTCCTTGCAGAAAAATCAGACTTGTGATTTGGTGAAACTTCCCCAGGGTCGAAAAGCATTGCAGAACAAATGGGTGTTCAAGTTGAAGAAACATGGCAGCGGAAAGCTAGTCAAGTATAAGGCTTGATTGTTTGTCAAAGGTTTTGGGCAGAAGAAACGTATTGATTTTGATGAAATCTTCTCTCCAGTTGTAAAAATGACATCCATTCGAGTAGTTTTGGGACTAGCGGCCAATCTGAATTTGGAACTTGAATAGATGGATGTGAAGACAGCATTTCTCCATGGTGATCTAAAGGAAGAAATTTACATGGAGTAGCCAGAAGGTTTTGAAGTCAAAGGGAAAGAAAACTTAGTCTGCAAATTGAAAAAAAGTCTCTACGGCCTCAAACAAGCGCCGAGATAGTGGTACAAGAAGTTTGACTCATTCATAGTGGGTCATGAGTACAAGAGAACTGTTGTAGACCAGTGTGTTTTTGTCAGAAAATTTCCCGGTGGAAACTTCATCATGCTCCTGCTCTATGTTGATGACATGCTGATCATTGGGCAAGATGCCACAGCAATCAGATCACTGAAGAAAGAGTTATCATAGTCCTTTGACATGAAGAACCTAGGCCCTGCACAACAAATTTTGGACATGAAAATTATGCGTGAAAGGAAAGCCAAGAATTTATGGTTGTCACAAGAGAAGTACGTTGAACGGGTGATTGAAAAGTTCAACATGAAAGATGCCAAGCCAGTCAGCACTCCGATGGTTAATCATTTCAAGCTGAGCAAGAGTTCTTGTCCCTCCTCTACAAAAAGAAGAGAAGAGATGGAAGCTATTCCCTACTCATCCGCCGTAAGAAGTTTAATGTATGCAATGGTGTCCACCAGACCAGATATTGCTCATGCTGTTGGAGTTGTGAGCAGATTCCTTTCCAATCCAAGGAAAGAGCATTGAGAAGAAGTCAAGTGGATTCTGAGGTACCTTAAGGGTACCACAAAAATGTGTTTATGCTTTAGAGATGCTAAACCAGTCTTGGAAGGCTATACGGATTCAGATATGGTGGGAGATCTTGATAGTAGAAGATCTACATCAGGATTTCTGTTCACTTTTGCAGGGGGAGCCGTGTCTTGGCAGTCCAAGCTATAGAAGTGTGTTGCTTTATCCACAACCGAGGTAGAGTATATTGCCGTAGCGGAAGCTAGGAAAGAGATGTTGTGGTTGAAGCAGTTTCTCTAAGAGTTGGGATTAAAGCAAGAAAAGTTCACGATACATTGTGATAGCTAGAGTGCCATAGACCTGAGCAAGAATTCGATGTACCATTCTCGCACAAAGCACATTGATGTTCGGTATCATTGGATACGTGAAGTGATGGAAAAGCAGTTATTGGAACTGACCAAAATCCATACAGATAAGAATCCAGTTGACATGCTTACAAAGGTGGTCTCGAGAGACAAACTCGAAATCTGCAGAGACATTGCAGGGATGGACTTCAAATGAGAAGTCAGTCATGCATGTGGGTATGGAGGGGGAGAATTGTTGCTCCAACCCCCATGCATGCATGTAGAAGATGGCGTAGGAAGACCTCCACTGGAAGTGAAAGTCTATGTTGGGCATATCTGCAAGCTTCTCCCTTCGCTTCACGTTGTTGGCATTGTTGACACTCACCATTAACCATTAAAGAGGGTAGAAATGTTTGGTGGGTTGGTATCTCTCTCTCCCTCTCTTTGTGTATAAATAGAGATGGGAGGAAGACGATGAAGGATATCAGAAAATAGAGAGAGAGAGAGAGAGAGAGAGAGAGAGAGAGAGTTGTGAGTTGAGTGAGAATTTTCATCTCCTCCTCTATATTTGTATTTTGCTCTGTTTTAGTGAAATTTTCTTTTCTGCTTCGTGGACGTAGGCATTGGGCCGAACCACATAAATATTGTGTTCTATATATGTGTGAGATAATTTTCTGGATGTATTTGATCCTAACATCTATCTCCACAAAACCACTCATGTTTATTTTCATGTGTTGGAGGTAGATTCCAATCTCTTCCCTCTCGTTTACTTGTTTTCCCTTTATTTCTTGTTTTGTTATTGTGCTCTTTGATAATGGCTGAGATCTACTTGCCCCGACTCCATGTTTCATGACGTTGAGCCTTTATCTCCCTTCGTAGGTGAGATCTTGGCTTATTTTCATGTGTAAAGGGGTAGATCTTAGTCATTATATATTTCTTCACCATTTTCATTATTTTCTTATCTCGTGTCTATCTTTCATGATCATAGCTTAGTTCGTACTTTTTAAGCCCGGTACATCACGTTTTATTATTGTTGCTATCTCGTTATATGTATTGAGATGATTTCCATGCTTGAGATAATTCACATGAAATTTTAGTGGCAATCAAGCTCATAGGATTCATTTTATGAGTTATTGCATTTTTAGACTTTTGCATCTAAGATTATGCGTATTTTCTATCTCTCTAATCCCTTTCACACTTGGCTTGATGCTGAGGAGTACTAGGTGAGTTTCTTCCCTTTTATTTACATCTTGCTTTTGTATTCTTTCCGATTTTGTCCAACATGCTACCATGAGACTATGTGATTACTTAATAGATCTCGATGTTCGCTCATTGTTTGGAGGGCATTTTGCGTAAATTGAAAATGCCTTTATCTCTCATGAGGGCTTTTCAGTCCTTTTTTAGAAAAATCCTCATAATAAAACTATTTTCAATTTTGGGAGAGTAGAAGCTTTCCAAAATAGGTGATTTACTCTATACTTGTTTACTTCACATAATAAAGATAACATTAATAATTGGGGTATGAACATATCTTGGAAATGATTCACATATCAAGAATTAGTACAGGCCGATCTTTGATCAGGTGAGTAGAGGGTGGTCAATTCATGACTTTCCTTTCTTATACCTAAACTCTCAAACCAAATTTTTCGGTTGCGACAGGCAGTGACCTATATTAATTGGAGTCCGAGTTCTGTAATTTTTCCAAAAAAATTAGGTTGTGACTCTAGGTCTAATGATACAGTCTTTATTTGGCATTTTGATATATTAGCAGGTTTTCTGCGAGAGCAAGACGAGAGGGTGAACTATCGGGTGTGCTAGATTCCACAAAGAGCCTTCTCAATTTCCACTCATCTTTTTTTCCTTTACCCTGAAGGCATCAACTGCTATGTTTCAGATTTGGCCTTCGAACCGTTTGTTAGGGAAAAACTTTCGATCTTAAAAACCATACAGTTTAATTAAACTTATTGTTAGAAGATTTTCAAAATATATATTTATATATTTTTTTTATTATATGAATTATAAAGAGGTGTGACTTTTGAGTTTAAATCAAGGGGTATAAGCATTAGATTTAAACCAAAAGATAGGACTTTTGGATCCAAAGGATGTGGCTTTTGGATTCAATAGGCACAAATCCACGCCTATATAAACACGAAAAGGGTTTCCATTTGTAAGACCGAACTTCCATGGATTTTCTCTATAGAATTCATGTTGTTATTTTTTTTTTTTTACTTGGTGGATTAGAAAATCAAAAGGTATTCGGGATCTAATTTTGTACATGCATAACACAGTCAGTCTTTAAATTGGGCTTCATTGTATCCTAGAGGCAGATTCGTGAATAACCAGGTGCACACCAGATTTGACCAAATTGATGGGGCTGAATATTTTCTGTTTTATCTTCTTTCATCACATTTACCAAATTTGCACCAACATGCAGATTTTAAGTTCTCAAGATACTTCTCTTAACCTCAAGTATCACAAAGATGCCTAGAGAAAATAAAAAAAATAAATGAAAGAGAGTACCACAGATAATTAATTACAAAATATTGGCTACCTTTTTCTTAATTACTCTAGTGGTGAGAATTATAAAATTACAAAATCATTGACAATTTTACATTTTTTACTCCGATTTATTTTTATTTTCTCTTCACTTGTTCCTTCATTCTTCTATTTTCTCTTCCTTCCTCTTCCCTATTGTTGATTACCCTTCCTCCTCTACCCTCCTCATTGTCTATCTCTCCCTCATTCTCCCATGTTACCCCCACGCCTCCTCCACTCTTAACTGCCCACCTCCAACCCCTTTCGCCAATTCCTCCACTAACCTTAGCACCTTCATTGTCACTACTGCCTCAACAAGCTTTCCCATACCCTCTCTAGCTGCTGGCCATCCCTATATCACACCCTTCTAAGATATGACCTCCTTACATCTACCCTCCCCTAATCCCCTCTGATACAGTCAACCCTTTTTTTCTCGCTACCACCACGAAATCCATCACTACTACAACTCTATCGCACTTTCCTCATTAAGATATCTTTCATCATTACTAGATTGACTTCTTCCAATTGAAAATCTAGATCTAGTTTCTCTCTCTCTCTCTCTCTCTCTCTCTCTCTCGTTGAAAATGAAAGGAGACTATGGTGGTGTAATGCCCTCAATTTCTCAAGAGCCGATTTATCAAATCAAAACTACATTCATCATTCATTCCCATTAATTAATACAATTATACATGCAAAAAAAAAAAATCTCGACATGAGCCAACATTCATAACATATATCAATCTCTTTCATTTCGTTATATATATATATATATATCCCATGTCAAATGTTTTGAGATTCACAAGAGGTGGTTAGATGCACTAATATATTCATAGCCCAACAAGCATGAATCTATAGCATGTAATAAGAGAAACATTTAACTAAACGATATCCGAAAATAAATGCTCTAAAGGCTTACATGTTTTTTAGGGACTTGACCTATTACAAATAAAATAAGGGTTTCAACCCAATGCAAGTTAAGCCCTATGTTTCACAAAATACACAAAATATGAGCCTTAGCTCCCAAAAGCCTCCTTGGCCTTCATCTTGGCGGAGGCATACCGCAAACACCTAAATATGGTTTTCTACATAGGGATAAGCATATCGCCCAACAGAGATAATCTTAACAAAGTACATGAGTTTTAACATTATCATGATCATAAGATGCAATAATGTGCCATGCTCAAAATATATGTTTTGTTTGCAAGAGATCATGCCATGCACTTTCCAAAATCGTAAACGATTCAACAACTTTCGTTCAATCAAAACATTGGGCGATAAATATAACACTGGAAATTCCTAGGTACGTGTCTGCTAGTAATCTCTTAAAGAACTACCCAATACCCCATTTTACTAGCTATTAACATAAAGGTGTTGGAAAATTTGAATTTAAATTTACTCCTATTGTTGTGTCTCTTGAGATGAAAGGATGTGTCCTTTTGAAGGATCACAACCTTTCTGAAGAGTAACATAGAAGTCTTTATATTCTATCTCCCTCACTTCATTTTGTATGGCGAATTGTCATTCTTCTTCACTTTGTATTTATTCTTCATATTTCATGAGTCTAATTTTCCTAAAAAAGAGAGTTCATGCACAGCAATGTTCGCTAGGCTTGCAATAGTAGTGCTGCTAGTGCAAGACATTGATCGTTGTATCCTGGGAGATAGACGTCCATTGAATCCTAAGCACTGGTGGGAGGACGAATCTGTCTTAAGATTGTTAGAATACTAGTACCAAAAAATCGTTTGCATATTTTTAAAATTATATTTTCCCGATAGTCTGGTACTAGTATTCTAACAAAAGGAAATTGGAACCTACTCCGCGCGAGTGTTAGGACTTTCACCATGGACCTTAAGCCAAATTAATTCTCAAAATACACACCCTAACTAGATTTACCAAGGTATTTACCCCATTTCTTAATATTTTTCTAAAGTTCTCAACAACCAATCACAATGCATTTCTCAAATGCGATAAGAAGTAAAAACATGAAATCATTAGTATGTCAATGCTATGCATGCTTTTCCAAATGTTTCAATTTTCCTATTTTTCATGTCAATTCTACAATAAGTTAATGCAATCCTACACCGATTGCTAAAACAATTATCTCTATCAAAATATTCCAAAAAGGCAATATTTAGAGCATAATTCACAATTTTCAATACTTCCGAAATAAAACATGGTTTCCAATAATCTCATCATTTCTCAATACCTTCCAAACATTCATAATTTTTCAAGAATTTCATAAATTTTTGATATTTTCAAGATATATCAACATCTTGAAGAATTTTCATAATTTCTCAATTCACAATCCGCATTCAAACTTTCCGCATTTTCTAGGTATTTGGAAAATTTTGGATTTTCTAAATTTAAGAACAAAATCTTTAAATTAATACACTATAAGTTATGTTTTGAAGAACAATTAGAGAAACTTTACAAAAATATTGAGTAAATCCCCAATTTGGGCAATAATAATAATAACAAAACCCTAATTTCTCAAACAATCATAACCATCAAAATACCACATAATCTTGCTAAAATATTTACACAAAGTTAAGAAAATCCTTACCTCAAACATGGAGAGGGAGAAGTATGAATTTTGAAATTTCAAGGTTGTTGGATAAACTTTCACTCCAGTTCAAAACGACGAGCTCGACACTCTAAATTTTTTCCCAAAGAACCGAGATGAGAATTTGACTCTAAGTATGGTAGATCAAGAGTTTTGTATAGTTGGCGGTGGTTTGTAGAGAGAGAGAAGATGAAAGAGTTTTAGAGAGAGAGTTGAAAGAAATGAGGGAAAGAGAAAGAAAATATTAGGTTGTGTTTGGTTTGATTCTCAAACTATGATTCTGCACTAATAATCAACTCTCTATTTGATTACAGTTTTCAAATCAAGATTCTAAATCAATTTCAAAATACATTTTGAAAACATGTTTGATAAACCAGAGAGTTTTTGAATTTTTGGTCTACCCAGTTGTCAGCCCAGACATCTACCTAGACAGTTTTTGAATTTTTGGGACTACCCGATCCTCCCCTCGGACATCCTTCCGAATGTTCGGCCAGTTGATCGGAATAGTGTTTTTTTTTAATTTAGCAATTGGCACCTGTTATCTGAAAAAAAATATATATATATATATTTGTTTTTGATATTTTTTAAATATAGAAAATATTTTTTTGAGACCAAAATAACAAATTATTTGGACATTTATTTAAAATTAACAATAAAAATTGTAAATAAAAATTAGTTTGTCACAGTAATTTTTTAAAAATAAAAAAACATTTTTAGACAAAACAATTAAAAAAAAATTCCAACCAAATATGCAATCAAAAGCAATTTTAAAGTACTAGCTGAATATTTTTGTTAACAAATAATAATATATTTTTTAATATTTTAAATAAAAAAATATTTTCAGAATTTTTTTAATTTTTAAAATAAAAAAAATATCTTTTTTGAATAATTTTTTTTGAATTAAATTTTAAAAAGAGTTTGGTTATGAGTTTTGAATAGAACTTTCAATAGAGTTTTGAGTTGTATATTTGGTTATGAGTTATAATTTTTTGAATTAAGTTTCGAAAACTCTTTTCAAAACTCATAATCAAATAACTTTTCACAAACTGAACACTCATTTCAAAAATTCAATACTCAATTCAAAATTTAATTCTAAACTCTTTTCAAAACTCAAAACCAAACAAATTATCTTTTTTCAAATAATAATTCCAAAACTCACAAACTCAAGATACAACTCCATACTCAAATCATAATTCTAAACACAAACCAAATGCTACCTTAGATTTTGAGGAGAAAAGGTTCAAAAATCGAGATATGTAGCCCATGTCCGCTTGTACAGAGCTTCTGGGTGTAAATACGAATTTGTCCAACAAAAAATGCTCTCTTTCATAATTTGCTCGTGCGGAACATTTATTTTGCGCGTGGATTGACCTAAACAACTTTTACATGGTAAAATTCAAACAAGCGTAGCTTCCTCTTTCGGAGTTAGAATTTGGTCAATTTTGCTTTTAAGTTGAAGCCCTGAAAGTAAGCTTTCTAATGGTTCTAGACTCATATCAAGATTCAAAGTGTGGAGATAGAAAAGCGTAAAAGAGTGAAAACTACTAAAAAATAAATATTTGAATATAGGGTTTTTGATCCAATCTGGGGTTTTTGAATCATGTTAACTTATAAATCAAGACTCTAAACATCAAGAAAGAGGTCCCTATTATAATAACAAAATGGTCAAATGCAAACCCATCAATTCTAAAAGTTCGAAAATAATACAAGTATAAGGTAACGGGTACCAATTAATATAAACAAGTCGGGTTTAAGATCCGGGACACTATAGGTGGGCAAAGGAGTTGAGGGTAGGGAGGTGTGGAGGGTGGTGATAAAGGTGTTGGGGGTAGGTGGAAAGGTGATTAACAACTAGAGAGGGGTAAGAAGGGTTGGCCAATAGTTGTAAATAGTGGAAGAGAAAAGAAAAAGAGAAAAAAAAACATTCTAGTAATTACAACCACAGATTCCATGCTTTTGCAATTATGATTCTCTATTAATTTGTAAATAATTGACCAAAATCACTTTGGTTGTTTTGGAAAGTTAGTTAAAAATTAACTTTTTGATTTTTTAACTTTTTTAAAAAAAACATGTCAAAAAATAGAGAGGCGATGTGATCCAAAAAAGTCAAAAAATAAAAAAAAAATTGACTTTTAACTAACTTGCCAAAATAGACCAATTGTCCCTAAAATTTGATTGTCTTTACGAAGATCGAGTGACCATACCATCATAGAGTATACATATATATATATATATATAATATGACATAATGTTTTTTGAATTTATGTATATTTTTGTCCTACATACAAAGTTAATGGTCAAATTTTTTTGGCCCACAATATGTTTCCGGCCTATTTCTACTCTCTTCTCTCATCATTTATCATTTCACTACTCTCTGTCTCTCTCTCTCTCCTCTACCTCTCATCACTATGTCCTCTAGCTCTCCTCTCGGCACTGTCGCTTTCAACCAAGAGCACGTTGTCAACAAAACCCTTTCTCTCTCTTTATGTCCTCTCCTTCTCCCTCTTCTGCCGCCGCCGGAAGCCACATCTCTACCACCTACATCAACTCTCCACTGCCACGCCGCTTTTACACTGTGATCTCCACCAATAACAACTCTTCATCTCTTCTCTCTCTCAGTTCTCAGATCTTCTCTTCGATCTTAACCTGCAGTAGTGCCTCTGTCCTCCACTGTCGAGAGTTTGATGAGTTTCTGAAATGGTTTTATGGTTTTGAAATGGGTTTCCATTTTGGATAAACTACCAATAGGTCCTAATAGTTGGACTTAATTCCTATCAAGTTCTATTGAAAATAAGTCTTGATAAAATTGTCGCTAAAAATAATGTTTTTGACAATTTTTTACATGTCACTAAAAATTGACAATTAATGACTTCTTTTTGTCATGATTTTTATAAATTATTGCTAAAACTTACAATTAGTGACTTTTTTATGACAAATTTTTCCCATAGTACCTATTAGACAATAATTCCACTTATTAGGACCTACATGTAAGTACCCTTTCATTTTTAAATGTGTTTTGATTTGTGAAAGGTTTCATTGTGTTGGGTTTGTGTGATTTTTTATTTCCGTTGATTAGGTATGTGTTTGGATTTGTGTTTCTAAGATTTGGTTTTAGATTTGTGATTTTTAATATATTTTAATGAATGTTCTGCGTTAATGATCATTAACTAAATTATGACTTCCATTTGAAGCTCAAACTTGAGCAACAATGGAGTTCAAAGAGGAAGAGAGAGATGAAGAGGAAAAAAATAGACAAAGCTCTCTACTCTAAAAAGAACAAAAGCAAAAAGACATAGAAGAAGAAGAAATGAAAAAGTAGGCAAAGGGAGTGGGGGGCAACCCACGTGGGTCTGCTTTCCTTTCCTAAGTATTCTCACTCAATCCCACCTCATAAATTAATATAAAATATATTGTATAATATCTCAAAATTTTATAATATAAATTTATTTTCATATATTTTAATTAAAAAAAGGTGTTTCTTGTATATCAAATTGATAATTTATTTTTATATAGGATTGGATTGGGTACGAATTAATCTATTTAAATAATTGTTCATTGCATACTATTTGGAAATGTTTATTAAAAAAATATAAAAAATCAAGTAGCTTTGGTTATTCAGAGACCTAATATCATTAAAAATGTTTATATTTATTGAGAGACGTAACGTTATTCAAAAAAAAAAAAAAAAAGGTTCTGTTAAAAAATGGTGATTTGAATTTTTTTTTTCTTTTGATAAATTTGAATTCAAAATTTAAATTAGGTTGTGTTAAAAAAAATAGTGATAAAAAAAGTGGTTTAAGTTTCACTACGGAATTTGAAATATTGGCAAGTGAGAATGAGAGAGAAGAGAGACAATGGGAGTGGTGTAATTAAGAGTTATTTTGAAAAGTTGATTAAAAGTTAATTTTTTAATTTTTTGTAAAAACATATATAAAAAAAATAATATGATCTAAAATAGATTAAAAATTAGAAGATAACTTTTAATTATCTTTTCAAAATAAGCCCAAGTTGTTTGATATTTGATATTTGATTATGTTATATAGTTGGTGTATGCATCGGTCAATGAGAAAGAATATTAAATAATGATGTGATTAAGTCATCTCTCTCCTCTCCTCTCCTCATCCTTGCTCTCCCTTTTCTCTCTCTCTCTCTCTTTCTCTCTCTCCCCTTTGTCTTCTTCTCTCTCCTCAAGCCTGATCTCTTCTTTTCTTCCTTTTCAAATTTGAAAAGTGTAACGCCCTCGAAATAAACCCATAATATACACAATATTAACATGCATTAATTAAGAAAACAAAACATTATTCCATTCATCAGAGTAATCTTATTAAAAGACATTACATGTAATAGCAAAAGTAAATGCCCTACGGGCTTACATCTTTCCAAGCCAACACTTGGACACAAAAACCTGAGTACTAACTCAGTTACATATTAAGCCCTAGGCTTGAGTTTACATGTAATATCAAAATAAAACAAAATAACAACTAATCTAAACAGAGTCTTCAACTCCAAATCCATCCAAGCTAAGTCCTTGGAGATAGCATATCACCTGAACTTGAAAATGATGTTCCCGTATAGGGTGAGCCACAGCCCAGTAGAAAAATACTAAACCAAATATAAGAATTGACTAAAGAAAGAGCATTCGATAGATGGTTAACACAACATAATCAAATACATCACTATACAGTTTCATGACACTAATGTCCATGACAGGTTTCACTTTCCGTTATTATTCAACTTTCCAATTATACATACATGGCTCAGAACCTGGCCAAACCACAATATGAGACTACATCTCACATTAACATCACTTCCAATATCAACTATTCAAATGAGGTCAAAGCTCATACTGAAACACTTCCATAAATCAATAAGTACACATATTTGTTGTACTAATGGAGTCCATCCCCTTTCTCCTCCTAAACAGGTTTGAGAGTCCATCCCTTACCTTCCCTCAAACCATGGAGTACATCCCCTATCTCCTCCCAAACAATATGCATATACAATGTATTAAACACTTGTCATACACAACATTCAATCAATACACAAATTCGTTGTATTAATTCAACTGTCATATTCAATGATTCATTCAATGTGATTAGTTTCAGTTTTCCCTAATCAACATGCAATGTCTACAATAATCACGACTATCCTCCACTGATAGCCCAAAACAGTTATTTCTATACAGGAAATAAATGTATCAACAAATGTAAAATCACATTCTCATGGTGAGTGATTAAACTATCCAACTACACCATTTAAGCTCATAATTCCCCAATTTCATGAGTTAGACTTAATTCCACAATTTTTCCAAAATTAATTACACAAATTAATTTTATTACAACAATTAGGGTTTTTTCCCATTTTTCTCAAAATCAACCCTAAGGTTCAATTATCTCAATTTAACACACAACACATGTTATTTAATAGATGAAAAACCCCCTTTTCAAAATACAATACAAACCCTAATTTCCCAAAATTACCACATGACACCAACATATCAAAATACCAAAACTTAGGACAAAACCTATAATATAGAGTAGGAAATCCCTACCTCGAAGTGAAGAACCCAAATGGAGAAGATGGCGAAAACCCAATGTGCTCCAAATCCAAGATTGTTCAGATTAAAGTGAAGCCCTCGACCCACTCTATCTTTTTAACAAAGGACCTAGGGTAGAAATACACTCTAAGTAGATCAAACCTAAGAGAGAAGGTGAGTGGAGGGAGAGAAAACACGGACCTAGGGTTCTGAAATCAAAAAGAGGATGAAAAAATGTTTTCAAAACTGCTGTTGCCTACTTAAATAAAACAGGCTCGCTCGAGCGAAGACTTGGTCGCTCGAGCTACCAGACACAAGAAACCTCGCTCGAGCGTAGAAAGACTCGCTCGAGCCAACAATGCGATGCTTCAGGTCTGCAACCCAGAAGCACGCTCGAGCGACAGAAGGCTCGCTCGATTGAAGAACTTGAAAACATACACCTCGCTCGCTTAAGTGAAGGAAAGCTCGCTCGAGCCAAGAAACACAGCTCTCAGGTCTATACCTAGACGCACTCGCTCGCTTGAGCGAATAAACACTGGCTCGAGCGACGAACCAAAAACAAAGAGCTCGCTCGAGCGACTAACTTCTCGCTCGAGCGAAGGGTCAAAATTCTGGGCAGCAACCCTTTGCTCCCAAACACTACCAACCTGTAACAGACCTGCCCACAGCATCCTATAACTCAGAGATAAGAAATTAAAGGACGACAACAACAATTTTATAACAATAGGATCCACGGAACCTAAGTCCGGATACAACAACCAAATGGGAAAAGACCGGGGTCGCTATAAAAAGTGTTAGATTAGGAATCTAAAATAATTTACTAAATTTTTCATATGAGCGTGAAACCCATACACATGAATTTGTGTAAGTCTTATACTTATATAAAAAGTTTAGTAAAAAATTTAATAAATTATTTGAAGTATATAATATTTTTCATTTCTAAATTCTGTTTTGCCTCCACTTTCTCTTTTAAAAAAAGAATATTGTGGTGAGAGTAAGTCTCGTTTGTCGAGATGGGTCAAAATTGTCCAACCCATAAAGTTTATGATATGTTAGTAGCAGTTAACCCATGCAATACACATTATAAAATATAAGTATATATTTTGAAAATCATACTTTATAAATTTCATTTGAATTATGTTTGTGTATATCAATATGTATCTACTTATGAATTTATTATAAAAAGTAGGGTTATTCTACAATACACATTTTTCTTTGGCTTGTACCATATACAAGTTATGATATTTTTTTTGGGTGAATAACAAGTTATGATATTTGTGTTAGTCATAACTAAAAAAAACTCAATAAATTACAATCAAATACTACTTAAGGAATAACCAAAGACCTTTTTGTGTTGGGTATACCTCCTTATTGGAGTATGGGACCCAATTGGTTTGTTAAAAGAATTTTAATTTGGCTTGGTTTAGTATAATATTGAGGGTGATAGTGGCAAACCTGCTTATATGAAAGATGATGAGTGGAAGAGGCTTAATCGAAAAGCCGTTGGTGTTATCCGTCAATGGATTGATGATAGTGTGTTTCATCATGTTGCTACTGAAACTTCAGCACATGATTTATGGAAAAAATTAGAGAGTCTTTATGATAGAAAATCGGCCACAAATAAAGCCTTTCTGTTTCGTAAGTTGGTTAATTTAAAATATAAAGAGGGCAGCCCTATTCCGGAACATCTGAATGAAATAAAGAGTATTGTTAACCAACTTGCTTCTATGAAAATTATTTTTGATGATGAGTTGCAGGCTTTGATGCTACTTAGTTCCTTACCTGAAAGTTGGGAGACTTTGGTTGTGACAGTTAGTAATTCGGCACCCGATGGAGTTGTCACAATGGGCCAAGTCACTAGTAGCTTGTTGAATGAAGAAACTAGAAGAAAATCAGCCGGTTCCTCTCATTCGGAAGCATTTGTTGTGAGAGGCTGAAGCAAAACAAGGGGGAGGAGTAAGACTCCTTATGGTCGTGATCAAAGCCGTGACAAGTCAAGAGATGGTTCTTTTTCAAAGAAAGACGTTGAGTGTTATTATTGCCATGAGAAAGGGCACATGAAGCGGGAATGCCGAAAGCTCAAGAATAAGGAGAAAAGGCGTGACAAAAGTGTGGATAAGAAGCAAGAAGACACAACGGCAGTTACTACCAATGATCTTATGGTCGTTTGTGAAGATGATTGTATAAATTTTGTGGGCCAAGAGAGCAATTGGGTGATTGATTCTGGTGCTTCTTTTCATGTGACTTCTCGAGTTGATTTCTTCACTACCTACACTGCAGGAGATTATGGTTCTGTTCGAATGGGTAATGAAGGTTTGTCCAAGATTATTGGTATGGGTGATGTTTGCTTGGAAACAAATTTGGGCTGCAAGTTGTTGCTTAAAGATGTGAGGCATGTTCCCGACATTCGCCTCAATTTGATCTCTACTAGGAAGTTAGATGATGAAGGCTTCAACAACAAATTTGGTGATGGAATATGGAAGCTCACAAAGGGTTCTTTGGTGGTGGCTAAGTGCAAGAAGACTCATACACTTTATTCGATGCAAGGAAAAATTTGTAAAGGTGTTGTCAATGCACTTGAAGATGATACTTCTACCGAATTATGGCACAAGCGGCTTGGCCATATGAGTGAAAAGGGGCTACAAGTTTTGTTCAAGAAAGAGCTTCTACCCGGTTTCAAAGGTACACATCTTAAAACTTGTATTCATTGTTTGGCGGGTAAACAACATAGAGTTTCTTTTCATAAAAATGTTGCCTCTAGAAAAGAAAATGTTTTGGAATTGATTCATTCGGATGTTTGTGGTCCTTTAAAAGTTAAAACACATGGTGGTGCACTTTATTTTGTTACTTTCATTGATGATTATTCAAGCAAAGTTTGGGCTTATCTACTAAAAACTAAAGATCAAGTTCTAGAAGTATTTAAGCATTTTCAGGCCATGGTTGAAAGAGAAACAGGACAGAAATTGAAGTGCATCCGATCAGATAATGGTGGTGAATACACTGGGCCATTTGATGAGTATTGTCGCAGCCAAGGTATTCGGCACCAAAAGACAGTTAAGAAGACTCCTCAACAAAATGGCGTTGCCGAGAGGATGAACCGCACCATTGTGGAAAGAACAAGGTGTTTGCTTTCACAAGCTAAATTGCCAAGATCCTTTTGGGGTGAGGCAATGAGTACAGCGGTTGACGTGATCAATTTATCTCCTTGCTATCCTTTGAATGGTGATGTTCCTGAAAGAGTTTGGACTGGCAAAGATGTGTCTTATGAGCACTTGAGAGTGTTTGGTTGCCGAGCTTTTGTTCACATTCCAAAGGATGAGAGGTCCAAGCTTGATAGTAAGTCAAGACAATGTATTTTTCTTGGCCATAGGCGTGATGAGTTCGGGTATAGATTGTGGGATCCAGTCGACAAGAAAGTTATTCGAAGCCGTGATGTTGTGTTTCTTGAAGACCAAACAATTGAAGACTTTGGCAAAGGTGATCAACCGGAGCCAAAAACTAGTGGTCTCATTGATATGGATCCATCTCCTTCATCTTCAGTTGATGATGAAAATGGGGGAGATGTGCAGCCACCTATTGAAGAAGTAGAGGATGATGCTAATTTTAATGAAGTTGAGCCAGAAATTGAGGAAGAGCATCCAACTCAAGAACCGCCACCACAACTTGAGTTGAGAAAATCTACAAGGGACCAACAACCTTCAAGAAAGTATCCTCCCAATGAGTTTGTGTTGATTTCTGATCAAGGGGAGCCGGAGAGCTACCAAGAAGCAATTGAGCATGCAAAGAAAGGTGATTGGAAAAAGGCCATGGAAGAGGAGATGAACTCCTTACTTGAAAATCACACCTATGACTTAGTGAAGTTGCCTAAGGGGAGGAAAATTCTGAAAAATAAGTGGGTTTTCAAATTGAAGAATGATGGCAAGAATCTGAGGTACAAAGCATGTCTTGTTGTGAAAGGCTTTGGGCAAAAGAAAGGTATTGACTTTGACGAGATTTTCTCACCGGTTGTGAAGATGTCTTCTATTCGGGTTGTACTTGGCATGGCTGCAAGTATGAACCTTGAAGTTGAGCAACTTGATGTGAAGACCGCATTTCTTCACGGTGATCTTGAAGAAGAAATTTACATGCAGCAACCAGAAGGTTTTGTGGAGAAAGGGAAAGAGAAATTTGTTTGCAAATTGAAAAAAAGTTTGTATGGTCTCAAGCAAGCTCCACGGCAATGGTACAAAAAATTTGACTCTTTCATGATGAATAATGGTTTTTCTAAAACCACTTCGAACCATTGTGTGTTTGTGAAAAATTTCCCGGATGGCAAATTTATTATTCTTTTGCTTTATGTTGATGACATGTTAATTGTGGGTCAAGATTCTACCATGATTAACAAGTTGAAGGTAGAGTTGAGTAAATCTTTTGCTATGAAAGATTTGGGACCGGCAAAGCAAATACTTGATATGAAAATTGTTCGTGATCGCAAAGAGGGGCTGATTTGGTTGTCTCAAGAAAGCTATATTGAGAAAGTTCTTGAGAGGTTCAACATGGATAAAGCAAAGCCAGTTGGTTGTCCACTTGCAGGTCACTTCAAGCTTAGTTCGAATCAATGTCCTACAAGTGAGAAAGACAAAGAAGAGATGTTGAAAGTTCCTTATGCTTCAGCAGTTGGTTCGTTGATGTACGCCATGGTTTGTACAAGGCCGGATATTGCTCACGCCGTTAGTGTGGTGAGTCGGTTTCTCTCTAATCCGGGTAAAGAACATTGGGCAGCGGTAAAATGGATTCTAAGATATCTTCGAGGGACTTCGAAGGTGTGTTTGTGTTTTGGGGATGGTAAGCCGATGCTTGATGGGTTCACAGATTCTGACATGGCTGGTGATGTTGATTCTAGGAAATCTACTTCGGGGTATTTGATGACTTTTGCAGGGGGAGCTGTGGCATGGAAATCTAAATTACAAAAATGTGTTGCTCTCTCAACTACCGAAGCTGAATTTATTGCCATTACAGAAGCTTGCAAAGAAGAGTTATGGTTGAAGAAATTTTTGCAAGAGTTGGGTTTGAAGCAAGCAAAGTATGTGCTTTATTATGATAGTCAAAGTGCTATTCACTTGAGTAAAAATTCTACTTTTCATTCGAGATCGAAACACATTGATGTGAGATACCATTGGATTCGTGATGTGTTAGATTCGAAATTGTTGCGATTCGAATTGTTCACACAGATGATAATATTTCAGATATGTTGACAAAGACTTTGTCGAGAGACAAACATTCAAAGTGTCGAACTTTGGCGGGTATGGTTGATGTCTCCACCTAAGTCGGTAGGGGGAGAATTGTTGGGTATACCTCCTTATTGGAGTATGGGACCCAATTGGTTTGTTAAAAGAATTTTAATTTGGCTTGGTTTAGTATAATATATTTTTATATATTATATTTGTGGAGACCCAATCTAATTTGGAAACAACTAAGGTTTGATAAAAAAAACCCTAGATCCAATATATTATTTTGTATTATTTCTCCCAAGGGACACACTGCGGCAGCTACATAGATTCGGGAGCCAAAGGTTGATTCTTGGGGCATAAAATCAATTGATGGTTCATTGTTGCTGTGCATCATTGGTTAGTGGGTGTTGATTTGGTTCGTTATTTTGGGTCTTCTTCAACTCTGATTCTGAAGATTTTGGTTCTTCTATTTGGTGAGGTCTTTCCTCTTGTTTATTTGTGATTATTTGGAATTCACCTAAGGGTGGTTTTTGTGAGACCATTAGTGTCTCGTTTGTAATCGTTTGGAACTTATTTGGTTGATAGTGGAATCGGATTTCGATCCCGTGGACGTACCTCACATTGAGGGAACCACGTAAAAAATTCTTGTGTTGCCTTTGATTTAATTTTTCCGCATTAGTTTTTATTCCCATTGATTGATTTACGTGTGGGGAATCACATCGATTTTCCGTAACATTTTGGTCATAACCAAAACAATAATCACAATTAACATTACAATGAGTGATAACCCAGTCATAACCAAAATTATTTGAGCTTTTATTTGTGAGTTTTGATTTAATTTTAATTTATTTGAGTTAGTTCGTATTGAAATATGATGTGCAAAGTATGAATAGTTAAATTATATATTTTTTTTTATAAATATTTTTATAGAGAAAATTAGAGTAGGACCTTTTTTGATAAATAAAGGACTGCCTCGCAACTTCCCATTTGTTTATTTATTTTATTAGCAAGCATGCAGATAGTTATTGTTGCCAATAGTACAATATTATTTATTTATTTTTTTGAAGTGTTGTTTTGTTTGTTATCAGACATGGCTATGGCTGTCTGTGATGCTCTGATTTCCTCCATTGGAGGAAAAGTTGTTGAATTATTGGTGGAGCCAGTTGGGCGTCAATTCGATTATGTCTTAAATCGAGTGAAATACATTAAAGATCTGCAAGAGCAAGTTCAAAATTTAGAGGCTCAGAGAAAAGATGTGCTCGACTCCATCGATGCAGCAAAATTAAGGAACAGAGTAGAAATTCTAGAAAGTGTCAAGAATTGGATTGACAAAGTTAAGAAGTTCATTCTTGAGGCTAAAAAGTTTCTAGAAGGTGCTACCAATGTGAACCAAAAATGTTTCAATGGGTGGTTTCCTGATTTGGTCACACGACGCCGGCTAGGTAAGGCAGCAAAAAATAAAGCAGAGGAAGCTAAAGAGCTGGGAAAAGAAGGCACATTCAACAACAACATATCCAAACCTGCACCTCCCTTGGGGATAGAGTCCATACCCTCTGAACAGCTCGTGCCTTATGCTTCTAGAGATTTGGCAATGACGAATGTAATGGAGGCACTAAGTGATGACAATATCAACTTCATTGGAATACATGGTATTGGGGGCTTTGGAAAGACAACTTTGGTAACAGAAATTGGTAAAAAAGCTAAATCTGATAAGCTTTTTGACAATGCTGTGATGGCTGTAGTGTCTCAGAACCCAGATATTAAAAAAATTCAAGGTCAAATAGCTAGCTGGTTGAATTTCAAGGAATTAAATGATAAAGAAAATGAAATTGAAAGAGCAAGCATGTTGTGTGCAAAACTCAAGGAGGTAAAGAAGATCCTTGTTATATTGGATGATGTTTGGGCCACACTTAATCTGGCAGACGGGGGCATTCCATTTGGCAATGATCACCGGGGTTGCAAAATCATAATCACAACACGGCGTAAGCAAGTATGCGAAACCATGGGAAATGAATGGGAGAAGACAAAGATAGTCTGGCTTGATGTTTTATCTGAACAAGATTCATGGGACTTATTCAGAAAGAACGTTGGCAACATTGTTGCCTCTTCTACGTTGAATGATGTGGCCATAGAGGTTTGTAAAGAATGTGGAGGGCTTCCCATAGCAGTAGTTACGGTTGCAAAGGCAATGAAAGGTATATCTAACCTTGAAGAATGGAAAAATGCAGCTCAAGAATTAAAAAAATCAGTGCCAACAAACATTGAAGGTGTTGATCAACAAGTGTACAAAAGTCTTGGGTTGAGCTATGATTACCTGCAAGATGAGGAAGCCAAGGATTGCTTCTTGCTTTGTTCTTTGTTTCCTGAGGATCATGACATCGTAGTAGAAGACTTGGTACGATATGGGATGGGGTTGAAATTATTCAAAAATGTTGATACAGTGCAAGAAGCCAGGAGCAGAGCAAAGTTAGCGATCAACAATCTCATAGCTTCTTGTTTATTATTAGCCAGTGATGAACAAGATTGCATCAAAATGCATGATGTTGTACGTGATGTCGCCATATTTATTGGATCCAAAAAGTATTTTGTAAGAGCTGGTCGCAATTTGAAAGATTGGCCAAATATGGATAGTTTGGATCAATACATTGGCATATCGTTGATCAGAAATCAAATCAGTAACCTTCCTGAGGTCTTGGAATGTCCAAAGCTCCAAATATTACTATAACAATACAATAAAAATGAATGGTCATGTTCACATGAATTCTTTTCAAGGATGAATGCACTTAGTGTTTTAGATTTGAGCCAACAACTTGACTACGATTTTGACAATCCAATTCGTAGTCCTGATGCTTTCAATAACCAAACGTGTCTTCGAACATGAGTTCTTGATGGAATTAAGTTAGGGGACACTAAATTTCTTGGACAGTTAAAGACGCTTGAAGTCCTTAGCCTCAGGCATGCCTTCTTTTCTAAGGCACCAAATGCTATAAGGGAGTTAACTAATCTAAGGTTGTTGGACATGACTAAAAGCCGTCATGAATTTCCGATTCCAGCCACAATGGTATTGCCTTTATTCCATTTGGAGGAGTTGTACTTGTTTTGCATCACATCTTCGAGTATCGAATACCCTGCAGTGGAAGTAGTTGCTGCACTAAGATCTTTGCCTCGCCTAAAAATGCTAACCATTTCCATACCTGACATTGCGTATATACCCAAGGACTTTGTTTTTCCTGAGCTGGTAAGTTTTATTATTTTTATTAGAAAATCGAGTTCTGGGGTGAGGGTTGAAAATTACTCCCCAAATTATTCAGAACTTGCAAATTTGGTTGGAACCATGGTTAATTGGAGTAAATGGCTAAAGATGGTGTTGAAGAGAGCTACACATCTAAAGATTCACGATTGTTCTGAATTAGAATACTAGATCAACACAGAGGAATGGGGGATTTCATCACAGGCACAACCACATGATCTGCAATTGCTCTTCAACCTGGAAGAATTGGAACTCTGGGATTTGGATAGTTTCAAAGGGATATGTGCAACAAGTGCACTTACTACTTCCAGCTGGGTGTGCTACCCAAAGCTCAGGAGATTGGAAGTGTTCAGATGTCCTTCACTATCAACGGTTCTTCTTCCATTCAATTTGCTTCAAAGGCTACAACATTTGGAGAAGCTTCAGGTATCAAACTGCGAGAAATTGGAACAAGTATTTGATTTTGGCTCTGAAGGAGAAGGCATGAAGCTTTCTAGTTTAAAAGATTTATATCTAATCAAGTTGCCTAGATTGAAGCATATATTGAACTGCTCCAGTCGTCAACATGTGCAACTCTGCAACCTAAGATCTATGAAAGTTAGATTATGTGGCAAACTGAAATATGTCTTCCAACCTTCCACAGCTCAAGCTCTTCATCAACTTGAAAAGCTTTGGGTAAGGGACTGTGAAGAAATTGAGGAAATTGTTGCTGCCAAGCAAAACGAAGGGCAACAAGAAGAAGAGAGAGTGGACTACAAGATGGTGTTCAAAAGTCTCAAAGAACTCCGCCTTAGGCGTCTTCCAAACCTAAGTGGTTTCTGCACAGGAGGAGACGACTTTCCTTTTGAATGACCATCCTTGGAAATACTTAGAGTGAGAGAGTGCCCCAAAATGAAGACTTTCGCTGCCACTACTTCCGGCAGCACACCAAAACTGAAGGAAGTTAGATTGGATGGATCCGTGATACCGCTACAGGGGATGGACTTGAATCAGTTTGTGCAAACCCATAAGGTACTTCTCTATTTTACCACATTTAACATATATACATATATATATATATCAGGTAATTAGTGTTTTGGGTGAATAATATATCAGGTAATTAGTGTAACGACCCTATCGCATACAATGATTAGTACTTGATTAATTTAGAGAATTTGAAATCTAAGTGCCGATTATTATAATTTAACCTGGGATTCACGAAAAGTATGGAGATTGATTCATTTATGGATCTATTAAGTGGCTATTTTGGAATTGGAAATTAAGGGTCCAAATGGTTCAAAGAAGTGAAATTAAGAAGTTGAGTTAATTTAATTTTAATTACGGACCCATTTGGGAGTTTAATTAAATATTTAATTCAGTTGAGTAAAATTGAGATTCGATTAATTAGGTCCTAATTGGAGTTAATTAAGTTATGAAGATTGAGGATTGTGATTATTACGGATTAAATTTAATTATGATGTGTCCAATTTGAATATGTAATTTATTGTTGGAAATTTGAGTCTGATCAGAAATTGAAGGCCTGAATGAATTGGGAAATCGAAATTGATAATGATAATAAATTCAATTTAATATTTGGAGCCTTTTGGGAGTCTGACTAGAAATCTGATTCGGATTGATAAAATTAAACATAATTAATTGGGCTTTATGGAAGTCAAATTAGACTAATTAAATCATGTAGGAATTGTAATTAGTTATGATTAATTAACTTATGTGCTGATTATGATTAATCAAGACTAAGTGATGTTTAATTAAACTAAAGTGTGATTAGTGTGCTAAACTATTGATACATGGGTTCATATTGTGTGGACAAGTGTCCCACTAATGAATATAAAATAAAAAAAATAAAAAAAGATGTCAATTGAAATCAATAGGTTGCGTTTCACTCTGCTGGAAGCAGAGTTGGAAAAGAGGAATGAAGAGAGAGCTCGGCTAAGAGGGAGAACCGGGAGGAAGGAGAGAAAAAAAAAAGGGGGAAGCCTTGAGGGATACCTAGATGCAAGTCTAAAATTGTGGAAAATTCATCTTCATCCCCTTCTTAATATTGTTTAAATAATCTAGACATAAATTGATTTAAGATGATTTTAGTGAGGATTAAAAATGAAAATTTGAGGATCAATTATCTAATTAATGGAAATTGGGTTTTGCATGTAAAAATAGTTAGGTTAAAGATTATAAGTTATGATTCTTTAAATATGTTAAGTTTGAGTTTAATTTTGAGAATCATTCTTGAATTGTGTTATAAAAATTACATGCAACAAGGATGTATTGAAGATTTGATCCATGCAATGGAAGTAAGTTCAAATTTATGGAAATCAACTTAGAAATTAATTATTTTGGGCTTGATTTTGCATATTTTATATGAATTTGAGTCTTATTTTATATGCATGTAATTTGGTCAAATTAAAGAATTAATTCATGAACATGGTTAAGGTTAATCAATATGGAAATAATTATAATTCTTCAATTGAGTTTGGGTTTGGAAGCTATATATATATATATATGAGAAGTAAATTTACATGCATCATGAATTTTGAAGAATTTGGATTAATTCAATCTCATATTTTGAAAAGAGAAAGGAAAAGCTTTAGAAGAATCAAATTTATGGAAATTTAGAATTAATCCTAATATTAGATAAAGTGTTGATTTTATAATTAGACTTTAATCCATACTTGTAATTTGAGATTTTATTTAAATTAAACATATTTTGGGTCATCTATGGTTATGAATTAAATTGAGATTAAAAATTAAGTTAAGTTTAAGATTATGGAAATTAGTTGGAAAATTTATAAGAATATAAAACTAATAATTTTGATGTCAATTTCATACATGTGAATAATGTTCTAAGGATTTGAAGGAAAATAGAAAGAACTTGAAATCAATTTTATGTAACTAAAAAGAAAATGAAGAATTGGAGCTAAGATCAAGTTTATGAAGTTTAATTAGAAATTAATTATTTGGATTTGATTTTCAGAGTTATAATTAAATCAAGCTCCATAAATTATATGCAATTTTATTTTGGATTTGATTTTGAAAAGGGATCTTAGAGTCATAGTTTTGATTTAGATATTGTGTTTCAAGATTTTGAGCAAATAATTTATAAATAATAAGTGTTTATATTTTCTAAAGTATTTTCAAAGTTTCGGTCAAGGTTAGTATGAGTTTAAAGATTGAAAATGCACTAGGAAGTCATTTTTGAGAAATTTAAAGTTCCAGAATTCATGTTGTCCGCTCGAGCGAGGAAAGACCCGCTCGAGCATGAAAATCAAGCTCCCAGTAGTTTTCCAAATTTTACAGTCCGCTCGAGCGACCAAAGTGGCGCTTGAGCGGAGACCCATTTTCAACATATTTTGGCAAATTGCATTTAGTTAACATTTTTATTCCCATCTCTTCCCAAAGCATTCTAGTCATGATTTATGACTCAATAAAGATTAATGAGCTACTAATCAACATGAATTAGTTAATTAAGGAATGAATCATTGATCTAGTGGTAATTGTTTAAGAAGCCAAGTAAAGGATCAATCTATTTGGAAGAGAAAGACTTAGTAATGAATGAATATGTGAAATAAGAACCCGGTTTATTTAAATAAGAAAGAATAAGCGTAGTAGAACCTCGGACTATTTAGACGGAAAAAGATAAGAAAAGTCAAGTTTGATCAAAGAAGTAATATTGTATTTCAATGTGTATATGTTGTGTGCTTGTGTAGGTCACGCGCTATTGTCTGCCTAATTGTGATCTGCTTCTGCAACTATCTGTGAGTAATAACTTTGTAAAGTTATGTTCAATGTTAAATATTTTCTGAACATTATGACATGAAATGATTTGTCTTCTGAAATGCTACGCTATGTTTTGAAATGAATGAATGGTTGTCCAAGATTCCGAAAGTTATCCGTGGCATCCTTAGCACTACATGATATGCGTCCCTTTATGGGTCCATCAGAAACGTCTCTGTGCACATGAGTCATCAGAATGCCTTTAAGGCCGTCTCTTTATGGGTCATCAGGTCCCTTTATGGGTCATCAGATTTGTTAACGCTAATGGATGTACCACGTATGATTATATGCAAAATTTGAATATGGAAATGATTATGAAAATGATTACGAAAATGATTTGGAATCTGAATATGCGTAAGACTCTGCTTTTGATGAGAATTTGATTTCTAACTCTGTGATGGACATCATTCATTAAACCCTTTACCCTGTTATTATTCACTGGGCTTTAGCTCACTGTATTATTTATGTATGTAGGTGACGGTAGCGTGACTGTGCTTAGAGGCATCTGTCTAGAATCTGTTTTGTCAGCCAACCTATGTGCCTCCCGTGGAGGTTCCGGATATGTTAAGTGTTATCGTTATGTAATTTAAAATTTAAGTTATGTTTTCTTGTTTGGTTAAACATCTTCTTATGTATTTTGAAAAAGGGGCTAAGTCCTTTTTATCTGATCTGTATATATGTTATGATTTCAAGGTAAGGTGTTTATATGTATATAAAAAGTTTAAAATTTTTCTATCTCATATAAGTCTGCACAGCTCAATGGACGTTGTATATTTCTTAATTGCTTCCGCTAGCCCCTAATATTATGTTAATTTGTCTCAGAGGCCTTCGGTAATCCTAGGATTACTGGCCGGTTACGATGCTAAACCCATAGGGGCAGGTTTAGGTCGTGACAATTAGTTACTTACATTATGAGGCAATTTTTTATTTATTTAATAAAAGTAAATTTTTTTGGGTGAATAATATATCAGGTAATTAGTCTTTTATTATTTTGTTAAAATTTAATATATTATCCTCTTTCATGCATAGAGTTTTATTTTTATTTTTAAGTATTAAGTTAAGTTGATGGATAACGAAATTTTACTTTTTATTGGTTCTTTACAATGAATATTCATTTATGCCTTTATTATTGAAGGCCTTTGACTATCAAAAAAAAAAATTGCCTTTCAACATAAGATAATAAATTATTTAATAATCTAACAACCACTCGTATGGTAGTACTCCTTATAATGCTTAAAATTTATAACCATTTGAATAGTTCAGATTTTTTTCAAATTTTAGTATAAGGACCTTTGGGCATTGAATGTTTTTTAGGCCCTGGATAAATATGGAAGAGACCTAGTGGATTGAGATAATGCCTTCCTTACATAAATATGGAAGAGACCTAGTGAATAGTTCAGTTTGTGCAAACCCATATCATTTCAAAGCCACCTAGATCATGTTTGATTCACAAGATTAATAGTGAAGTATTAATAATTCTATTAAATTAGTGTGGTATTCACTATCCTATTGGATTAATGTCCATTGGATTAATAATCCCACCCCTACCCCATTACTAATAATCCTACAAATTTGTTGAATTAATTATCCATTGGATTAATAATCCTAAACCAAAATGTTAAAACAAACATAGGATAATTGGGCTTACGGATTAATAATCCCAATCCCATGTTCTAATCCACCCAATCAAACATGCCATTAAGGTACTTCTCTATTTTACCACATTTAACATATATACATACATATATACTTACATTATGAGGCAATGTTTTTTTTTTTTCAAAAAAGTAAATTAAATTGGGTCCTTGACTAATAAACTAGTAAAAATCAATGGACTATATATATTCATTGTGTTGGTATGATTCATATCCAACTAATTTTAAATTTATATCATGTACTTCAGTTTTGAAAAAAATTTCAAGATGAAAATTCATGATAAATTGTATTTTTGAATAAACTATAAATCAAATTATCAACTCCTCCTCATAGTTGGTAATTTAGTTTGTACATAATTATAGATCTCTAATAATTTTAAGTTAAATTAGAGCAATACTACATACACAAAATTTGTACACTTAAAAATGTTTAAAAATTTTAATATATGGTCGAAATTCATTCAAATTGTGGACTTCACTTTATTAGAGTTGAATCTTAAACACATATTATTTTTTTAGGTATATTTTTTTGTATGAATTTAGGCCCTTTATTACACTCAGAAAACATTTTTTTTTTCTGGGTATAGATTACAATTTTTAATGTAAAATTTATTGTTTTATTTTATTATTTAGTTTAAATTTAATATATTATCCTCTTTCGTGCATAGAGTTTTATTTTTATTTTTAAGTGTCAAGTTAAGTTGATGGATAATGAAATTTTACTTTTTATTGGCCTTTTATAATGAATATTCATTCATGCCTTTATTATCGAAGGCCTTTGACTATCTTAAAAAAAAAAATAGCCTTTGGACATGAGATAATAAATTATTTAATATTCTAGCAACCACTTATATGGTAGTACTCCCTATAATGCTTAGAATTTATAACCATTTGAATAGTTTTATTTTTATTTGGGAGATTTTTATCAAATTTTAGTATAAGGACCTTTGGATAATGAATGTTTTTTAGGCCTCTGGATAAATATGAAGAGGCCTAGTGGATTGAGATAATGCCTTCCTTAAATAAAGAAGAAAAAAGAAAATGTTAACACTCAATTTCTTTTTTCTTTTTTTTTTGTCTTTGTTTTTATGCATTTTAATAAATTTTATATTAAGTTTTGATTAGGATTTTTTCTTTTTCTGGTTTCAAGTTGCCTAATTCCAATAGTGAGACCTTAGGCCATTAAGTCAAATGTGTGTAGTGTATTTGATAAAATTAAAAACTGAAGATTGAAGATTAAATATTGAAAATTGAATATTGAATTTTTTAAATTAAAAAATTATTTGACAAAAATTTAAGTGCTAACTAAAAATAAGTTGTTTGATATGTATAAAATCAAATTTAAAATCTATTATTTTCAAATTGTATACTTTAATTTTTATATTGTGATGGCGGCGGCGGTGGCGGTGGCGGTGGCGGTGGCAGTGGCAGTGGCATGGTGGTGGTGGTGGTTACAGTAGTGATTGTAGTGGTAATAAAATGATGATAGTATTTATGGCAATAATAACAATAGTGATGAAAGTGGTGGTAGTGATAGTGGTGTAGCGGTTGTAGTGGTGGTGGTGGTAGTAATAGTAGTAATAACTGTGCTTGTGATGACAGTGATGGTATTGGTAGCGATGGTGATGGCAGTGGTGGTGATGATGAGTTTATAACAGTATATATTAATATTTATGTTTAGTTTATCTAATCGGCGTAATTGATTATCACTTAATACATTTACTTTTAAATACTAAATTTGGTTATCAAACACCCCCTACATGTTTATTTATATTAAATATTTTATTTTTCCTAAGATCAAACAAAAAAAAATGTATACACAATCAATCAAAAAGTGATAGATGCCATGGCGTGGAGTGATGATAAAAAAGTGTTATTTGCCAAAAAGTGAAAGAGGAGAAAAATGCCTACTTGCTATCTCTCTTAGAAAAATCTATGGCCCTTTTGCATTGTGTAAGATCTTTATTCAATCGATAAGTAATTTAAAAATGTCGTGAGTTTTCAATATAAATTTTACTACATTAGGAAAAAATAAAATTAATTGGCCTTTCAATCTACATATTTTCTTTGAGGTCCATTCAACATACACTTGATAGATTTGTTAGGCTATGAAATCATGCATAGGTTGTTTAAATATCTTATTTTCCATCCACATACAATATTATCAGGTTTCTCACATTTTTTTTTTTTTTTTTGTCATTATGAATGTTTCCTATCATAATCTTTCCTAATTTTTTTTCTTTTCTGTTTTTTTTTTTTTTTTCAGGCAAGACATACTGATGCTCCTGAAAATGAAATCCAATTGTGAACCAGATTATGAATTTATGAGGAATAACTCTCATGAGTAAGTGGACAATTCATGTTTTATATCAAGCTATACCCAAAAACCTTACAATTCTTATCTGAAAGGAATTTTTTATTATGAAAAAATAGACATGCTTTGTGAATTATTTTTTGAATATTTTTTTTCTAAAACCTATCTCATTTTTTAGGAAACAACAAAAATTTATTTCCAAAATTTCAAAAGTTGTTTTTTGTGCAAAAATGAAAACAATGTGAAGACAATGGTGGTTTTGAAATTTTCATATTTTTGTTTCTGAAAATAAAAAACAAAAAAGTGAACATTATATGTAGCAAAATATAGATATTACTGGTAGATTATTATTGAGTTTTCATTTTCTTTTTGCAGTTGGCAACCATAAAGAATGTTGAGCTACTCCCTATGGTTATGAGATGTCTACCTTAGGATTTTATTGTGTAAGGGCATACGCTTCCTATGATTTGTGTTTCTAAACAATTGTCTTGCTTTGCAATATCAAAACTACTACCCTAAAATAAAGGTATGTTTACCTAATGTGTGCTAAAGAATTGAAGGGTGAATAAAGGGGAAAAAAGAGTACCCAACGTGTGTAATTTTTCTTTCTCTGCATTGTAATGGAGCTTGTATCCAAAATTATTTATCTCAATTAATAGTATTATATGTTTGTTTTCATGCTTGTTTGTATCTATGATAAAAAAATATATATTGCAATTTGCTCTTTACAGTAATAATTTAAAGAACAAAAATGAATTGTTGCCTGAATTTGTTAAGATGAGCTTGTAATTCATTCGAAGGGAGTTTATATTACGGAATCCAAAGAGTCCATACTTAGATTTATGTTACGAAATCCACAGTGTCCGTACTTAGAATCAATACACATTATTTCAAACATGCATCCACTTAAAGGCTGAAACATATATGGGGTGAATCCATCCTACATATATTAAAGACTTTTCTTTTGCTTCCCCCCCCCCCCCCCCCCGGGCGCCCGAGGGGGATATGGGACCATTTTATTTCAAAAAGTTTCAACAATCTCTGCCTCAAACATAAACTTGTACAGCAGGCAAAGTTTTCACTCGAGTCTAATTTACTACTCTAACATTGTGTCTCATGCCTTGTAATGAGGTTTTTAAGAAGTTACTCCTCCAGAAAGGTAGTTGAACTATCTTATGTAGCATTTCAAAAACATAGGATGATTATAAAAACATGTGGGAAAGAATGTTTCTTTAGCAATGAATCCTTTGCAATTGATTCTTATATTTATCTCAAGTGAACATGAGGACCAATGATATTGAGGAAATAGAAAATGACACACATTAAGAAGACATAGGATCTCCATTTAGAAATAGAAATCTATCGCATGCCCCTTTTAGAAAGAAGTGCTTTAGTCACTAGGGTAATGTCCAAGCAACTCCCGTATAGTTTATGGTTTATATGTCCAAGTCCACAAATATTGACAAACAACATGTATTCATACATATCAACATCATCAATTAAGGAAAATATTGCAGTCCTTATTTTGAAGGAAGTTCTTAGTTACTATAGAAATATCCAAGCAAACCGAATCGTAATATGTGGTCAGTTTTAGTTCTCAATCAATAAAAATCAAAAGATTAGTTCCAAAACCAAACTGTTAAACCCTAGTGAGGATGCTTGTAACTACAAAGGCAACAACTAAGTCTGCCTACTACGGAATTTGTTAGCTATCTAAGCTTACTAATTTTATTACTTATCTTCATTCTCCTAACCAAGAAATCTTCCAAAAGGCACCCACAAACAAGATATATGTGGAACACAAAAAATTGAGAAAAATTTATAATAAAAAAGAAAAAAAAGGAAAAAAGACATGTACTAAATCCATAAATGAGCTATATGTGAAACACAACAAATTTTGATAGCATGAAAAACGATAATTATTGTCCATCTTCAAATTCCTAGCTCCAGCATTGAGTACAACCTACCATGTCTTGCCTTGACACCCACCAAAATATATAAGGTTATTGTAACAAGCAGTTAACATTAAGGGTTAGCCCAATAGATGAGTTACCAAATGTAATGTCTGAATTCGAGTTTATTGTTATGTAGCTTCCCCTTCCCCTACCAATTTACATATATGTATATATATTGTAGTAAGCATCCACCTTACTCCATGTTTTGTTCACAAAGGACCATCCAAAAGCACATGATATTTGCCTTCCACTTTCTTTCGTTTTTCTTTTTCTTTCTTTTTTTTATGAGCAAAAAAACCACTTCATTGATATAAATCAAGAATTGAAATACATCAATAAAGCTGAGGGAAGTGCAGAAGGAATCAAAGCTAAACCAAAACCCAAAAAAAAAAAAAAAAAAAACACAAAACAAAACAAAAACAAGAGAGAGAGAGAGAGAGAGAGAGAGAGAGAGAGAACAAAAGCAGAACTCATCATTTCTGCACAACTCAAAAGAGCAACAGAAAAACTTCTCCAAAACTCCCAAATCACACTGCAAGAAAATTGACTTTTACCCGCGTTTCAAAAATGCCGCAATAGGCTTGAAAAATGCTACAATACGTTTTTACAACGTTTAATATTTTCGTCATAGATACGACTGCCGCAATAACTTAGCAACATTTCAAAAACGTCACAAAATCTTTGACACCTGCTTACTTTTCCATAACAATTAACATATGATGTAAAGACGACATCAATCAGTGGCGTTTTTCAAAAAAATACTACCTTTCTTCATTTTTATACTTGTCTCAGATATGATGTCACGATGACATCATTTAGTGGTGTTTTTTTTAAAAAAATGCCCTTTTCTTTTTCTTTTTTATTTTTATTTTTTTATTTTTAAGAACACGGGCCCAATTAATTGAGAATTTAACTAGGAACAAAGATTGAGAATTAATTGAGAATATATATAAAAGAACACAAATTGGCTCAAATTTGAATTGCAATGCAAAATTGAAGACCATAAAATTCCACTTTATCTCCTTGGAGATTTAACCCTACAACTTTCCAAATCTCAATCGTTTACTGTCCAACAGTCTAAATTTTCTTCAAATCACCCCCCATTTTGTTGTTAAACTATGCAAACCAATCTGCAATCCAAATCTTTACTTTGCATTCAGCAGAAGTCAGTTTGTTGACACTAATTATCTTCATAACACCCTGTTCAAAAATAAAATGAAAATGAGCACACCCAATCAACAAAACTTGTTTCCACAGTTTGGAAAAGCAATAATTGAGAGAATTTTCAACTTCCACAACAATAAATGAGCACACCCGATCAACAAAACTGTCTTCCAATAGCTAATTATCCCAATTGCTTTCTACCCTCTCAGATGAAATTATACACTTGTTAGCAATTTCTATATATCACTCTATTAAAACCAGCACGATTAACTGCACACAGAAAAACACTCACACAAACTAAACTACTGATAAATCTGCAATGACTACCCTTGTGTTGCCAACAACTTTCCCCCATTAATAATAATAATTAAATGCTGGCACAATTTAGAAGAAGTAAAGAAATTGATAAATTGATGACACTGATTCCTTGTCCCACAATGTGTATGTGTAAAGTTTCCATAAGCAAAAATAATCCCACACAAACAAAATAAAAAAGAAAAGTCTTATCACTCACAAGACTACCACTTCTCTGTTAAGGGTAAATAACCATTTGAACAATTCAACTTGTTACAACTTTTGATTGAATTCAATGAAAAAGTAACTACATGACAGCGATAAGATTTTAACAAGAAAACATACACGTCCCATGATATTCAAATTGGAATTCAAGACCCATAAAATGCCCAAACGCAACAATTACACTTAAACCCTCTAAGGGTTTACAGTTAAAGCCCTTATAATCATAAAGATAAAAAAAAAAAAAAAAAAAAAAAACTTTCAAAATCAAAGCCAAATCCATAGCAGAATCCCAACCCAATTTGCAGAATTTAATCATTAGAACAATAATTACCCCCAAAAAAAAAAAATTTCAAACCATCACAAACTAAAGCAAGTATTCCAACAAAAATTAAATATTAGCAGATGTATATGACTAATGTTATAAATGCTAAAAAGGGATTCATTTTAGGCTTACCCAGAATTAGAAAACTTGTAGAGAAGTTGAACCGGGGCGTTTCAGGGATTTGTGGGTCTTTTGAAGATTTGGGAGACACATGAAAGAAAAAGAAAGAAAGCAACCCTTTTTGTGGTGGACAATGAAAAAAAAAAACCTTTTAGAAAGAGAAAGTTTAGAGAAAGATCAAGAAAGAGAAGAAGCTTTGAGGAGATTGACAACTATTATGACATTTTGTTGTTCTTCCCATTCGGAAATGGACAGCCCATTTCTAGTTGACAATGGCAAATCTTTCATATGCAATAAGAAATCCCAAACATCGGTCATATACTAGTGACAAGCATAAAGCATATTAGGCCACCAAAGGTGTCTTTTCCCACTTTTTTGATGGACCATGATCTAGGTAACTCAACAAAAAAATAAAAAATAAACCAAGAGGTGAATGATCAATGTTAGAAACCACAAAACACTTTAAGATGCAAAATGATCCTTTTAAGATAATCTCTTGTAGCTTCACAAAATAAAAAGCCAGATCATCTACATATAGTTGGTTGCAATTGGTGTAAATCACATTTTTTTCTTTCCAAGCAATTGCAAGCGAAGAAAAATAGTAGTTTATCAATTTAAATAGGAACTACACTGAAATGATTATTAAGAGGGTCAGAAAGCAAGAAAATGCTAGAATGAGATTCCTAAAAAAGGGCAAAATAATAGACTAGAGAGAACAGAGCAGATCTGATATTACCATATTAGCATATCAGAGAGAGAGAAAGCATATCTGATCGAAGAGAGGGCAGATCTACATCTCTTCATCGTTGAGCTTCTACTCACTGTTTCCAACGATCCACATAAAAAAAAAAAAATTCAAACAATTATCTTCAATGAATTTACTTCATAAAAGTTGCAGCAACAGTTACTGCATAAAGAAACAAGGAATCAATATAACAATTAGTGGCAAATTCACAACCAAACCAAAAATTTAAAAAAAAAAAAAAAAAAAAAAAAATTCAAAAACTGTAACATACACTATCAAAAACATCAATACTAAAAACAAAACCAAAGTCTGGATATGCATTGAACATAGAGAGCAAGTTTCAGGAGAGAGAATGAAGCTCATTACCTTTATGCCAAAGTGTAGTGCTGAAATGCAAGCAGAACAGATCTAACTCTCGAAGAGAGAAACATAAATTTATAAGCAAAAACAGAATGAGACTCACAAAAATCAATCAAATGATTAATCGAAATAGATCTAAACGAAAGCAAACGATCGATCAATTGATTGAAAGACAGTTTTGACAGGGGCTGATCTCAGATCTGTGTTCTCAGATGTATACAATCTAAAAAAAAGAGATAAATAAATGAATTAAATACTCACAAAATCGAAAGAGAGAATCACAAATCTGGACAATCAACCTTCAAATCTGCAAGAATCAACCTTCAAATCATCGACAACCTTCATGGATCTGATGGAGAGAGAGAGAGAGAGAGAGAGAAACGTAGAACATTCAACCGAGAGTGACCGAGGGCTTTCAACCTCAAGAGCCTTCACAATATCTTCTGTTCAAACTCGATATCGAGGAAACTGAGAGTTTCTGAACATGGTGGTTGTACTATTTGATAAATCTGAAGTGGAGAGAGAGAGAGAGAGAGAGAGAGAGAGAGAGAGGATTTTGAAAAGGGGATCTGAGTTTCAGAGAGTCTGGAGTAACGTGGTTTTGAAAGGTCTCAAACGGCAAGAAGGTTTTAATATGAACTGGTGTGATCACTACACAGCTAAATGACGTTGTCTAACCTAGATGTAAGACAACATTTACAAAATGTTGTGCTTCACTAATCAACAAAGACATTTCAAAAAACGCTATATTATAAACACCGTGCAAAGTACTTTTTCTTGTAGTGTCAAGAACAACCCTCAGCCTTAAGAAGCAACAACACAGCCTTATAAGTTATAACTTAAGGTTTCCCATAGCAATAAAAATATTCTTCATGAAAGCAAGACCTCCCTAGCCAACAAAGCAGCAACCCTACACCACCAGCAACAACAAGAACAATAAAAAAGAGCCAAGCCTCCTTCCCACCTCAACCATCTTATCGCTTCAATGTTTGTCAAGGCGGCTTTGAAAGAAGCTTCAGTTTGAGTTTCCTGATCCCATCAAGGCAGTTGATAATACCAGACACTGGGTAATAGACAATACCAAAACAAGCTTTAGCCCAAAGAGTGAAGCACAAGTTTACTAGGTGAATCACTTCATGAACATGCTGTTCTGAGTGGTTGAAGACAGTAGCATTTTGAGCTAACCAGACAACCATGTAGAAGAGGGTCACCCAAAGTTGTTTCTCAAGGTTTTGAAAAGAAGGATCAAACCACCACATAAAAAGATCAAAGAGACAGACTCAACAAACACCACCCACACCAGTTTAAACAACAGGACCAGCATTCCCAAGCGAACTGACAGTGAATTAAGATATCGTAGACAGATTTGACAAATCTTAGACACATTGGACAAAGCGCTTAAAACTCATTTAGGATTACCCTTGTTAGCTAAAAATTTCCTAAAAGGCTACTTTACCTAGAACAGCTTGCCAACAAAATATTTTGAATTTGAATGGGAGAAGATTATTCCAGAAAAGAGATGCGACTTGAGACGACAAACCTCAAAACCACAAGATAAATTTTCAGACATTATAAAAAGATCTAATCGAATAGGTTCCATTATTTTTATCCCACTTTCATTGTAGCTTATGCTCCATGTCAAGAGTCAAGCAAAGCGAATTAAGTTTATTCGTTAAATTATCCAAGAGGACATTCTCCCAAACAAATAAACTCCTCCTGAATTGCAAACACCACTTGTTCAAGCTTCCCTTGAACAAAAGAACATCATTAACCATAACAGGTTTCTGAGACAAAATCCAGAATAGTCTAGGAAACTCATATTTCAAAGATTTATCACCGAACCATAAATCATGTCAAAACAAAACTTGACGTAGACCCCCTGAACCAATCATAACAGATAATCCTTGGACAATATTCCTATTTGCAATGCAAAGTCACACTTGGGATTTACCAACATTAAGGGCTTATTTGATAACCCTGGTAGGAGTTGGGACTGGATTGGTAATTTGATAAGTTTCGCATAATTCATGTTCAGTTGCAAACCCCCCAAAAAAAAAGGAAAAAAAAGGCGTGGATAAACAATCCCATTAAACAATAAATTCCCCAAAATGGGTGAATTAGGAATATCATGGGATGAATTTGTCGAGTGAGAATGTGTGTTAAAAGACAATTTTGCCTTTACAATATATAAACAATAAAATCAACTTTTATGTAGTGAGGTCTTATATGAAATTTCATATATTTAATCCTGACGAACTAGTGCAATACAAACATGAGCAATTTGTATTGATATAATAATCCCGTGGTAAACAAATGTGAGCATTTGGTATTACATATTCAACCTAATACTATCATACTAGTAATTCTTAAATGTTAGCCATGGCCAATGAATTTGCATGCAAGGGCTGTAAGGTTCATTAATAATATGAAAATGTAGTTGTAGTGAGTTGAGCGATGTGTATAACATATTTCTCGAGAAAATGAAAGATTATCAAAAGGAAAAGAAAAATAGAAAAAAAGGAGTTGGTATATGTTCTTTGTTAGTTTGAGTGAGTGTGTTAGGTGAGTATGAGTGTGGTAGGTGAGTGTTTAGTGTGGTATGAGTGTGGTAGGTGAGTGTTTAGTGTGGTGTGAGTGTGTTAGGTGAGTGATTAGTGTGGTAGGTGAATGTATAGTGTGGTAGGTAAGTGTGTTAGTAAATTCTCTTCCTCTCCTATATATAGGAGAGTCATTGTAGTCATTCAATATCAATCTTGTAGTCATATATATCAATCAATAATATCAATACATTAATTTCTTACATGGTATCAGAGCAAGTTTAGAACCTAATATTTTCGCTTCACCGGCGGGCGGCAACCTCGCCTTGGCCGCCCGCCGGACCTCAACCTATTCCTCTCTGCTTATCACCACCACCATCCTCTTCTTCTTCTTCTTTGCTTCCTTTGTCATCATCCTCTTGGCATGACAACAACCAGGAGCTTCCAGAGTCATGGAGCCAATTCTTCTTGGGAGGATTGGTGGGTGAAGAAGATAAGTCTGGTTTGAGCCATGTTCAAGGTAAAAAGTTGGAGAATTGGGAAGCACAACTATTGCAGCAGGCTTCAAATGCTCCATCTGTGGAAATCAAGCAAGAGAATTCTGCAGCAAACAGCTATGTGTATGGCCTTGGAAATGGAGAATACCATGCAGCAAAACCTACTTGGTCTCAAATCATGCCTGCCTCTTCTCCAAAGTCTTGTGTTACAAGTTTAGGCAGCAACATGTTGGAGTTTTCTAGCAACAAGCTAGATGGGAGGCATCCACCGCCAGATCGTTCCTCAGAGTGTAACAGCACTGCCACTGGTGGGGTAATAAAGAAAGCAAGGGTTCAACCTTCTTCAACCCAATCTACCTTCAAGGTGAGGAAGGAAAAATTAGGAGATAGAATAACAGCCCTTCACCAGCTAGTTTCCCCATTTGGCAAGACTGACACAGCTTCTGTCTTGTTAGAAGCAATTGGGTACATTAGATTCCTTCATAATCAAATTGAGGCCCTCAGCTTGCTGTACTTGGGCAGTGGATCAGGAAACATGTGGCAGCACCAACAGTCTCTGTTGAATGACGACTGCATGAAGAAAAAAAGGAGCTGCTGAGCAGGATTCTCATGAAGAGCCAAAGGACTTAAGGAGTAGAGGGCTGTGTCTAGTTCCGACATCATTGCCGTCGACGATCTCAGATCTCTCCTCTCCGACGTCGATTCGCTCAAAATCTTTCCTCAGGCCTCATGGATATTTTTCATTCCATAATGTCCCAGCAGGTACTCATCTTATTGAAGTGTCTACAATTGGTTATTTCTTTTCTCCAGTTCGTGTTGATGTTAGTGCCAGAAACCCGGGTAAGGTTCAGGCAATACTCACAGAGATCAGGAGGAGTCTAATAAAATAATCCTTCACTCACATGGGCTAGTCAATAATGACTCTGTTTACACAAAATGGGACTTGCAATCCTCTTTGGGTCTGGTCACTCTCTCCGGCAACGATTATGGTGCTTTCCTCGCCAAAGGCGGATCTACCCAGGATTTGCCATCATTCATAAGTGCAGTGGTTGATCAACTAGCAAACAACTTGAAAAGAATACAAGATATAGGAGTGAGAAAAGTGGCAGTGACAGCAATGCAGCCACTGGGATGCCTCCCTAGAAGCACAGTGTTGAATTCGTTCCAAGAATGCAATGCCACTGAGAACACTGCTGTCACTTTTCACAACCTCTTGCTTCAGCAAGCTGTGTCCAAGCTCAACAATAACTCCAACGATTCTTCTGCCTTTGTCATCCTTGACCTTTATGGCTCCTTCATTTCTGTACTCAAGACCAAAGGAGATTTTCTAGGAAGTGTGAAATTTGAGACTCCATTGAAGCCATGTTGTATGGGTACAAGCAGTGGGCATTACTGTGGTTGCCAGAAGTCAAAACATCAAAAACACAAGAATCTTGGCCCAGGCAGTCTCACCCACAAAATATTCTCTCTTTTCTTTCTCTATTTTTTTATTTTATTTTATTTTATTATTATTATTAAACACACCAAAACACCACCACAAACATTCCACATATCACAACCTCTTTTTTTATTTCTGTCGGGATCAAACCCGATCACCATTTTACACCAAAAAAAAAAAAAAAAAACAACCACAAACAAATTCTCCAACCACCACAAAAATCGGCCTTACTTTTTCGCCTCTTCCGCTGTTCTCTTCTTCTTGCCTTTGTCTTGGGCGTCCCCTGCCGGTGCTGCCTCCATGTTTCCCACGCCGCCGAACACATTCACTTCCCGTTGCTCCTCAACCGTCACATATGGCGGTCCTCCAAATCTGAGCATCACGGTGGCCTTCCGCTTCAGTTCCTTGTTTTCTGCCTTGAGCACACAGATCTCTGCTCGGGCATCCGTATACATGCTCTGGAGCAGAGCCAGTTGGGCTTTTACCTGCTGCACCTCATTTGTTCTACTTTGAAGCCGGTGCGACAGGTTGTTGACCGCCGTCATTCTCAACACAAGACCTCAAAGTATAATGATTGGCTTCAATATCAGATTGAGCAGCCATTTTCTGCTCAACTGACAACATTGGAAAGTTTAATGGTGCAAAACCAGGGGCGCTTGGCCCAGGAGCGCTTGGTTGAGGTTCAAAGGCCATATTCTAGGTTGTGGCCTCGTTGAGGTCGGGAAAGAGAGTAAGACCACGGGACGACGAGGCTATGTTCTGGGTAGCTGAACGGGAAGAAGAGGCCATATTCAGGGTTGGTTGTAGAATGTTTCAGAGTATCTCTCTCAGAAGTGTTACAGAGAGAACGAAGAGTTTTTTCAGCTGGTTTGTTATGCATCAGCGACAGCCTCGCCTTGGTTAAATAGGCAAGGCAGACACGCGCCTTACGCGCCTCTCAACGCCAGACGACAAATCGGCGCGCCTTTTGATGGCTCGCTTTTTTATGGCTGTCGGGCACACCTTTTGATGGCACGCCTTTTGATGGCTCGACTTTTGATGGCTGTCGGGCACAACTTTTGATGGCACGCCTTTTGATAAAATTAGGCACGCCTTTTATAAGGGTCCGACAAGACTCTGTAAACTGTCCCGACATTGATTCCGGTTAGCTTCTATATGGGTCCGACAAGACTCTGTAAACTGTCTCGACATTGATTCCGGTTAGCTCCTATACGGTCCGACATGACCCAGTAAACTGTTTTCTACAACGGTCCGACATGACCCAGTAAACTGTTTTCTACAATGGTCCGACATGACCCCGTAAACTGTTTTCTACAACGGTCCGACATGACCCGATGGCTCGTTTTCTAGCGGTCCGACATGACCCGATGTTGTTTTCTACAACGGTCCGACATGACCCCATAAACTGTTTTCTACATCGGTCCGATATGACCCCATAAACTATCTTCTACAACGGTCCGACATGACCCCATAAACTGTCTTCTACAACGGTCCGACAAGACCCCGTAAACTGTTTTCTACAACGGTCCGACAAGACCCCGTAAACTGTTTTCTACAACGGTCCGACATGACCCCATAAACTGTTTTCTACATCGGTCCGACATGACCTCGTAAACTGTATTCTACATCGGTCTACCATCACCATACCGTCTTCTACAACGGTCTGACACAACCATACAGTGTCTCCTATCCACTTTTATTTTATTTGTCAGATTATTTTTTCCTGTTTTGTTACTCTCTCCAAACTCAAGTTGGTTCGTTCCTAACCCCCTTGAGTTTGAGGGGGGCTATTAGTTTGAGTGAGTGTGTTAGGTGAGTATGAGTGTGGTAGGTGAGTGTTTAGTGTGGTATGAGTGTGGTAGGTGAGTGTTTAGTGTGGTGTGAGTGTGTTAGGTGAGTGATTAGTGTGGTAGGTGAATGTATAGTGTGGTAGGTAAGTGTGTTAGTAAATTCTCTTCCTCTCCTATATATAGGAGAGTCATTGTAGTCATTCAATATCAATCTTGTAGTCATATATATCAATCAATAATATCAATACATTAATTTCTTACATTCTTTGTCACCTTTTATCCCTAGAAACAATCAAACATCATACCATTGAACTCATGAAACTGCATACAAAAAAGGACCGCAAAGTAAGGTTCGTTTATGGACAACCCAATGTATAGACACCCCACTTTTGACCATTTACGACTTGGGCACTCTTTCTTGAGTACCCAGTGATGAAAATGAGATGTGCTAGTCCAATGAATCCCTTACCAAAAAGTCTAAGATGCGATGCAAGCTTTAAACTTTCCAAACATCTGTTTTGGCCAAAATGCTTTTCGACCAAATGGGAACCTTTTTCAAAACGAGTTTGGTTGTGCAGTTCCAAACATTACCAATATATCCTGAGGCTCATTATTTCTCAAGCTAGAATACCATGCATTTTCAAATAAACAGAGCAATGGATGCAGTGGGAATGAATGGAAGAGGTGAAATCCTCTGAAATATCTGTTTCTCCTCTCAATTCAGGCCATCATTACCTTGTTGATCTAACGATGTACTTTCTAGCTAGCTGGACAACATAAGATGGCCGGTCAAAAATGCATTCAGCCGGACACCAAATGGTACGGCTGGCTGAATTGTCTGGGTACAAAGCATTTTCAGGAACTTCAGCTTGTTCAATACACTTTCTATAATATCTTAGATATTTACACCTGAGGCTCTATAAATAGAGCTCAGCAGCCCCTTTCTAGGGGTTGGAAAATTTATCCAAGGCTAAGATAAGCCTCTTAACTTCCCTCTCTTTCTCCTCCATCTTCTACCTACCACCCTCTAACTTTGAACAATCAAACACCATCAAAGCTTGATCCTAAGCTTCTTGTGAAGGTTCTTGGACATTTTAAAACATATCTAAAAGGACTTGAGGGAATCAAGAGAGAGTTTGGTAAACAAAGAAGCTCATCCTCTTTAAAAGGTGAGATTATTGAACTTTTGACTATCATTTCTTCTCCTTTCCTTTATTTCTGACCTTGCTCTTCATTATATAACTGTTATAAATACGTAACAAGTCCTCGTGGACGTAGAGGGAGTAGAAATTAGCCACCCATCCATTGAGTTGACAGTCTTTCTTTCCTTTCTTGCTTTCTTTAACTAAAGTCTCTTATTGTTGTATATTTTGGAACCCAGTGGATGTGATTGGGAGTTGAAATTAGCCATCCATGCACAAGTTTAATATGTAGAGTAGTTTTTCTTGTTATTACACACTCTCTCATCATATATCCTATCTTCCAAGCACTTTGATCCATGTGTCTCAACTCTTCACTCAATGTCAATCAGTGTTAGGGGTTGTTTCATAGGATTGTTTGGATGATCCTTGGGATTTGATGTTGAAAACGTTGTGTTCTCCCTTCTATTGAGTATTTTTAGAAGTAAAACAAGAGGTTTTATGTCAAAAGGCATTGAACTCTCTCTTCTCAATCATTTGTGAACATGGAAAAGGGTAGAAACACTCTTGTTCCGTGAATTATAGAAGAGTTTTCAATGGATTTTTAATGAATCCCTTGCTTTCAAAGCAAAGTTTCCACTAAGAAATGATGTGCATTAATCTACTCTCTCCAATTAATAGCATAGATTTGGGTACTAACCTGCCCTTATTCACAAAGGGATGATGTAGGTTCCCATCTATTTCTTAGGCTTGAATTTGTTTTTTGCTTTGATCCTATTATGTCGTCAATTTGTTGCAAAACATCTGTTGTATACATCTGTTTATTCTATTGTTAAGGGTTGAGGCCCATCTACCTCTTCCCTAAGTGATTCATGTAAGTGGAGGAGGTAGAAGGGATGAGCGCCCCTTGGAAGATGTTCTTAGCTTCTGTTCTGAACTTTCTGCACTAACCTAAATCTCGAACGAAAGAAGAGTTCGGCTGGCCAAATTCCTGTTCAGCCAGCCCATGTTGTGTTCGGCCAGATGATCTTTCCCAAGAATAGAGCAAACAGTTTCTAGGGAATGCTCTCCTGGGTGGTTCTGGAGCAGGTGGATGGTTTATTTTAACTACTTAGTATGATTTGTTAGATTCAGCAATAACTTGACTGAATTAATTCAATGTTGTAATAATTTCTCCAATCCCTATTCTTTTCTTTTATTATCTATTCAATTGTTGTAATAATCTCTCTCTTCCTCCCCCTCCCCTTTCTTATTCAAATTGTTGTAATAATCTTTCAACCCCACATCTTTCTAACCTTTTTATTTACAAGCTTTTATATTGCATCCCGTCTTATTTATCATGCCCATGTATTACATCCATTTTTAATGCATTAGGGTCCGGCTCATTCGCATTTGTAGAGTTTATCATTTCCAAGTTGAATATATGCGTCACTCCATGTCTTGAGATGATATCCATCATCCATGTCATGTCTTGGTATCCGGACCTATGTTACACAGACTCTTCAAAATAAATCAAATACCCGTATCGGACACCCGACACTTGGGCAAGGGTATGGGATATGTGTTGGATACTTTTCAACGAATACTTCTTATATAATTGTATATAACCCTATTATTACATGTACATATTGTTGTATAATTGTTATAAATGTCATTTTGATACTGTAAGTTACATATAGTATCATTTTATCTCACATATTTGATTAAAAATATAAAAACATAATATTTTTTTGCCGACCCCGCGTGCCCTTAAATTTATGATTTGATGAGTCTTACCTCTAGATACATACCCGCACCCGACACTCGTACCCGAGTCCATGTAACGTAGATCCGGACTTATAGATGCATGTCATATATGTGTTGCATTAGTTATTTGTATATAGGATAATGCATATACTAACCTATTCTTTTGGCTCACCTTGGAATACTAGGTGACCATTTCTTTACTTTAGCATATTGTGTGTATATTTCCTCTATCATGTTCATTGCTATACCATGAGGCTAAATGCTTAATTGAAATATCTGTATAAATGCCAGTGAATGGAGGTTGTGTCACTTATATTGGAATGTGATTGATTCTTATGCTTCGGAGTTTGTACAAAATGGTTTTTCAAAAATGCATGAAATCAAAACATAACCAAAATCAGTGACATAGTTTATATTTGATTGCCTTTGATAGTAATGTTAGCATTAATAATAACCAGAATATGAATATATAGACTATAAAAATCACATCATGACTTAGTAGAGGCTGATCTTTTGATCGGGTGAGTGAGGGTGCTCAATTAATGACCTTCTCCCTCATACCTAAGTTCCCGAGCCGAGACACTTTGGTTATGACACGCAGTGGCCTTTGGCACGAGTTACGAGTTTCCTAATTTCCCCAAAGGATTAGGTGGCGACTCTAGGATCTGGTGATGTAGTCCATTTTCAGCAAAATATTTGCAATAAAACGATTTTTTACGAAAATTGTTGAATTTGGACTCTCATCTTTCGTTTCACATTGCACTAGTGAGACTAGATCAGGAGATTGGGAGTCTGAATTGTTAGGCGCGCTTAATAACCCCAAAGACATCCCACCATTAACTCCCTTTTGACCAAAATTTCACTTTGATTCCTATTATTTTAAGTTGAACAAATGTTAACCCTAAGATTCATCCAAATTATCATCAAAACTTTCCACATCTATTTTTCATTTGTATAATTGTTCATAGAAAGAGGGGTACATTTAAAAATCTTGCTTCCATTTTTATTTATTTATTTTTGTTAGAAATTTAACTAAGTAATTGAATATATAAATAATGCTAAATGTAGTCCATTAATTGCTTATTCTATTCATAATGCAAAGCTAATTGAATGATCTGCATGAGCTACTAAGTTCCATTATACATCAGAATATATAGTGGCCAATGGCCATAACATGTATGGCCACTGATGGGGTGTGGTGTGAGTATATTTTATGCATCATATAAAACCTCTGTGATGTTGATTTTTTTTTTCCAAGGTTTTGTGTTTATTTACATATATGAACCATTTAGAGGAAAAATTATTGACTTATCTACTCTCCCCCTGTACAATTCCATTTTGTTTCATGGCACATGAAATTTGAGGAAAGAAATGAATTCAAAAAATGTTTCAAAAAACAGGAAAAAAATGGAAAACATACGAACCGGGGAAAAAAATTCCATATGATAATGCCAATTTTGAGGTTTGTGGTTTAGAGAAAGCTACGTCATTATATAGACTATGCAAATGGATCCAAACGAAAAGAATTGCTGAACGATTAAAGGAGATATTTGCCATTTTTAATGTGTTTATTCATGAAAATGCTTTACAAATGAACTTATGTACTAATAAAATTTCAGTATACCAAATGGAATCCAATGAACTAATATGAAGGAAACTTTAAAAAAAATATTTGTTAGAGGAAATATCATTTTGCCCCCCAAACTTTCACGCATTTTTCAATTTGAACCCCAAACTTCGATTAATATCAATTTTACACCCAAACTTTTGAAATTTTGATCAATTTGACCCCTACCATCACATTCCGTCTACAATTGGACGGAATGTGCTGACGTGGCACCAAAATTCATTTGGAATTTCATTTTAGCCCTCAAACTATACCTTAAAAATCAATTTGCCCTCTAAATATAAAAAAATTAAATTTAAATATTTAATATATAATATATAATTTTTTATCTCAATAATGAAAAAATTAAATTTTAAATAATATATTCTTTGCAAAAAAAGAATAAAAAATATAAAAATTCTTATTTAGAATTATCTTGAGACTATGAAGTATGGATGATTGACAAACATGTCATACCCGTACTGGATACGAGTACTTACCGATGTATGAGATTTCTGCATACATACCGGGTACACAAAATATGTACTCAAATTTTTCTTAATTTTTGACCTACCCAAACATATCTAGTAAATATCCAAGTCGTGACGTACCTCAGTCGAAATAATATTTTTCTTCTACTACAAAGATAAAATTCCTTTTACTAGACTTCTTTTTCATTTTTAATTTTGTGCTTAGCATGTTTTTAAAATTAAGTTCTGGTTTGTAAGTCATTTAATATAATAAAATTTAATTTTGGTTTATCTTATACTTGTTGGATTTAATGTCAATTGTATGTTGGATTTAACAAATTAAACCATTTAATCAATTTTTGTATTATTTTCAAATTAAAAATAAATATTTTTTTATAAACTTATTAAACCATATCCGTACTTGAACCATACTTTTTTTTTTAAAGATTTTACCATGTCAACATACTCATATCGTTCCAACACCAGTACTCATACCCATACATGTGCTCCATATGTCTCAAATTATCTCGAGTTGATCCTACAGAAACTTATTGAGCCAAACATTTCTTAACTACTCCATGTGTATGTGCATGCGCAATTATAACTAATTTATTACCCAAATTAATTTTAATAGAATTGATCAACTAATAGTAATTTCAAACTTGAGTGGGAAAAAATTTCAAAATTCAGTAAGTACCTGGTACAGGTACAACATATTTGTCGAAGTACCCATGCTTCATTGTCTCAAGATAATTCTAAATGAGGATTTTTATATTTTTTTATTATTTTTTTGCAAAGTATATATTATTTAAAATTTAATTTTTTTTCATTATTGAGTTAAAAAGTATTTATTAAATATTTAAATTTAATTTCTTTATATTTGGGGGGCAAATTAATTTTTAAGGTATAGTTTGGGGGGTAAAATGAAATTCCAAATGAACTTTGGTGCTACGTCAGCACATTCCGTTCAATAGTAGACGGAATGTGATGGCAAGGGCCAAATTGATCAAAATTTCAAAAGTTTGTGTAAAATTTATATTAATCGAAGTCTGGGGATCAAATTAAAAAAAGCGTGAAAGTTTGCGGGCAAAATGATATTTAACATAGCATTACTCTTTTATTTATTTATAAGAAATCCATCTTAGCTAGTTGGCAAGACCATGTTCAGACTGTAGAAATAGAGGTAAAATTAGAATTTTATCTTATTTCTCCTTCATTATGTTGTTTGAGTGCATTCAAATACAAAATATATAATATAATTTTGGGTTACCTTCCCAATGTGAGAATGTCATTCCCACACTCCTACAAAAAATCTCATATTTCTTATTCATGTGTAAAAATATGGTTCCACATTATTCAAAATTGAACTATTTTTCATGGAGAAATTTTTACTAATCCAAACAAACAACAGAACTGTATTAACCTTGAAATCCTATTTTTTTGTAGGATTCATATTCTTTCTTTTTAAATCCTACCATCCAAACATAGCATATGAAAGTTACTTCCAAGAAAAATCATCTAAAGATGATCAAGGGAGCTACTAGAGTAGAAAAAGCACAACTCACTTGCCTAGTGCAAGAAACCCTCTAAGCAAAAGTAAAAGAAAAAAACAAAAACAAATTCAGCTTTCAATATACTCATGACAAAATAATTACTTCTAAGCAAAAATACACTAGTAGACAGATAAAATTAAAAATCAAGAAAATGATAGATCTCCCAATTAATGAGATTCTAGCAGCACAATAGTGCAAATTCTAGCGGCACACTTCTGTCAAATTGGTTTCATTTGCATTGTTTGGTTTGTGTTGGAGAATAAATACATATGTTTTATGCAAGTACTGCATCACATAATATAAATAAGAAATTATGCAAGACGAGTAAAAATTTACCCAAATTATTCTCAGAAACAAAAACACATTTAATTTAGCACAACTTCAATGTCAAAGAATGCTCATACCAAATTGTAGGTGTACACATTCTCCATAAAACAATTCATGTATGTCACAAGCTTCCAGCAGTCTTAACACAAAAGACTTTTCAAACACCTTTTTGCTATATGAGACAAGTATTATAAGCTCTACAAGAATAGTATAATAAGGACAAGATCATATAGTTGCCTCCTTGTTTTGTTTACTCTTATTGCAAAAAGAACTAAAAGTTCTTAGGTGCTAACAATTCCTTGGGGCATCGGACTGAGGAGAAAACCCCTGAATTAATTGTGGTGCACTTACAGGAAACTCCTTAACGAGGGCTTGTACCCCTGGGGATTAGTCGGGCTTTGATCCGGACAATCCAGTGCCAATCAAAAAAAAAAAAAAGTAAAAATATTTGGCCATTTGCTCTCTAGTGGAATGTGATTGACTACTAATACCTCAAGAGTACAAAAATTGTTGCTCGAGTTGTGAGGGGTGGTCAAGGACAGAGAAGATTGTGGTTCATTTGAAGTGAGCTTATGTTGGGGTACCTGGAGAGTCCACCTGTGCAATAACTATGCCCAACACATTGTTTAGAACTCATACTGCTCTAGATGACAACAACTAGATACTTGTCTGGAATTTGCATTCCACCAATCTCACGGTCATTCTATCGGCAACCATCCTCGGTTAAGTTAAAGAAAGAAATTTCTTGTAGCTCTACTTTTAAAAAGCACTTCGCTTGATTTAGTAAAGTAGTACAAGTGATGCCCCATTTTAGGAGGAGAAACTATGCACTTTCAAAAAAGGTAAGAAAAAATGCACAAGTTTAAATATATATTTATATATTATCTACTGGATGCTTTTCACGCAAGAAAGACAAAACGGGATTGGATTTCCACTCATAAGGAAGTAAGGATACATATCTTTGACAGGGTTGTATTTTTGGTTGAAATGGGATGGTGTTCAAATTCTATAAAGGGCGGGCTGTTCAACTTTGAAAACTTAGCTAAGGTCAAGGCCAACAGTATTCTATTGTACAGCCACTTAATCTTAATAGTACAACAACTATCTTTCTCTAATAGTACAACAACTATTTTTGTCTAATAGTACAACAACTATTGTCGTATCGTAGTAGTACTGAAGTACCAAGGAAATCTTCAGTTCCCCTTGTTAGCATAAAGGCTGCCTATTTTTGTTTGCATTCATTACAAAGTAAACTAAGCCTAACTAACCACGACATACTCAATGCAACCAACAAGCTGCATACCTGTTCAAAAAGAAATAGGTTCATTCCAGTCAAATTGTCAATAGCAAGAGCCCTTGAGTCTGCTTTAGGTCTAGATTGATTTTCATGCTAGTTCTTGCTCTAGCATGAAAGTTCCATTTTAGGGAAGGATGACATACCATGATACTTTTTGTTTTAACTTGTATGTGGTGCATTTGTTCAATATAAATTAAGACCCTTTCCTCTTCCATCATTCCCCTTTTACTCTCTTCCCACATGTTCTCTCTTCATCATCTCTCTTTTTCAACAGTTTTTCCCTCTGCCCCCCCCCCCCCCAAAAAAAACAAAAATCATTTGTCTCTCCCTTCTACTCAGACGACAACTAAGAAAGGTTTTTTAAAACTTCAAAACCTAGATGAAGTTTCTACTTTGGACCAACGGTATAGAATGAAAACCCACTGATAATCGCTCACCGTTAGTGAACGGAGAATTGACTTATAAAATGACCAAGTAAAAATCTTAAGGCTCACAATTTTCTTTCTTGACAAAATGTCCCAAGGACTTCACATTTTCAAGGGAAAAAAGCTTATTTCTCATCCTATGACCTAAACAAGCCTTACTAAATTCCAAAGACTCCAAAAACAAAAACCATAAAGAAGCTTCAATTGCTTAAGGACGTATTAAGCACCCCAAATTTTTTTTGAAAAACCTATTTTTTAGTCAAAAATCTTCAAGAGCAAGACAAACAACATCATTTTATCATTTATTCCTATATTATCAAAATCATTGGTGTAAAAAAGGGTGAGAGAGAAATGACGGGGAGAGAGAAAGTAGTGAGAGGTGAAAAAGTGATGATGTGAAATGAGGAGACGATGTGAGGGAAAAAAATTTCAAATGACAATAATAGTCGTCTCGTTGCACAATAAAAAGATAATGTTTCATTATTGTCATTTGCCACCCATGCTTTTCCTTTTCTTCTTCTTCTATTTTTTTTTTTTTTTTTGCAAAACTTTAAAATACCTTAAAAAAAGATAAGTCACCAAGAAAAAAATGCCAGATGACAGGGTGATAAATGCCATTTTACTATGGCTCTTGTTTTAATGAACATAACAAATTGTAGTGTACAAATAGTTTTATAATTAAGTTTGGACCTTTGTTGCTGCCTATTAGAAATAGAGCCCCTTTTGGAAGGAAGTGATTTAGTCACTATGGAAACGTCCAAGCAACTCCTTTGTAGTTTATATATCCAGCGAATATTGACAACAACATTTATTCATATCAACATCATTAACTACGGAAAACATTGCAGGTCCTTTTTAGAAGGCAATGCTTTAATCACTATGGAAAGGTCTAAGCAACTCCATTATATAGCTTATATGCCCAACAAATATTGACAACATCTATTCATATCAACATCATCAACTAAAGAAAACAAAAAGAAAATGACAAGTAAGGTTGTAACTACAAAGACAACAAGTATCTACAAAAAGAAAATGACAAAGCAAGATTGTAACTACAAAGATAACAAAGGGCCAATCTCTCTCTCTCTCTCTCTCTCTCTCTATATATATATATATATATTATCACCTCAAAATCCCCCATATAAGTATAGTCCTCCACCAATATACCACTCTCTCTCTCTCTCTCTCTCTCTCTCTCTGAGCCATGGAATTTGTTAACTATCTGAGTTTGCTACTTTTACTTATTCCTACATTCCTCTTCCTCACCAAGAAAACTTCTAACGAGCTCCCACCGGGTTCCATGGGATTACCCATCATAGGTCATAGCCTCAGCCTTCTACATGCCATGTGAGCAAACAAGGGTGAGGCATGGTTCCATGAAAGAATAAGAAAGTATAGTCCCATTTCCAAACTCAGCCTCTTTGAAACTCCTATAGTTTTTCTCCATGGACAGGCTGCAAACAAATTTATATACACATGTGACAGCAAGACGTTTTCCAACCAGCAACCAACATCAATGAGGAGAGTCTGTGGTGAGAACAATATACTAGTGTTAAGTAAGGAAGATCACATAAGGGGAGCACTTGTATCCTTTTTGAAGCCTGAAGCATTAAAAGAGTATGTTGGGAAGATGGATGAAGGTGGTTCTTTCTTTACAAAAGCAAATCATGACGTCATAAGTGGAACAAGAGATGCACATGGGGTTTCTGTTTGGCTAGTAGCTATTTAAGAATCTACAAAACCAACCACATATACACATGGAGAAATGACAATTTCCATTGGACCTTAGACATGTTAACCTATTAATTTTTCCTCCTTGCATTAATAGTACGAAACAATTTGTTGATAATATAGGTGATGCCTTTGATGAAGACCCTCACATTCAACATTATTTGTTCACTCATATTTGGAAGAGAACGAGGAGCAAGAAGAGATGCACTAAGAGGTTTATTTCAAAACATGATTAAAGGAATGCTGTCAGTACCAGTGAATTTGCCTTTCACACCCTTAGCCTCCGAGCAAGGGCAAAATTGAAAACCATACTCATGGACCTTATAAGTGAGAAGAGGGTAATTACCGGAACAAATGTGTGTAATGTTAATAAAATAACAGGTAGAAGTAACACAAGTTTCTGATAAACAGGTGGTATGGGCAGCAAGCATGACTCACATGGATGAGACGATTTTCCCAAATCCATCAAAGATCGATCCAACACGCTTTGAGCAGCAAGCACCATCCCCTCCATATTCTGTTTTGTGGCATTCAGAGGCGGACCAAGAATGTGTCCTGGGTATGAGTTCGCCACAATCGGAGATCCAATGCCAGTTTTCAATCAGGGGCTACCAATTCATATTAAACTAAAGAAATCTAAAGGTGAGATTTGAAGTTCATTGACTTGACGAAAAACAATTTAGCTAATGGTGGTGTTTGGTGTAGCTGTTAAAACAGATTATAGCTTATAGCTTAACAGATTATAGATTATGACTTTAATCGTAAGTCGTTAACTGCTTGGTATAATCATGGATTATAGATTTAAGTTGCTGAGTAGTGTTTGTTAAATAAGCTGTGAAGTAGCTTTTTGTTGTGTAAATGTCTTTTTTACCCTTGTTAATTGTAAATTGAATTTTTCTAGATTTTTTGCTATTAATTACATATTAAGAGATCATTCCAACACCAAATTAACATAACCCTATTATTTTTAAATAATAATACAATGAAATAAATATTACACAAAAATAAATTTTTATACAATGGTTTCAGATTTTTAAATAATAAATAATAATAACTTGAAATAAATAAATATTATGAAATAAATAATAATACAATGATTTTAGATTTTTTAACATCAAAAATCTTATGATTAATCCATTACAATTGTTAATATTATGAAATAAATAATAATACAATGATTTAAATTGTTAATTTATAATAATATTAAAATTGTTAATTTTTTTAATTTATTATTAATCCATTACAATTAATATTAACTAATAATATAAAAATTGTTAATTTTTTAATTTATTATTAATCCATTACAATTAATATTAACTAATAATATAAAAATTGTTAATTTTTTAATTTATTATTAATCCATTACAGTTAATATTAATTAATAACATTAAAATTGTTAATTTTTTTAATTTATTATTAATTCATTAGAATTAATATTAATTAAAATATAAAAATTGTTAATTTTTTTTAATTTAATAATTCATCACAAACCAGACCAAACCCTACCGCCGGCAGCCCTAGCCACCGCCGGCCACGCCCTTCTTCTCCTCCCCATCCCATACTCCAGCAGCCCTCTGCAATCGTTGATCGCGAAGAGAGAGAGAGAAGCTTCGTTGATCGCGATCGTGAAGAGAGAGAGAAGCGTTGATCGCGATCGCAACGCCGGAGAGGAAGGGAACAAGGGTTTCAGATCGCGAAGCCAGAGAGGAGAAGAAGGGTTTCATCGCGATGGGTTTCATAGCACGGCCACGTCGGAGAGAGAGAGAGAGATTTGTGACTTCACGGAATCGCTGTGTCGCCGGAAATCGCCACTCTCCTCTCTCTCAGAGAGATGAACAGTGATTTTGTGGTTTGATATAGTGGCATATTCGTAATACTTCAAATTATTGAAGGGCATTTAAGTAATTTCACTTTCCTCCGTGATAATCCCATTATGAAGTCGCTGAGTCGCTCGATTTTCAAATTTTTACGTAGGAAAATAATCTGTAGAAGCTCAAGTGGTTGGGCTTAAGCTCAACCAAACAGTCCGTAGTGGCTTTTTAGAAGCCAAAAGCTATAATCTGCTCAAATTAAGCCAGACCAAACACCCTCAATTAACCCTATTCATGATTGTCACCTCATGGCGCAAGGAATGTGATTTTCCCAAGTAATTTTACATCTTTCGTTGACTAGTTTCAACATTGGACTTAAATCAAGCAAAAGGATTCATAAAGTTGTTCCTGACCTCATAAACAGTAGATGAATGGGATAATGTTGTGCATCACAGAAGATGAGCTCATCACTTGCACACTCAGAAACATGGTGAAGATAATGCAGTCACAATGATGGAAAGACATTGCAGAAAATGCTATTATTATTATATTTTATGATATGGGGCTTTGTCTGACCTAACTTTCCTAATGCAGTTCTGTCAATGGCTTCAGCATTCATGCCAAGGTTCTTCATGCACAGGAAAAAATGCATGCACAACTCATACACATGCATGAATATGCACACAATTAATTGTACCTCAACTAGACAAGAATAGGGAGTAAATACATTTCTCAAAAACTATACAACAATTGGGCTCACAGAACAAGACAAAGCTAGGAAAATAATTTCAAACAGCTTCTCACTAGGGATGACCTAACAAAATACACATGGCAAGCAATAAGGGAGACTATGAGGATTATCCCACCTCTCCTTCCTCTATTTGGTTCCTCCATAAGAATCCCCGAAGATTTTGAGCGTGATAGCTACCTAAAACCCGAAAGGTGGCAAATAGAGGTAGTTTTGTGCTTCAAGTCTAATTAGTCTTCTTTTCATACGCAAATATTTTGTGCTTCAAGTCTGACACAAAGAGATTAACAAAACTTCTACATAGAAATTCAAAATCATGAAATTAACTCCAATTCTAATTCACCAACAAAGTGCCAGATTTTGATGGAAGTTGCAGAAAAGTGAATGAAATTTGAACAGAGTGCACAAGGAGTGTCCAACTAAAATAAAAATGCATCATAAATGCATTATTCTAAATTTTGAACACTTCCACAGAGTTATGAGACCTGAAAACATTTACGTTAAACAATTGTGGATGAATTTGCAATGGCATAGATAATGGGACAATTTTTGAAGGTTTAGAGAAAAGAAAGAATTAGGGAATGAGTTAGACTTCATTCCCTTTTATATTAATAATACTGAGTAATTACAGGAGTGCCATAAGCCATAATATATGGGCCAGCCCATTACACCAATCAAGGAATAAATAAAAGAAATACAATCACATATTTCCTATTCTAACTTGTTGCCTATTCTAACACTCCCCCTCAAGTTGGTGCGAAGATATCTTTCATGCCCAGCTTGTTGAGAATGCCATGAAATGGTTTGCTCCCAACCCCTTGGTGAGAACATCGGCTAGTTGGTCTCCAGTCTTCACAAACGGAATACATATGATGCCACTAGTGAGCTTTTCCTTGATGAAGTGCCTATCAATCTCCACATGCTTAGTTCTATCATATTGAACGGGATTATGAGCTATGTTGATTGCGGCCTTGTTGTCACAGTATAGTCGCATGGAGTCAGTCTGATGGATTCCCAAGTCTCCCAACAGTAGTTTAATCTATAGTAACTCACATATACCTTGAGCCATAACCCTAAATTCTGCCTCAGTACTAGATCTAGCCACTACATTCGGTTTCTTACTTCGCCATGTGACTAGATTGCCACGCATAAATGTGCAATATCCGGAAGTTGATCATCTGTCAGTGACTGATCCAGCCCAATCTGCATCAGTAAATGCCACCACACTGAGATGGCCATGTTTAGAGAAATAGAGACCCTTTCCAAGAGAAGACTTCAGGTATCTCAGGATTCTCATAACTGCCTCCAAGTGGGAAGTTCCAGGAGCATGCATTAACTGGCTCACCATGCTCATGGCAATGGCAATGTCTGGACATGAGTGGGATAAGTATATGAGCTTGCCCACTAGTCTCCAGTTTCTCCCCATGTCCACTAGATCTCCCTTTTGACCATCACTCAGTTTTTGGCCTAGTTCTAGAGGTGTATCACATTGTTTACCTCCAAATATTCCAGTTTCCTTTAGCAAGTCGAGTACATACTTCCTCTGGCATATGAAGATGCCATCCTTGGACCGAACTACTTTAATGCCCAAAAAATACTTCAAATAGCCTAAGTCTTTGATTTCAAACTCTTTGACTAAGTATTCTTTCAAACGAGGAATCTCCTCAACATCATTTCCTGTCAGAACAATATTATCAACATAGACAATAAGAGTTGTGGCCTTACCATATGAGGAGTGTTTCACAAATAAGGTGTAATCAGCTTGACTTTGCTTGAACCTATATTTTAGCATGGCTTGAGCAAACCTTTCAAACCAAGTCCTAGGAGATTGTTTTAGCCCATAAAATGACTTTCGAAGCCTGCATACTTTACCGTTGGACTTAGCACCCGCAAAACCAAGAGGAATATTCATATAGACCTCTTCTGCTAGGTCTCCATGAAGGAAGGCGTTCTTCACATCAAACTGATGAAGTGGCCAATCCAAATTTGCAACAAGAGAGAGTAAGATTCTCATAAAATTCATCTTAGCAACCGGTGCAAATGTCTCCTAGTAATCCACCCCATAAGTCTGAGTGAAGCCCTTAGCAACCAGTCTTACTTTGTATCGTTCTATGGAACCATCTGCTTTGTGTTTTACCTTGTACGCCCACTTACATCCAACTGGATTTTTGCCTCTAGGTAACTCCACTAACTCCCAAGTGTCACTCTTGCTGAGAGCTCTCATCTCTTCCATCATGACATGTTTACATTCAGGAATAGAGAGAGTGTCCTGAAAATTGGTAAGTAGACTCACAGAAGACACTTTGGACAGAAAGCCATTATATGAAGAAGACAGATGAGAATAAGAGACATGATTACTAACAGGATGCTGAGCACATGACCTAACCCCCTTCCAATTAGCAATGGAAACATCTAGATCTGAAAAACCAAGAATAGAAGCACTAGAATCGTAATTACCAGGACTCTCAAGAGAGAGCGGTGACTCTGGACACTCATCCGGAGAAAAAGTTGGCAATAGAGGAAGGAAAGTGGTTTCTTGCATCCAAGTGACTTGCTGTCTGTCCTTGTCCCTGATATAAACTTTGTCTGCTTCCTTATCCTCAACAACTACTGGCTTATCATCCGGTATCTGTTCAACCACTGGCGGAAATGGAACCAAAATCTCTTCACACCAAGGCTCCCCCTCAAGGGATGACTGTGAGACCGGGGGGATCGGAAAGTAAGGTTGAGACTCAGAAAACATCCATGGAGACAAACCACTTGCGAGTTGGAGGATGATAACACTTATAACCCTTTTTCCAGAAAAACACACTTAAGAGATCTAGGATCTAATTTACCACAAGTGGGTATGATTATGGACAAAGCAAACACAGCCAAAAGTCTTAGGATGAATGGAGAACCCGGAAGGGGTAGACCCGAACAAAAGTTGAAGAGGTGTTTGTTTTTGAAAGATTTGGGTAGGAAGATGATTAATCAAATAAGCAGCAGTGAGAACCGATTCCCCCCAGTACGATCGAGGAACCCGCATCTCAAAAGATAGACGAGCGACATCAAGAAGAAGACAATTTTTGCGTTCTGCAACACCATTTTGTTGAAGAGTCTTAGTGCATGAAGTCTGGTGAATAATGCCATGAATGGCGAAGTAAGTTGCAAGACCATAGTCAATACATTCCCCGCCATTATCAAAACGTAGAATTTTGACAACCGCCCCAAACTGAGTACAAACCATGTGATGGAAGTTTTGAAACACAGAAACGACCTCACTTTTATCTTTCATCAAATAGACCCAAGTGGCCCTGGAACAATCATTTATGAAGGTAACAAACCATTTGTGACTGGTTAAAGACACAAACCGAGATGGACCCCATACATCAAAATGAATCAAAGAAAATAGAATTAAACTTTTATAAATAGAAGGAGCATAAGAGGCTCTGTGTCATTTCCTAAGTTGACAAGACTCACATTGAAAATCTGACACATTATTTTTCTCAAAAACAGAAGGAAATAAATGCTTAAGTAATAAAAAAGAGAGATGTCCTAAGCGACGGTGCCACAACTAAATATCTTCCTTGGTAGACGGTAACTGAGTAGATGAATGAGCCAACTTATCTGTCTGATCCATAATGTGGAGCCCATTTTCCTCTCTACCACTGCCAATCCTCTTCCTCGTGATAAGGTCATGAAAAAGACAATGATCAAGAAAAAACGTCATGCTATAATTTAAGTCACGGGTAATATGACTCAAAGATAAAACATTAACACTGAAATTTGGAACATGAAGTATAGAAGACAAAGGGAAGAGGTGGCATGAATTAAACCTTTCCCTAACACAGACGAAATGGTACCATCAACAATACGTACTTTTTCCTAACTTGAGGAGGGGTTATACTCGAAAAATAAATTAGAGAAGCCAGACATATGGTCGGAAGCACCATAATCAATAATCCATGGGACAGTTGTATGAGATAGCAATGCACATGGGGAGGAAGCCAAGTTACCTGAATTAGCAAAAGAAGAAAAAAGTGCACTTGTAGTAAAAGTAGAGGCTCGACGGTCTAGCAAGTGGCGAAGAGCAAGCTCAAAATTCGAGACAGATAACCCCGAGACATCAACAGCGGAGGAGACAACTGGAGATGAAGATGGTGGCTCAATAATGTCTAAAAGATGGGCTCGTGCATTGGCCCCGCGGCCTCTAGTACCAGAACGACCCCCTCTAGTACCAGGACGGTTGCCTTAGCCACCAGAGGGAGTTCCATGCAGCTTCCAACAAGTCTAGCGTATGTGGCGAGGTCGACAACAGTAGTCACAGTAAAGATGATCCTTCTCAAAGGAAGAACAAGAACCACGAGTCACACAGTCACCATCTCGAGAGGGTGCAGAAACCAAGGTCAAGCGATCAGTAGTAGCAAAAAGAAGCATCGTAGAACGGCGACTCTCCTCATTCTGCACAAAAGCAAAGGCTTCCTGTAGAGAAGGAAGCACATCCATGCCAAGTACTCTGCTCCAAACCGGATCATACTCCATATTTAGACCTTCCAAGAACTTGAAGACCCGCTCTTGGGCCACAAACTTCCAATAACCAACAAAATCTGTAGGACAAACAGGCTTGTAATTCTGAAGGTGATCAAGTTGTTTCCACCCATTGCTAAGGAAGTTAAAATACTAAAGGATAGTCTGCTTCACCTTGCAGACTGTTCAATGGAGCGACATAACTCGAAAACTTATGAGAAGTTCCCTTCCTGGAGTAAGTAGTTGCTACGGCCTCCCAAATATCCTGGGCAGTGTCCATAGACAAGTAGCCCTCTCCAATCTCCAAAACCATAGAATGGATCAACCAGCCCATAATCAGAGAATTGGTGATCTCCCACTGGCCATAATGAGGGTCGGTGATACCAAGTGCCTGAACCCGTTCATCAACATATCCCATCTTCCCCTTGCTCTTCAAGAAAATAGTCAAACTCTACGACCACGCTAGGTAATTCCGATCATTGAATAGAGAGGTGGTGATTCTAAGGCCAGTGTGGAGGTTATCAGTCATAGTGGAAAGGATAACAGAACTCTCGCCTTGAGATGCCTGAGAGGTAGTAGATTCACTGGTCAAATCCACCATGGAGACTACTAATTATTCCTCAAACACGATCCCTCAAACACGAGGCCAATCACAAACCCGAAAGATAAGAGTGGAGTAACGAGCACAACAATAACTATAAAAGCATAAAGGAGGGAGAATCCAGTGGGGCATTGTGTCTGGACTGTTTTTACATCAAAATATATATATATATATATATTTTTTTTGGGTCTGCTTCGATATTGTTTTACCTTACCAGAAGAAACGACTTCGACCAGACCAGCAAGAAGGCTGGTCGGCCCCTTAGGAACCCTCGGTAGTTGCTGGAGAGGCCTACCGAGGGAAAGAGAAGCCTGGGTGATGGCTGTCGAAGAGAGAGAAGAGGCTAAGAGACCTAGGTAGAGGCTGTTGGGGTTAGACGAGGCTGGGAGACCTGTTTGGGGCTGTCGTCTGGTCTATAGGAGAGAGATCACCAGTAGTGATAGATAACAAAAAAGGAGAGTTGGCTCTGATACCATGAAGGTTTAGAGAAGAGAAAGAATTAGGGAATGAGTTAGACTTCATTCCCTTTTATATTAATAATACTGAGTAATTACAGGAGTGCCATAAGGCATAATATATGGGCCAGCCCATTACACCAATCAAGGAATAAATAAAAGAAAAATACAATCACATATTTCCTATTCTAACTTGTTACCAATTCTAACAATTTTATCAGACAAGCCAGTTTGAGGAGAGTTTCAATGCGACTTTTATTGCTTTAATCCCTAAGGTAGGAGGGACTGAGGATATTTGACAGTTTTGGCTGATTGGTTTGTTGGGAAGTGTGTACAAGCTTCTAGCGAAAGTTTTGGCTAATAGGCTTCAGTTGCAAATAGGGGATGTGGTTTCAGAATCACAGAACGCTTTTGTGGGTGGCTGCAAGATTCTGGATGCAGTGTTAATGGCTAATGAGTGTGTTGATTCTCATTTATGAGCAGGGTAGCTAGCCGTGATTTGTAAGTTGGATATTGAGAAGGCCTATGATAATGTCACTTAGGATTTTTTTATGTCTATCATAGAGCGGATGGGTTTTGAGGAAAAATGGCGGCGGTGGATTTGGTTTTGCATTTCGACGATACGAATGTTTGTTTTGGTGAATAGGACGCCGGTGGGTTACTTCCAGACGTTTCGGGGTTTGCGGCAGGGGAATCCATTGTCCCCTTTGTTGTTCATTCTTGTCACGGAGGCAGTAAGTCGGTTGTTGTTTCAGGTGGTGCAGGGCGATTTATTGGCAGGTTTTTCAATGGGAGATGGGGTTCGTGTTTCTCATCTTTTGTATGCTGATGATGCTTTAATTTTACGTAATGACTTGGAGTAATTAGGGCAGTTGCGTTGTGTTTTGCTGTGTTTTGAGGTGGTCTCGAATCTAAAGGTGAATTTGGCCAAGTCGGAATTAATTCCAGTAAGGCAGGTCAGCCATCTTTCGACTTTGGAAACCATTTTGGATTGTAAGGTATCTCAGTTGCCAGTGTCTTATTTGGGTTTGCCTTTGGCAGCTCCTTATAAGGCGAAAGGGGTGTGGGATGGGGTGTTAGAGAGGGTGCACCATCGTTTGGCAGGGTGAAAGAAGCAATATTTGCCTAAGGATGGAAGGCTAACTTTGGTGAAGAGCGTATTGAGCAGTATTCCGACTTATTTTATGTCGGTCCATGTCATTCCTGTGTCAGTGGCTCGCCACTTGGAGAAGTTGCAGCATAATTTTCTGTGGGAAAGTGATGGTGGGGAGTTTCGATATCATCTCGTTAGTTGGAACAGATTGTTGTCCTAAGGAGGATAGGGGTTGGGGTGAGGAGATTGTATAAGTTTAATGGCTTTGTTAGAGAAGTGGTTGTGGAGGTTTTCCAATGAACGGATCGATTATGGCGAAGGGTGGTGGCATCTAAGAATGGGTTACTGAGGGGTGAACGTGTATCGGGGAGAGTGGGGGTTCTCATGGGTGCACGGATTATAGAAAGGAATTTGGTTGGGTAAGGTTGGGTTTTGGGATCAAATCCAAAGATCGAGTGGGTGATAGAGCGTGTGCGCTTTTGGAAGGATCGGTGGTCTTGAAACTACTTTGCAAGAGTGTTTCCTTTGATCTTTCAATTGGCGGTGGTTCTGATGTGATGGTGCCTTCATATTTAGGTGGAGGAGGTGAGGGCTAGTTTGGGATATAGTTCTTCGTCAGCAAACTCAAGATTGGGAGTTTGGACAGTTGGTAGATTTGTTGGCCTTTTTGTATGAGGTTAAGGTCAGCCGGGAGGGGAGGATGTTTTGGTTTGGGGGGTTCCACGTGCGAAAGGTGTTTTTTCCGTCTCATCATTTTATGGGACTTTGTGTGGCAATGGTGGGAGGTCTTTCCCTTCGCGTCACGTGTGGATTTCTGGTGTTCCGTCCAAGGTGACTTTCGTTGTGTGAACGATAGCATTTTGTAGAATTTTGACTATTGATGATCTGATCCGGCGGCATCATATTTTGGTGAATTGGTGCTGCATGTGTTGTGCGAATGCGGATGCGGATGTGGAGACAATGAATCATTTGCTAATTCACTGTCCGGTTGCTTCTCGATTGTGGGTGCTTGTTTTTTCTTTGTTTAGAGTCATGTGAGCTCAGCCAAAGCAGGTTATGGATGTGTTTCGTTGTTAGGGGGGTGGTCGAGTTGGGAAGTGACGACGGAGAGCCTGGACGTTAGCTCCTTTGTATTTGATGTGGTTGCTTTGGTTGGAGCAGAATCATCGGGTTTTTCAGGGAAGTGCTCAGTCGATTGTTCAGTTCGAGTCTCGATTTTGCGGTGTTTTGTAAAGTTGGGTGTCGGGAAGAGTTGATCCTAATTTATTTGTTGTTTTAGACTTTGTTGATGATTTAGTTGGTTAGGTCCCTATTTGAGGGGGTTGTTTTGTATTCTTTTGGCATCTGCTTGATGCTTTCTTAATAAATCTTTATTTATCAGAAAAATTTGCAATGGCATGGAAAAAATCCACCGAATAAAAAACTTACCTCCTTCGAGACTACTCGTCCCAACTTCCACAGAGACAGAACATGTTCATTTCTTTTCAGGCTAAGTTACTGATCAAACCAGCAATGGCAGGGAGAGCAGTTGAAAGAAGAGATGAATTGAAGGTGAGAGAAGCAACAAGAGAAGAATGCTGGTGACACTGAGATGGGATAGGGAAAAATACAAGGCCTGAACAGAGATATCTTGATGTGTATGTTCCCTTTCCCATTACCAGCGTTCTTGTTATCAACCATTGCTTGGGTCTGCCAGTCATGGGGACATGAATGTTATGACCTTTTCTTCAAATTTTCCACAACCTATAATACAAAACAAGTGATTGAGCTCTGACAGTTGTAGACCAGCAAATAATTAGGTAATAGATTCTCTAATGCTTCTGGAACATCAGTCCATCAATGAGATTAAATATCACTTAGAATATTGCATGACAAAAAGATCAAGAGTTATCACCTATCCATAGCTATGGAGTCAGCCCAATAGCCTAGCAGTGCAGCCACAAATTAATTCCAAATAAGATGACATGCACATAACAATTCTCTGACTGAAACTGCCATATACAGAAACAACATTCAAGGATCAGAAAGCATATAAGCATCTTCAATTTGATTATAAAATGGGGATACTAGCTCCATGAAGCTATATAAAATTGCACCAAGTTCTGATAATTAGATAATGCAGTAATTTATTTGCAGCTTAAAATCCTCTCTATCATATTGTTAACTATAACAAAGAACCCCTTAAAAGATGACAACGATCCACGATCCATTACTTGCTATAAAGATCATAAGGAAAAAAGTTTCCTAATCAAGAAATACTTTATGAACTTTCTATTTTATCAACTAGCTGGTATTAATAAATAACTTCAAGAAGAAAGATAACTAATTTATCGTAAAGAGGAAAATAAAAAAAATTAAAAAGTAAACCAAACCAAACCAAACCAAACTAAGCCTTAAGTTCCATCAAATGGGGTAGGCTGCATGAATCCTTCTTCTCCACTCGACTCTATCCAAGGTCATTTTGTTAATCAAATTAAGAAGATTCATATCTCTATTTACTGCACTAGTTTTCACCAATTTAGGTCTACCCCTTCGCCTAACACTACCATCTACCGTCACTGTATCGCATCACTTCACTACTGCCCTTGTTAGTCTCCATTGTATATGACTAAACCATCTCAATCTATTCTCTCCCAACTTATCTTTTATCAGTATTACTCCTATCCATTCTCGAATATACTCAATCTTAATTCTGTCTTTTCTAGTCTTGCCACACATCCACCTTTAGCATCCTCATCTCAACACCACTCATCTTATCTACATATTGTTTCTTACTTGCCCAACATTCCGTCCTATATATTATAACATCGTTAGTCTAATAGCCGTTCTATAGAACTTCCCTTTTAGTCTAATGAATACTCATTTATCGCACAGTACTCCAGGCACACTCCACCACTTAGGCCACCCAGCCTTAATTCTGTGGACCACATCCGTTCCAATCTCCTCAATCGTTGTGATAATCGATCCAATCTCCCCAGTCGTTTTAGGGGTGACCATTGGTTTAATAGTTAAGACTTGGCCTAATAACCTTGAGGTTATGGGTTCAAGTCTTAGGACCACCACTTTGTGCATTACGCTAGAGGTTAGATGTGTACTCAATCTTTCCCCTCCCAAACACACATTAATGTGTACTAATTGAGCGTAGTTAAAAAGTAAAGTAAAAAACAAAACAAAAAAATTGAGTGGATTCAAAGATTGAAGTTCAGATCATATTAGGTAAGCCATTTACAATAGAATTTTAAAATTTAGCCTGCCATTAAACAAATCTATATTATATCTGACAGACTAATCCTACTTGACAAAAGAACCAAAATACAGGCATACTTCAGTTGCCATACACAACTGTGCAAGGTAATCAAATTTAGAATGATTCAAAACAAAGAAGGTTACAATTACAAGACATGTGAATCCGGATTCCTTCTTAACAAACTTATCCTCTCTCTTTTCGAAATGAAAACTAAACATGATGACGAAACTGGACTTTTTGTTGCGTCCTTGTTATACAAAATGCATTTCATAAAGAAAAATGTATAATAAGACAGTGGGTCTAGTATTGACAAACAGCCACAATGTGGTATGCAATGCACCTACTTCAAGTTGTACAACAAGAATATGCTTAATAGGAACACATAGTTGCAACATGATCAGATAATTTTGAACTCGAGAATGATTATCTTTGTCTCTTACCAAAAAAAATAAAAACGACTATCTTTCCGTCCATTAAATAGTTACGAAAAGAATTTTTATCATTAAAAGCAAGATATGTCTATTTAATTTTGGATTTTTTAAAATTGGAATAGACTGTAAAAGCATAACAGTAAGTTATTCTATACACATGAAGCTCTCGATCTACTGAATCATTTCCCTGATTTTACGTGAAATTTATGCTCTAGATTCATTATATCAAAATTGATTATTCTTTTTGTTTGATCTTACGGAAAAGTTAACTAATGGAACCAAAGGGCAGTGGAGTTACTTTTCAAGCTTTTCATCTTCTCTTATCAATTCTACATCCCGTCCAAATGTGAAGTAACTTAGCCACCAATCAAGAAAATACCCCTGCCACAAATATAGCAAACATTGAAAACCACCCTTGTCAAACCACTTGACAATGGATGAGAAGATGATTCACCATTTCTCCTACATCTTCACCCACACTACACCATTGTGAAGAAATTCTCCCCTTAAAATTTCCTCTATGCCACAGCCAACCATTAGAATTATGCAACCTCGAAGGGCATAGAGCGCTTCAAACTACTTTCTAAGGGCAATGAAATATTTGCGGTACCCACCAAGACTTTATAGAACAATTTAAACTCAAATGTTTCATTTTTAGTGGCGAGCCACTGAATCTCATCATTTCCACTTCTCACAAAGATCACTTTATGTCTCACAGGACACACCAGCCTATTCTTCTAATCAAAAACCAAGATCCTATGTCTGACACCCCTACCACTCCATCACTCTCTTGCCTATTATAATCTCATAATCTGCCATTGCAGCATTCTTTTGTGCTACTATACCCTATTAAAAATGGGACAATGACTTTAAAACCAAACACCATGCCCAAAGTCTCTTCATCATTCTCCTAATAAGGAAATTCACCCCTACCTTTCCTCGTACCCTTCATACACTAACCCATAGGAAGTAGTAGTTCAATCACTCAAATCTTCCCTCCTCACAAGAATATCCCAATAAGGTCCTTGTTGAATATAGAAATTAGAGTACATAGAATTTTTTAATTTTCAGTATTATGTATATAATCTATGATTATGTCAATCACTAATTTAGTATCGTTTCCTTATTTATATCGTTTCCTAAATTGTATCATGAATCTATTATATATACATGGCTTCTACCTTATTCATGGGTAAGCCAAATAATTCTTTTCATATAAGAGCTAGGTTAAGCATTTAGTAATTTTGCTTTACCAGCAGGCGACAGCCTTGTCTTGGCCGCCCGCCGGACCTCAACCCATTCCACTATCATATTTTTTTCAATATCACTTCGTGGTAATTTCTTCATCTATCAACTAGTTTATTCCTATCCCAAATATCTCTATCATATTTCTTTTTACTCGCAATCTATTTTTTTGCGTGTTTCTACTCCACTTTGTCTTTCCATCTATTTTAACCTCAAATAGGTTTCGATTTTCAAACTTATTTGAGTTTGAGGGGGGTATTATACCTATATCATGGTGAGCATGGTGATATAACATGTGAACCACCTAAGCTGCTCCATCTAGCACACAACCCAAGTCACCCTTTCTAGTGCACAACCCAAGTTGCCCCCTTAGCACATCACCTAGGCCGCCCCTCCTGGCACACTTTCTATTAAGTCACCCCTTGGTGCACTCAGTCATTTGTTACCAGTATCGTTCAGCACCACGTCATAAGTTATGTGTGTGCCACGCTGGCTGGTTCAACCTCTAGTTCTGTACATCGGTCTTGCATGACCCCTTTGATTCTAGTAAGTTTCTACAATGGTCCAACATAATCCCTTAAATTGTCCCGACATTGATTCCAATCAGTTCCTGCAACGGTCCAGCATGACCTTAAACTGTCCCGACATTAGTTCCAACCAGTTTCTACAACAGTCTGGCACAACCATAAACTATCTCCCGGCATTAGTCCCGCTATCTGATGCCAACCAGGGTCTTGTTGGTTGCCGACCAAGGTGTTTCCTGGCCATAGATGCTTTGGCAGCCCTTCTAGGGCTGTTCAGTCCCGATTTTTTTCTCTTTCTAGGGTGTAATGCTGATGTATTAAGCACTTTTTGGCCTTTTTTATTTAGTGGACTACCAAATTTATTCGGTAGCATTTATTTGGACTAGCCGTTGAGTTTTTTCCGACTTCTTCCAGTCATCCATTGGCAAGCTGCGATTGTTGCATATCTTCACACCAACTTGAAGGGGAGTGTCGAATATAGAAATTAGAGTACATAAAATCTTTTTATTTTTAGTATTATGTATATAATCTATGATTGTGTCAATCACTGATTTAGTATTGTTTCTTTATTTATATCGTTTTCTAAATTGTATCATGAATCTATTATATATATATGGCCTCCACCTCATTCATGGGTAAGCCAAATAATTCTTTTCATTCTTTTGTCCTCACCTAACGGGCACGGACACGTAACACGACATGGACACAACACGACACATTGACCCAATAAATTTCAAAAAATGTAGGATATGACATCTAAGGGACACTCAAAAACTATATAGTTTTATGTATTCATTCATTTTATTTTTTTGATAAATTGGTATCCGGTCTATTGGACCAACTAATTCGGGAGACCAATCGCACCATCCACTAGTGAGGAGCCCAATTAAAGTCTGGGCAAAGCCCCATATGAACTGGTTCCAAGAAATTGTTTGCACCTAAGAGGTTTGAACTGAGACTTTAGAGTGAACACACCCCCAAGCCCCAAGTCTTGACCACCAGGCCAACCCCTTAGCGTTATACTTTTGTGTGTTTATTATATGTTATATATAAGGATAAACAATTATTATATGTCATGTATAAGACTTTTTAATTCAAAGAAAATAATAAAATGTAATGTAAAACTAATTCTAAAGTCCAAATGAAGAATAGGTATAAATATACTTATTTTTTCTTTTATCATTGAATTTAAAATTATTTTATTTAAACTTGTAATTGTTACACGGTCTTGGGTAAAACTCAACCCCAAAAGCTAGCCCAAGAGGTGAGAGTGCCCTCACGCTTATATGCTTAACAATACTTTAGTACTCGGCCAATGTGGGACTTCACTTCACATTACTTTAGGAGTGGAGTGGGGTAGGTTACTTGAAAATTCAAATTTATTGATACACCAAGGCACAAGGCAACCACAAATCATAACAATCAGCGACACAAGTACCTACAGACTACTATGCATGCACTCCACTAAAAAATAATCATGCCATCTACATACAATGAGGCTTTGAGATAAATACCCCTCCTATTCTATCCACTATAAAATCATCTTTAGACTATCCTGAATTCCATTCAACTCAAAACCTCAATTGCCAAAATAAACATAAGACAAGGAGAGAAGTCTCCCTAAAGTCGTAGATATGGCAAGACAAAAACAAGAGAGAGCAATTCATTCTAGTGGATGATCAAAACATTCATATACAAGATTGTATTCACTTCTTCCATCTGGCGATATTTCTAATACATGTAATAGGATATCCCATTTGTGCATTTGGCAATATATTAAATAGCTTATATACATGAGAATACCTATTCATGTATTGAACACTTCCTTGCCACGTATGGTGTCATGCGGTATCATAGTAGCAAAGAAGAATGGACACGGACACGTGACTCAACACGAACATGCCGGCATGTAATTTTTAAAAAATTGTAGAACACGACATGTAGGGGATACGTGCAAAATATATAGTTCCATATATTTAAATATATCATATATAAAAAGAAATAATTAATATATGTCATATATATGAATATTTACTTCAATGATAATAATTTTTGAAGTCTAAAAAAGAAGAAAAAGTATGAATTTACATTGCTTTTTTTTTTTAATAAAAAAAAAAAAACATTGGATTTCAAGTTATTGTATTCAAACTTGTAATGTGTTTCACGTGTATCTAAATGATAGACATGTCCCCAAGTGTCTAAAACATGTCCAAGTTCATAATTTCTTTTTTAAATAGTAAGACATTTGGGACATTTGCCCAACAAATATTTGGAATTGTTCATCGAGCATTGTGTCATGTCAGTGTCCAACACGATGTTGGACATGACACACTATCTTCTTAGAAATGTCCATGTTTCTTAGCATAGTAGTGTCTACTGCTAGTTTCTACATGAGTATTATATTCGTTGGCCTTTTTTATGAAAGTTTTTACTTGCCTAAAAAGTTTCCAAAAGTTTACATATATACTATGTGGTTATCCATTTTACCAAAATGAGAGCGGAATGAGTAAACTAGAATTTGAAAATTACATAACAAAATAGTCAAATTGTCTTGTAGGAAATTTATGTATTGATATTATTGATTGATTGTATTCAATATCTTGATTTTACAAGACCAAATGACACTCCTTATATAGGAGATATTACAAACATCATCATAACCCATTAAACCCATTATATACCACTTACCTATTATATATTTCCACTATCTACCACTATATATTTCCACTATCTATATGGTGCACTAACTATAGCACTAACCTACTCACCTAACTATTGATTGATTGTATTCAATATCTTGATTTTACAAGACCAAATGACACTCCTTATATAGGAGATATTACAAACATCATCATAACCCATTAAACTCATTATATACCACTTACCTATTATATATTTCCACTATCTACCACTATATATTTCCACTATCTATATGGTGCACTAACTATAGCACTAACCTACTCACCTAACACACTCACATCTACTTACCACACTTGGTGGAGTTTTTACATTTACATTCAACACATTCAACAGCCCCCCTCAAACTCAAGGGGGATAGGAACTAACCAACTTGAGTTTGAAGAGAAAGTAACAAAACAGGAAAATAAAATGACAAATAAAATAAAAGTGGATAGGAGACACCAGATGGTCGTGTCGGACACTGTAGAAAATATTTATGGGGTCATGTCGGACCGTTGTAGAAGATAGTTTATGGGGTCATATCGGACCGATGTAGAAAATGTTTATGGGGTCATGTCGGACCGTTAGAAGACAACGATTCGGGTCATGTCGGACCGTTAGAAAGCAGTTCGGGTCATGTCGGACCGTTGTAGAAAAGCAGTTCTTGGGTCATGTCGGACCGTTGTAGAAAACAGCAGTTCTGGGTCATGTCGGACCGTTAGAAAAACAAGCGATCTTGGGTCATGTCGGACCGTAGAAAAAGCAGTTCTTCGGGTCATGTCGGACCGTATAGGAGCTAACCGAAATCAATGTCGGGACAGTTTACAGAGTCTTGTCGGACCCTTATAGAAGCTAACCTAATCAAAGTCGGGGCGATTCTGAGTCTTGTCGGACCCATATAGAGCTAACCTAATCAAAGTCGGACGATTACGAGTCTTGTCGGACCCATATAGGAGCTAACCGAATCAATGTGGACAGCATCGAAGTCTTGTTTGACCTCAAAAGTCTCACCCTCAAAAGGTGTGCCAATTCTTATCAAAAGGCGTGCCCTCAAAAGGCGTGCCATCAAAAGACGTGTCATCAAAAGGCGTGCCATCAAAAGACGTGCCATCAAAAGGTGTGCCCGACAGCCATCAAAAGTCGAGCCATAAAAAGGCGCGCTGATTTGTCGTCGGGTGTTGAGAGGCGCGTAAGGCGCGTGTCTGCCTTGCCTATTTAAACCAAGGCGAGGCTGAGGCTGAGGCTGAGACAAACCAGTTGAAACCTCTGAAAAAACTCTCTGAAAAAAACTCTTCGTTTTCTGAGAGTTGTATTGCTGAAACACTCTGTTGCCCAGAAAAAAATGGCTTCTTCTTCCCGTTCCGCTACCCAGAACATAGCCTCTTCGTCCCGTGGTCTTACTCTCTTTCCCGACCTCAACGAGGCCACAACCCAGAATATGGCCCTTGAACCTCAACCAAGTGCCCTTGGACCAAGCCCCCCTGGTTTTGCGCCGTTGAACTATCCGATGGTGGCAGTTGAGCAGATAATGGCTGCTCAATCTGATATTGAGGCCAATTATTATACATTGAGGTCTTGTGTTGAGACAATGACGGCGGTCAACAACCTGTCGCACCGGCTTCAGAGTAGAACAACTGAGGTAGCAGTAAAAGCCTGGCTCGCTCCGCAAGATGTATACGGATGCCGAGCGAGATATGTGTCAAGGCCGAGAACAAGGAGCGGAAGGCCACCGTGATGCTCAGATTTGGAGGACCGCCATATGTGACGGTTGAGGAGCAACGGGAAGTGAACGTGCTCGGCGGCGTTGGAAACACGGAGGTAGCACCGGCAAGGGACGCCCAAGACAAAAGCAAGAAGAAGAGAACAGCTGAAGAGGCGAAGAAGTGAGGCCGATTTTTGTGGTGGGAATTTTTTTTTTTTTTTTTTTTTTTTTTTTTTGGTGTAAAATGATGATCGGGTTTGATCCCGACAGAAATAAAAAAAAAAAAAAAAGGTTGTGATATGTGGAATGTTTGTGGTGGTGTTTTGGTGTGTTTAATAATAATAATAAAATAAAATAAAAAATTAGAGAAAGAAAAGAGAGAATATTTTGTGGGTGGAGGATGTTGGTAAGGTAATACAATATGAAAGGGTGGATGGAAATGATTAAAGTGGGTCTAGTATGAAGTCATGCCCAAGTGTATGCATTTTCATTAGTGGAGTCATCCCCGCTGTATCACCATAATCATACGCATAGATGCCTTTTGTTAGGGAAGGGCAAGCTGCAGGTTCAACTGCTCGTATAAGAGAGTTAATTTTCCCATTGAGCTTCTCTCGAATAAATGGAAAACTAAGCCCTGCAAAATTAGATCCACCCCCATCAAGCTGAGCCAGTACTGCACCCTCATCTTCAGGTCCATAGATGAGAGGGCTATTGTGGCTCCTTCTATGTTCATTAGCAGCCATTCTCTCAACTGCAAGAAAGTGCCCAAGTGATGGAGTATGGTTGTTGTTGTTGACAGTCTCAGCATCTGTAGTGTCCCTTGGGCACAGAGAGATACACCAATTAGGTTTGAACCTGTAGGTCTTCTTGTTGTTGGTGGTGGCTTCTGAAACTTGTGGCCTCCTCCTCATAATTGATGTTGTTCTATTTCTAGTTCTAGTTCTAGAGAGATCTACAATGCTAGAAACACCCAATAAGCTCCCAAGAGTTATGCTCTTCTCATGGAAGAATGACCCTGTTGACTCTGTTTCCAAATCTGATGTAGAATCAGAAGAGGAAGTAGGAGGAGAAGCACTGAGAAAAGTGTGGAAAGATGCTGATCCAAAAAACCCACTGTTTCTGACCAAACCACCAACTCTCTCATTCAGTGGCTGCAGCAAACCTAATGGCCAGCCCTCTTCCTGCTGTCGAGCCATAGCAAGTATTCTCAGATTTCAAATAGAGAAATAGAGAGCTGTCATTTCCATAGTATTCTCTCTACTGCTAAACAATAGGAGTGCTGAGAAGATGAACATGTAGTGGTGTATTGATAGAGATGACAGCGGAATAGATTGAGGTCCGGCGGGAGGAATGTTGATTAATGAGAGAAAGTGATGAGAAGTGAATTGGGTTTCTTTGGTTGAGGTCCGGCGGGCGGTCAAGGAAGGTTGACGCCCGCCGGAAGGCGAAGAACACCAAGAGCTTAACCTAGCTCTGATACCATGTAGGAAATTTATGTATTGATATTATTGATTGATTGTATTCAATATCTTGATTTTACAAGACCAAATGACACTCCTTATATAGGAGATATTACAAACATCATCATAACCCATTAAACCCATTATATACCACTTACCTATTATATATTTCCACTATCTACCACTATATATTTCCACTATCTATATGGTGCACTAACTATAGCACTAACCTACTCACCTAACACACTCACATCTACTTACCACACTTGGTGGAGTTTTTACATTTACATTCAACACATTCAACATGTCTTGTTTGTTTCCTCTATTAGGTTCTTCCTAGCCTACTTCCGAGGACCCGTACAGCAAAGGACCCTTTGAGAAGAAACCATTCTATAGATTGGGTGGGGGGGTTCCATATTTCCTTTAGATACACAAAGTCCCCATGCTCCTAATGTTGAGCTAGAACTATTGCTACCATGGAATTCGCGATCACACGAGTACTCCACCTTCCAAAAAAGTGGCCTTCGGTTCCCTTTACTCATAAAGGATCTAACCAACTCATCTGAAAAGTTGACTTGCTAGATCAGGTCATATAGAACACCAGCACATAGAAAAAGGGCTGAAAAAACCAGTCCATGCTCCTTATTGTAGTTAATATTCAACCATTAACCAACCTTCTTGTCTTTATTCGATTAGGATTTCAAAATAAATAAATAAATAACAGTAATAATAAAGGAGGAGGAAAAAAGCACGACCTTTTCAATGTCCAAAAATTCCAAGTGGCTATTTTTTAAAAGGATTAGTTGTTATTAAAACCTCAACATTTTAGACTCTATCGTGTGGATAGCATACTTTGATTTATATAAGATCTCCTCGATTATTAGCGTTTATAAATAAAGACATGTGCAAGCAATGCATCATCAAACACGTCTACATAATACATTGAAAATGAACAAACTTATTATAACCTATGTGGTGCTCGAACAATTTTCATATACTTCTGTACATATATGTTAACTTTCAAATTCTTTAATGCAAGATGGAACATTGTACCTTTTATGACTCAAAGCCAGTCTTGTTTCTTTCAATCGCCCCTTACAGGCGATAAGCACCTAAAAGGATATGCCCAAAGGGCGTACCCAGTGTACGAAGCTCCCACTTAAGCGGGGTCTGGGAAAGGATTGATGTACGCAGCTTTACCCCTGTAAACGGAGAGGCTATTTCCGCGACTCGAACCCATAACCACCAGGTTGTTAGAATAATATATTATTATTTGGGTTATTATTTTGTATTTATTCTATACCTTAGGGCTCCCTTGTAATTATTGATCTTCATTAATATAAATAGGGGATGATATCCTAATCATTCCCTAATCTTGGTATTGTCTAAATTTATCATGGTATCAGAGCCTAACCTAAAACCCTAAACCCATCTCCCCAAATAGTTCTGTTACCCACCGGAGCCTCCCGCTACTAGCTGGAGACAACCCACTTCAGTCAACTGGGTGTTGATGGTCCCCTAGGGTTCAAAACTCACCTGGGCCTCTCGCAGCTTCTTTGCCGATTGTCCTCTCTGTGATCAACTTCGACTTCTCATCCATAACAGCATCGCCGATAGCCTCCTGGCCTAGTCGATTGCCATTGACAGCCCTCCTGGCCCAGTCGATTGCCCTTGACAGCCCTCCTGGCCTAGTCGATTGCCATCGACAGCCTTGATGGCTTCATGCAACACCTCCGATGGCCTTTTTCCTTCGTCTCCCTCTCTGGTTTCGTTTGTTTGTTTGGTTGTCTTTTTTGTATATTTCAATGTTTGACTTGGTCCAGTGTTGAACAGTGCTTCTCTGACCTTCAAAAAAAAAAAGTATGAGTTGTTAATTCTTTATACTATCATAGTGGTCGTTGTGTTTGTTTTTCCCTTCCACCACCACCTTCCAGATTTGTAATTGGCACTAGTTTTGTTAAGGGTTTGGTAGTACAGTATCTATAGCAGATTCTACCAGTGTGTCAACACCTAAGAGTGAGAGTTCCATTATACCTACTATTATGACTGATAACCCCAACCCTAGTATTAAAATCACCACATTTCCATTCAATGGACAAAACTATTTAGGGTGGTCGTAGAGCTAGGATACAGGCACCCAGCACCACTGACCCGAGTTATGACCAATAGGAGATTACCAGCTCTTTGATTATGGGTTGGCTTATTCATTCGATAGTACCAGACATCGGTGAGGGCTACTTGTCTATGGAGACTGCCCAGGATGTTTGGGATGTTGTGGCTGCTACCTATTCCCGCAAAGGGAATGTCTCCCAGGCATTTGAGTTACGCTACTCTACTGAGAGCTCTGTTCAGGGGGAGCAAACGGTTCTTCAGTACTTCACCTTCCTCACCAACGGCTGGAAACACCTTGATCACCTGCAGGACTATAAGCCTGTTTGCACTGCCGATTCAATCGGGGTACAGGAAGTTCATTGCACAAGAAAGGGTCTTCAAGTTTCTAGCAAGGCTCAATGTGGAGTATGATCTGGTTCGGAGTTGGGTTCTGAGTATGGACACTCTTCCTTCACTTCAAGAGGCATTTGCCTATGTACAGAATGAGGAGAGTCGCCGGCCTACTATGATGTCCCTTGTCTCTACTGACCGCCTCCAGACATCGCTCACTCCTAGAGATGGCCTTAGCCTAACTCCCATCCCTCCGTCACGCCAAGGAATTTGTATTCGTGGAGTACAAAAAAACCGCGGATACTCATGAAACATGTTAGAAGCTTCATGGGACTCCATTCGAGGGTTGAGGTGACCGTCCGGTTTTAGAGAAGGTCGGTCGGGCGATCTAGAGAACGGGTTCTCATCCACGGACTCATCAGTCTAGTACCGTTGATACACTTGATTCTACTTCCACTTCCGTTGGCCAGCCTTCTGATGATCTCTCTAGCATGACTACTTCTGAGCTTAAGGATGTTCTACGTCACTTGCTGGACCACTGGTCTTCTACTGCTCTTAGTACATCTTCCTCATCGTTTGTCCGCTCAAGTAACTTAGCCTCTTCTCCTTGTGTTTTCCTGTCTCATAAGTCTTTGCCCTAGATTATTGATTCTGGTGCCTCAGATCATAGGTTTGGCTCCTCCGACCTTTTCTCTCCCTATAAGCCCTCTTCAGGTCAGGACAAAGTTAGGATTGCAGATGGTAATGTTTCTTCCATTTCTGGGAAAGGTTTAGTCCATGTCACTCCTACCATATCTCTATCTTCTATTCTCCATATTTCCAATTTTTATGTTAACCTGTTATCTTTGAGTTGTATTACACAAGATTATAGTGTGACATTTTTTCCTGATCATTGTCTTTTTTGAGGCCTTGTCACGAGAAGGACGATTGGCAATGGTAGTACAAAAAATGGTCTCTACTTCCTGGATCAACCGAACAAGCTTGCTCATTCTTTCACCATGAGTCCTACTACCCAAGATGATTTATGGTTGTGGCATCGACGTCTTGGGCATCTTTCTTTTTATTTACTTAAGCATTTATTTCCATCTGGTTTTGCAAACAATAATGTGTCTGAGTTTCTTTACGAGTCTTGTCAACTTGGAAAACAACACAGAGCTTCTTTTGCTCCCAGTTTTAATAAAAGTTTAGTTCATTTTTCATTAATACATTCTGATATCTGGAGTCCATCTCATGTTATGTATGTGAAAGATCATCGATGGTTTGTTACATTTATTGATGATTTTTCTCGTACTACTTGGGTGTTTCTCATGAAAGATAAGAGTGAGGTTTTCTCTGTGTTCCGCAATTTTCATACGATGATTTGTACTCAGTTTGGGGCCACTGTCCAAATCTTCTATTTTGATAATGGGGGGAATACATAGATTCTGGGTTAGGGCAATATTTTTCTGCTCATGGCATTATCCATCAGACCTCTTGCACCAATACCCCTCAACAAAATGGGGTTACAGAACGCAAGAATCGTTATCTTCTTGACATGGCTAGGTGCATGTGTTTTTCTATGAGTGTGCCTCAGTCCTACTAGGGAGACGTTGTTCTCACCGCTGCCCGTCTTATTAATCGTCTTCCTACCCAGGTCTTGCAAAAATAAGCTCCCCTTCAAGTCCTCCTAGGTTCCGAGTCCTTATTTTCTATTCCTCCAAAAATATTTGGTTGTATCTGTTTTGTCCACAATCACTCTCCTACTCGTGGTAAGTTGGACCCTCGCTCCCTAAAATAGGTATAAGTGTTACCACCCTCCTTCTCGTAAGTGATTTGTGTCCATGGATGTCACATTCTTTGAGTCCCAATCCTACTTCTTGTCCTCTTCGGTGTCACAGTCCTCCCTTCAGAGGGAGCCTTGGTGTGAAATGATTCATGTGATTCCTATGGTGAAACCAGTTGTTCTTGCACCACCACCTCCTACTGGGACTATAGAACCCAATGTCACCAAGGATAGGAAATGGCAAGTTTATATCAGAAACAAAGACAGACAGAAAGTTAACAGGATACAAGAAACCACTTCTACTCCTCCACTGCCATCTCCTGCTTCTGATGAGAGTCCAAGTAACTTTGAATCTCTTGAGTCTATTGATCCTGATGTTCCTATTGCCAAGAGAAAAGATGTGAGATCTTGTACTCAACATCCTATCTCAAATTTTGTGTCCTACTCCTACTTATCATCCTCCTATAGAGCGTTTGTGTCAAATATTTCCTCTGTTAGCATTCCTAACTATTTTTAGGATGCTCCTGCTACCTCTGAGTGAAAACTTGCCATGATTAAGGAAATGAAAGCACTTAAGAAGAATGGCACTTGGGGATTGACTGAGTTACCTAAGAGCAAACGATCTGTGGGATACAAATGGGTGTATACTGTGAAACACCAAGCGGATGGGTCTATTGAGCGTTACAAGGCTAGACTTGTGGCAAAAGGGTTCACTCAGACATATGATGTTGACTATCAAGAGACCTTTGCACCAGTGGCTAAGATGAATTTGGTGAGAGTACTTCTCTCTCGAGCAGCTAATCTAGACTGGCCATTTCATCAATTTGATGTAAAGAATGTCTTTCTCCATGGTGACCTCGAAGATGAGGTATATATGGACATTCCTCTTCGTTTTAAGGATCATCAGACATAAGGCAAAGTATGCAGGCTTCAAAAGTCATTATATGGTCTCAAACAGTCTCCAAGGCTTAGTTTGAGAGATTCACTTAGGCTATGCTTAAATATGGCTTCAAACAGAGTCAGACAGATCACACCTTATTTGTGAAACATACCTCACATGGTAAGACTACAACACTCGTTGTTTATGCATATGACATAGTTCTTACAAGCGATGATAGTGAGGAAATACCTCTGTTGAAAAAATATTTAGTCAATGAGTTTGAAATCAAAGACTTGGGGAGCTTGAAATATTTTTCGAATTGAAGTTGCTCGCTCCAAGGATGGGATATTTATCTCACAGAGGAAGTATGTGTTTGACCTGCTGAAGGAAACTGGGATGCTTGGTCGCAAGGCCTGTGACACTCCACTGGAACCCAATCAAAAATTGAGGGATAATGAAGGAAGAGCTGCTATTGATAGGGGGAGCTATCAGCGATTTGTGGGTAAGCTCATTTTTCTGTCTCACTCGTCCGATATTCTTTATTCTTTGTCGGTCTTAGCGATTATATGCCCCTCATCAGATTCACTTGAAGGTTGTCATGAAAATTTTGAAGTACTTGAAGTTTGCTCCTGGTAACGGTCTTTATTTTTCAAAGTATGATCATCTTCGTGCGGAAGCCTATCTGAATCTTGACTCGTTGGATCGATGTAGATAGGAGATCGACTTGAGTCTTGCATCTTTGTTAGAGGCAACCTAGTTACCTGAAGGAGTAAGAAATATAAGTCAAGTGTAGAAGCTGAGTTTAGAGCTATGGCACAAGAGGTGTGTGAGCTCTTATGGATCAAATTATTGTTGAGTGATCTAGGTATTGATTAGACGGACTCAATGCGGTTATATTGTGATAATAAGACCGCTATCAACATTGCTCACAATCCGGTTCCACGTGACAGGATAAAGCATGTTAAGATTGATCGCCACTTCATTAAAAATAAACTCACTAGTGGCACAATATGTACTCCCTTTGTACAGTCTGGTGAACAATTTGCTGACATCTCACCAAGGGAGTTGGGAGTAAGCCCTTTCATGACATCTTAGACAAGTTGGACATGAGAGATATCTTCACACCAGCTTGAAAAGAAGTGTTAGAATAATATATTATTATTTAGGTTATTATTTTGTAATTATTTTATGCCTTAGGGCTCCCTTGTAATTATTGATTTTCATTAATATAAATAGGGGGTGATATCCAAATCATTCCCTAATCTTGGTATTGTCTAAATTTATCACAGGTCACCAAGGGATAGCTTTTTACTGCTACGCCGGTGAAAAAATTGAAACTATTAGTGTTACATAATTGCAAACTAAGTTACATGCATTTGGTTGAACTCTCATGGTCCTAGTTCATTTTTATATAAAGAAGTCAGATTCTATTTAATAGGGTATGTTTTTCACAGAGACCAGCTTTTATCCCACACTGTGGTGTCCAATGGGCCAATTAAAAACCCTACAAGGTGTGTGTCCATGGGTTATAGTTTAACATTGAGATTGTATGAGCATGGGTAGTTTAAATAAATGGTGTAAAGATGGTTAAAGTCCATATACTGAAAGCTGAAAGATCTTCAGTTCTACACACCAATAAACACTCAACAACTTAGCGGTATTTCGTTATAAATGGTAGAAGTGTATCAACCCATTTAATCCAAGTGTAACAAACTGAAGCATTGTCAAGGCAGCTCACAAAAAGAACAATTTTAACGATTGGAACATTCAAACCAAGGAGCAACTATTTTGAGTCAATCCAATTTTTCCAATCTCCAAGGCGCTATACCAGCACCAGTTTTCCATGGCTACTAAACTTGAAATCCACTCAATAATTACAACCATTTGGGTGTTTAAGAATTGGCGTTTTTATTGGCTTTTTGGCTTTTTATGAAAATATATACATAAAAAGTATAGAGAATGATTTGACAACTTGTGCCTTTTTAACTTTTTGGCTAAAAATCAATGTTCCCAAACAAGCCCATGTTCGAGGTAAGTAAGATAGAACAAAAGACAGCATTCTTGGTTCCAAGGAAACATGTAACCGAGCCACAGGAGTACTTACCACCAGACTATACCACTGCCCTCAATGAAATGTTCCAACCAAATAGATATAGAAAGCAAATAAAGAACTTTTCTAAACGTGTGCAAGGGAAACCAAAAATGTGTTTTTTTTTTTTTTTTTTTTTTTTTTTTGCAGCGACAAAACTTGATTCAACGGAGAGAATACAAAATAAGAAGGTTATTACTTGGCAGACAATAAAAATAAAACTGTGTTCTGAAAACAACACAAAACCTGATACAAGCACAAAATAAGTTCTAAAACAAGAATCCTATAAATATTATAAGTCTCACATATTGAACCCATTGTGCGACTTACCATGTTTGATTCTTCATAAGCTCCGTCAATTACTTCACTACCAAAGTAAATTCAGTAGATTCTTCATGCCATACAGTTCTGCATATCTGCTCAGGGACCATTTAGTAACACCATTCATTTCTCTCTTCTTTATCTCACATGATGCTAAGAAATTTGATTCCGTACCTTCTCAAGTAAGACAATGCCAGATCTCTACTTTCTGAAGTTTTTTACATTTTGATAGGAAATTCTTCGGACTAACTTTCGTAATATGAACCATTTCTACTCTCAATAGTCCTTTAGACTCTTGGCAGTTTCAGGAGACAATTGTTGAGTTAAGACCAAGCCTAACAATTCTAGGGCTTCTAGCTGCTTGCAGTTTTATGCCTATCGCTTCAATGATACGGAAAATGTCATTATTGCATATAACTGGACCAATTGACATCTCCTCCATCCCGTTCCAGTGGCGGATTGCCCTTGAAAATCCTTCATGTTTAATATTTCTCCCAAAAGGTAGGGAGAATTCTCTGAGCTCTGTTGACCTACAATATGAACAATAAAATTTGAGCATAACTTACATGAATTATGGACAAAGAAATTCTCTTGCACTGTTAAGATTTTTATGCTTTCTCTTGCAAATAGTCCAAGTCCTTCACTAGTTGCTCAAATCAAACCAGAAACATTTACTGAATAAATTAGCAAGGAGATTATTTCTCAATAAAATTAAGGGCACCATGTTATCTGAGAACTACTAATATACAGGAAAGAAAATTCTAAACCTCTTTTTTTTCAAAACGAAAAAGGAAAAACAGAAAGTAATTTATCTATAATTTAAAAGTACAGTTGTTTAATTGTCTCCAGGTAATGGTGGCTTACTATTCCACTACTCCTGCAATTACCCCACCCAATTAAAGGCATATTCCATATATTTTACTTAGAGAGAAACAATATAAGCCAAATTAGTGAGAGCAATCAGAGCACAAAAGGACAACATAAGTTGGCTGTTGGAAAGTACATATAATGTCTATCTGAATCATCAATTGCCGAAGAAAAATTATGCAGGAAAAGAATTATTATCCGCAAGATTCATATGGTAGTATAAACGTTGCAATAAGATAAACAGGTCGAAGAAGGCATGTAGCATTATGAGAAGCCCCTATTTGATAAGCACTAAGTCATAGGTGTGATATGACTTTAATATCCTTGAACTTAGAGAAAAGGCCAATTCTTATACTAAAAAAATCTTTTCTTTTTTTTTTTTTTTTTTGTTGGGGGGCCTATCTTGAGGCTGTGTTTTTTGCAACCTATTCTTAGATATGAAACCAAGGGGATTCTAAGACTTTAGAACATTAGCTGCTTATTCTCGCACACGTTAGAAAAGAATTATCTACTTTAATCACCAATCCTGATTCCTGCTTAATATTTCAGTCTAAGCTTACTATCACATAGCTAACTGGATTTCTTTCCAACAAGCCTTAAGGCCCTTGACCTAGCATCCAAAACCCTTACAACCTTGTTGCAAAAAAATAAAAAATAAGTAATACATAAAAAAAAAATAAACTCTACCATCTTTTCCAAAATTTCAACTAAATAATCACAATCAAATTTTCCTTACCATACACACAAATTAAAAAAATTACTCCACCTGTTTTCATTTTCAAAAGTAACATCACAAACAAATACACATCAAAGTAACAAAATAAACACTAGGAAATATAACACACATACATGTAAGGAACAAATAAAAAATCTGTACCAGAGCAACAAAAATTATAGAATTGCTCCAAAAGATGAAAACCCCACTCTTTCCACTGCCTCTTAGTAACTACCAAATTATTCTCTAACATTCTGACATCCCAAACAATTCCCATTTTTTTCAATTTTCTCAATTGTTGGTTTTCTCTCAAACAAATATATTAATTGTCCTTCAAACTACACCCAATACTTTTTCAAAGAAGTTATCAAATGAATTTTATGTTGCCAAATTGTTTACTCCATGCCTTGTAGTTTGATAGATAGCCGCTGTATCTGTGAAACACAGACAGACAAACCACCAAATAGATGAATACATACATCACATACAAACTACTACAGAATTGGGGTGGCTGCTGTGTGGGAGGCACCCATAGTCACGATTGCATTTGTATTCAGTTTTATACTTTAAATCACATTTATCATTATTTTTTCTTTTAGATACAAATGCAATTCGATGAAAGGACTATCCATATCTAATCAACTTAATTTTTTGTAAGTATTTCTTCTCAATGTACCCTAGCCCCGAAATGGGCCTATCGGGCACACCCCAATTCCCATACCTTTCAAAGTTTTATAAGTCATTATCCAAATTCAAAATTTCCCAAAATTACAGCTTTTAGACAAATTTGAACAATCTGATCTTTTAAAAAAAATAAAAAATAAAAAATAGCTAACTTAAACAGGTTTCAACCGTATTTCCACAAAATTCAGATTTAAGACCAAATCTTTAATTTCATTAACACTTTTATGCCGTTGGCATCAACTTAGTATTTAAATGGGGTTTTTAGTTTAACTTACTGATATTAAGATTTTATAAGATAAAGTAACTACAATATTTTCTTAGTACACTCAACATTTTCACAAGAAAATTGGACACACAGAAATTTCAATTCTTACAGAAAAATTTATCTGATTTCACAAAAAAAATTTCATCAGGAACCTCTCCTACTACCTAAAGTTAGAGAGGAATGTTTCACTAATTTTCCCTACTTAAAATTTCACTAAATTGATACCAAAAAAATTGGGAAATTCTGAATTTGGAGAAATTGAAGTACCTTTCCGCAAGATAAAGAAGGTGCTGATCAGTCAATTGAAGAAGCCCAGAAGGAAACACCATTCTGGTAATCGAAGTAACCCTAATACCATCATCATCATCACGTCTATACACATCCATGACACCACGAAGAAATTTCATCGGAAACGCCTTCTTGAAAAGGGCAACTTTGGATCCAAACAGCCTCCGACAGCAATCGCAGTTGAGAATGGTAAAATCGAGGGTGTTGTCCCCATCTAGGCCGAACAAATGATCGAAACAAACGCATCCCGAAGATCGACAAACCAAAGAAACGGTGGATATCAAAAACAAGGGTTTGAAAAGAGAGAAAATATCGAGCAAGAGGTCTGGGTTGAGAGATTCCCATTTAGAAGAAGAACCCATCTCAGCCTCTTTTTGCTCTCCATTGTCTCTCTCGAGAATCCAATTAATCAAATTGAATAGAAATCGAAACTGGGCTTTGTGGAGATTGGTGGTGGGGTTGGTGTTTTTGAGGAGTGTTTGTTTGTCGGTGGGGATGACTTAGTATGTGAGGTCCCATGCTGCAATGTTGCCACTTGGAAGTAGTTAATGGGAAAGCGTTACGAAATGAAAATCAACCTAATATGGAATCATCTCTATTATTTTCTCTGTTTTTGTTTTTAACCGAGTAATTTTTATTTTTTTTTCTTTGTTTTTTAGTTTGCTAGGGGTGGTGGGTGAAAAGGTTGTTGATTCTTCTCACTGAAAAATTGGTTATGGAAGATTTTCATTAGAAAATGGCTGTTGAAAAGTCACTAATGGTTTATGGTCTCGTCCAAAAATTATTGCCAATTTAGAGCGTGCAACAATGGCCGATAATGGTTGTAGCAGTGTGTCGCCAATTCGTAGCGTGCAACAATGGCTGATAATGGTTGTAACAGTGTGTCGCCAATTTGTAGCGTGCAACAATGGCCGATAATGGTTGTAGTAGTGTGAGGTGATGGGAGAAAAAATTGATCAATTTTAATTAAAAATATTTTTATCATATTTTTTTATATTTTCAACTTTATCTTTGACAAAGGAAAAAAATTCTTTTACTTGTCCTTTAGAGGAAAAAAAAAAAATCCACCGTGAGATTGTCAGAGTTGTCACCAAAAATTTTAAATTAGTCTCTTAAATATTTTTATAATCCCATTAGTTCTGTTTTGTATAAAATGACACATTTGCTATAAGTTTACTAAAGACTCGTAATCCTAATTTGGATATGTTTAAAAATTCTCACATAAAAATTTTTCAAAATAAGCATTCCCACATACAAATAGAAGATAAAAATCTCACATTAAAATCCACAGAATAAGAATGAAGTTTCTATCTGTTCAAATTCACCAAGCTATTTTTCCTATTTGTTAAATTTTTATTCTATCTATTCAAATTCTCATACATACACACTGATATATAGAGAGAGGTCCAAGATTCCACGGGCTGAACTGAAAAAATTTAGACAAATAGAAGAATGGATGCTAGTGCACTCAACAAAATTCATAATGGAGTTTCTAAAGCTATTTAAGGGGCCAAGGATTTCTTGGAGCAAGAATTTCATGGAAGTAACAAAGTAAGAAATGTCAAACTCTAGGCATTACAAAGAGAATTTCAAAATCAAAAATTGAAAGATTCAGAAATTATCCAAGTATTTTTTTGAAGTCATGACAGTTGTTATTCAAATTCTTCATAAATAAGGGTAATAAAATTTGCGTACAACTCGCCCTCCCCTCATCCCACTTTAGCAAGAGCCTCGTGCACTAGGTCTCCCTTGTTTTAGACAGGTTTTTGATTAGATAAGTGAAGTTGTTTCTAATCAAAAAGTTATTAGAGAAAGTTTGTTTTAGGGTTTAGGATTTAGAGTTTTAGGGTTTAAGGGTTTTAGGGTTTAAGATGGGTTGGGTTGTGTGTTGATACAAGAAGGAAAGGTGGTGACTTATGGCTCACGCCAATTGAAAACCCATGAGTAGAATTACCCTACGCACAACCTAGAACTAGAAGTGGTGATCTTTGCCTTTGAGGCATTATCTTTACGGAGAGAGGTTTGAAGTGTTTTCCGATCATAAGAGTTTGAAATATCTATTCTCTCAGAAAGACTTGAATTTGAGGCAGAGGAAATTGATGGAATAATTTCAAGCTACATTACAAATGCATTGAGTAGAAAGTCCGTGAGCAGTGTAGCGAGTATTGTCGTGTAAGAATGGGAGATGTTGGGTATTATTGGTAAGTTTGGCGTGTGTCTTGGCAAGTCTGTTGAGTTGGTTACCTTGTTTACCACTGTTGCACAACCTACTTTGGTTAGTCGAGTTATTAAGGCACAGCAACATGACTATGAGGTGGAAATTATCCGAGGAAATATCTCCAATGGGAAGGTAGAAAAGGGTTTGAACATATATTCTGATTCGAATGTCAGATACTTAGAACACTTGTTTGTACCGGAATCTTGCTGAGAAGAAGTATTCCGAGAGTTCCACTATTCACGCTTTGCGGTACATCCGGGAGGTACGAAGATATATCATGACCTTTGTCGCTAGTTTTGGTGGAGGGAAATGAAGAGATATGTGGACTTATTCGTTTCAAGGTGCCTTACTTGTCAGCAAATGAAGACCGAGCACCAAAGACCAGTTGATTTGTTACAACCCTTACCTATAGCCGAGTGGAAGTGGGAACATGTCACTATGCACTTTATTGTGGGTTTTCCAAAGACTTAACGGGTAATGATGTTGTTTGGGTAGTTGTGGATCGATTAACTAAGTCCACGCACTTTATTCCTATGCGCACGGGAGACTCGGTGGATTTCCTTGTCAAGTTATATGTTAGGAACGTAGTTCGACTTCACAGAGTTTCGATCACTACTGTTTAGGATAGGGATCCGCATTTCACGACTTGATTATAGTAAAGCCTTCAGAGTGCCTTGGGCATTAAGTTGACCTTTAGCACTGCCTGTCATCCTTAGACTAACAGGTAATCAGAGTATACTATCTAGATTCTAGAGGACATGCTTCAGACTTACGTTTTCGACTTTAAGGATCTTAGGAGAGGCACTTACCTCTGATAAAGTTTGTCTATAACAACAACTTTTAAGCAAGTATAGAGATAACACCTTTTGAGGCCTTTATGGCCGACCTTGTGGGTCACCTGTTTGTTGAGCTGAAGTAGGTGATGCACCTATGTTGCATCCAGAGTTGGTCCGAGAGACGACGGAGAAAGTTACACTTATCCGTAAGAGGCTGGTTTCGGCTTAGGGTCGTTAGAATAATTATGCCGACCGAAGAAGGAAACCCTTGTCTTTGAGACGGGCGACCATGTGTTTCTTAAAATTTCACTAAGACGGGGTTTGATTAGGTTCGGAAAGAGCAGGAAGTTGTCTCCAAGGTTTATTGAGCCTTTTGAGATTTTAGAATTGTAACGACCCTAGTTACCGATTATTGATAATTACTGAATTACATACTGATTATCGCTAATTTGAAATGATAATGATTGATTATCGAATTAATTGAAGTATTGAATAGATCGATTGAAAGTGAAATTGAAATTGAATGAGTGTACCTATTGAATTGCATATTGCATCTGTTTGATCGATAGAATATATGTCCATGTTTATGCATTTAAATTGCTAATTGAAGGCCTTATCGACGGCCGAATTAGGAATCGTTTAATGTTTTGTAATCAGCATAATTTATGTGATTTAACGGTATAATTATCTGAAAAATTCATTAGGGATGATTAAATTGATTCAATTAGATTAATCCTAGTCTAATTACTAGAATTGCCTTAATTACCAATGAACCACTTAATGGACCCTTTTGTTTATTGATTAGTGGTGCCTTATACTTGATCAAAACAATTCTTCATCAGCCATTTCCTCCTCTAGCCCCTTATTCTTGTGCATTGCCGACCAAAAACATAGAAAGAGAGAGAGGGACTTGTTCTTGTTGATTTGGTGGAAGAACTTGAAGATTTGTAGGGTAAATTGCTAAGTTGAACTTCTAGTCAAGAAATTGAAGACTTAGGTGAGTGAAAACATCATCTTCTTGTCATTCTTAAGTCCCATCTTGCATGCATCATAGCTATGGAGATGTAAGCCATGAATTTGCTCATAAATGGGGTATTGAAGCTCAAATGCTACATGCATGTTTATTTTGATGCATTTTGAGGTTGGATTCATGATACATTGTGCATGCATGTCCATGTTTTGGGGTTAGTCCATGATTTCAAGTTGTTTTGAAAGATTGGAGCTCTTTAGAGCAAGATTTAAAGCTGAAAGTTGGTTTAAAGTTCATGCATTGCATGTTTACATATTGCTCTTGAAAATGGCTTTGATTGATCAACTCTTGGGCCTTGCATGTACAAATTAGCTTTTGAAACTTGTTATACTATGTGTTTGAAAGAGTTTTCCAGAAAATGGGCCCAAGAGGATCGAATTTGGAGCATCTAAACTTGAAATTGAGCTTGGAGGTCGAATCTGGATTTTCCAGATTTTGGCCGTCCTTTCAGGAAGATGCCGCTCGGCGCGGAAAAGCTCCCGGCCTTTTTTTATTGCATTGCAGTCGCTCGGCGGGTAATCGCTATTTACTCAGCGGAGAATCATGCATCCAAAGATCTAGCATTCATCGATCACCCGCCGAAGGAAGGTACGCTCGAGCGGAGGATTGTGTGTCACGCTCGAGCGGGGGAAGTGGACGCTCGAGCGGGAACCTTTGTTTGCTTGTCCGCTCGAGCGGGGAAACCTGCGCTCGAGCGGGAGGCTCTGTTCACTGAAAATTCTGCAATGTTTTCTAAGTGTAATTGTGCATCCTCATCTCATCCTAGGCATTCTTAGGCCTGGTTTTAGACATCTTAATGAGGATATAGATGTAGAACACACCGAGGCATATTAGGAAGTTAATTATGGTACTTCCCCAATTGTTAAACTTAGTGTGTGTTCAATTGTTTTATTGTTTAGGGTTGGCTTTCGGGGACACGCTCTAGCTATTGATAGCCCAATCACTGTGAGTAACAGATTGTGTAAAGATATGTTCAAAATGTTATCTTTTGAATACTGAACTGAAACGTTTATCGAACCAATATTGTTATTGAATGAATGTATGTCCTGTATTGCGAACTGTATTGTGGCATCCTTAGCACCCATTGTTATTGATTGTTACAGAGCTCTGTCGGTTTCCTTGTGGAACCATATTGCTATTGATTGATGGCCATCACTATTGTTGGGTCTGTCAAGACCCGGTCCTTTTGGACCTATTGTTATAGGCTAATGGATGTACCACATATGACTAATCGATTGAAATGCCATTGATTGAAATACCGATTGATCGAAATACTGATTGATTCAATATTGAAAGATTGAAATATTGTTTAATGAATTGATTTCATTACCTTATTGTAAGGACATTCATTCATAACCCCTTTACACATTATGTTATTCACTGGGCTTTAGCTCACTGTTTATATATATATGTAGGTTCTCGCATGGGATCGAGCTAGGAGCGTGGGTGGTCCCCGCTTTGTCACCAATTGTGTGCCTCCAATGAGGTTCCTTGTTGCCATGCTATGGCCTTGGGGTTTGATTTCCCCAGTCTGTCTCACTGTTTTGTACTATCGTGGGATCATTGTATAGATCAGATATTCTTCGTATTGTCCAAGGGGTTAGGCCCCAGTTTTATCGACTGTTATGGACATGTACATATGTATGTATGCCGTTTTGTACTATACTGTCTATGTGCATGTGAATGAAAAACTTTTGGCATACAGGTTGTCACAGCTCATTGGACACTATTCATTTATTGTTTTGGCTTCCGCCAGGCCCTGAACTCTGTTTATATTGATTGATTGTTAAGCAGGCCTTTGGTAATCACGGATTACTGGCCAGTTACGGTGCTAAACCCATAGGGCCGGGTTTGGGTCGTGACAAGAATTGATCTGGAAGGTAACTTACCGTTTAGCTTTGTCGTCCCAACTTTTTCGGGGTTCACGATGTGTTTCATATTTGTATGCTTCGGAAGTATGAGCCTGATCCTTCGCATATGCTAGATTAGATTGATTTAGAGGTAAATGAGGATGTCTCGTATGAGGAGAGACCAGCTTAGGTTTTGGATACACGAGAGCAAGTCTTGTGAGGCAAGACTATCCTTTTGGTTAAGGTTTTGGTTAAGGTGTTGTGAAAACATCACAGAGTGAAGGAAGTGACTTGAGAACGTGAGGCTGAAGTCTGTGATAAGCATCCGGACTTGTTTGTTAATGTTTAAGTTTCATGTCCTTGTAATTATAATTATATTTTATTGTAATAGATGAGCATAGTTAACACTTTGTGAGATTGATGTGGGTATTGTGTTGAGTTGGTTATCATGTTTTCTATACTTTTGAGCATACATCGATTGATGTTATTGCTATGGGATTTATAATGGGATGTTGTTTTCTGTGACATAGTTCAATTTCAAGGACGAAATTTCCTAAGAGGGGGATGTTATGGCAGCTCGGGTTAAGACTCAATCCTTTATACTCCTTGGTTTTAGGTTTTGCGTCTGTTGGTGCTGTTGACATCTATTCTTGTCCTATGTTGTCCTTTGAGTTAAGAATTAGGTTTTGGAGTTATGTTTAAAACAGGTTAAGGTTGGTATTTCTAGGGTTACTTTGGTTGTGTGAACTTAAGTTCGCTCAAGCAGTGTTTTGGTCGCTCGAGTGGTCTTTTCTTTCTTCTAGTTTTGGGTTTTTGCAGTCTGAACTTTTGAAAGTTTGCTTTCTTCGCTCGAGCGTAGGTTTCGTAGCTCGAGCAGTTTGTTCTACAGGATTGAACTTTTGGAAGTTTGCTTTCTTTACTCGAGCCTAGTTTTGATAGCTCGAGCAATATGTTGTGTCTGACACTCAAGCATAGATTTAACTGCTCAAGCAGTCTATTTGAATAAAACTGTGAGAAAAGTCACTTTTTACTCACTTTTTGATATCTCTCTCTTTACAAAAGATTTTTTTCCCTTTTTCCCTCACCTCTCTCTAGAAACCTTGCGAAAATCCGCCGATCTACCTTGGTTTGTGAATTTCATAATCTTCGTGCATTGGGATTAAAGGTTGAGCTTGAAGAGGGGGTCGTTTTAATCTGAAAAGTTTGAGTTTCCGTCTTTGTTGGTTTTTAGGTGTTGTTCATCTCTTCTTCTTTCCTTGACGTAGTGATTTCTTTAATGATTTCATGTTGTTTAGCCTCGTTATGTGTTAGTCGGGTAAATTAATACTTTGGAAAACTTTGGATTTGATTGAAGCATAACTTGATTCATAAAAGAGGGGTTTCTGAGATGATTTCCTTTAAAATGTTTTTGAACTGTTTATGATGGTGAGTGGTATTAGAACTTGAGGAAAATTGCTTTTAAAATGAGAAATCTCTAATTTTTATCAAAACCCGTGAATTATTCTATGTTGAGAAACTATTTGTGTATTGAGAAATTAGGAATTTCATGATGAATTCATGAACATCGGCTAATTCGAAAATAGATGGGACATTGAGAACATTGGATTCTTAAGTGAATGATGAGAATATATCATTGTGTTGATGTTGCTGAAATTATTAGTTATGCTATTGATTTATATATTGAATAGAGATAACTGTTTTTGCTATCGATGGAAGATAGCATTGCTTATTGTAGAAATTGCATGAGAGCTAAGTTAACTGAAACCCATTCACTCATGCATTCCATTTAATAAATTGTTTCATACTTATGAACTGAAAAGTGTAATTTTGATAAAAATGAGTGAATACCGTAACGAATCTAGTTAGAGGGTGTGATTGTGGTTAATTAAGTTGGCCTTTGTGTCCTTAGTGGAAGTCTAAAAATCCGCGCGGTTAGGATGCCTTCCTTCCGATTAGTTGCCGATAAAGTGATTTTGGTAGTGCTTTTATAGCCTACTTGTAGATACGTACCTACCAGTGTGTGTATTTACAGCCCTGTATTTTGTTTTGAAGCAAAGATATTAATTGTGATTTGAACTCTAGCATAGCATTGTTTCAAAAAGAGGAAAACGCATGTTTTGTAATGGCATTTCATATGCATTCACCATATGGCTTGGTTAAATATCATACACATCATTAAACTTGTCTCTACAAGGCTTTAGCTCACCCTATGTGGAAAAACATTTTAGGTGTTAATGGTATGCCTCCGCCAAGAGGATAGCTTGGGAGGACATTGGAGCTAAACGCACATTTTGTGTTTTATTTTTGTGTAACCCTAGGGCTTTTATGCATTGGGCTCAAGACCCACTTTGTTGTAACCAGTATAATCTTGGAAACACAGCCAAGAAGGCATGAATTTGTAATAGTTTAGATATTAATGCTTATCGATCACATGCTATAGATTCAGGTTTTAGAATTAGTGAATATATTAATACATGTGATACGATTTTGTAATATTAACAATGTTATTATGAATATAGAATATTTTTGGATTTTAATTAAGCTTTTGCTTGTCGAATGAATATTGTATATACTTGAGATGTAAAATGGATAGTTCGGATCTCTATATTTTTGGGGCTTTGCATCAACGATAGTCTTTGAGCAAGGGCAAAAATGAAAACCATACTCATGGACCTTATAAGTGAGAAGAGGGTAGCCTTGGAAAGGAATGGTGCTTTCCCTCATCAAGATCTCATCACTTCCTTACTTAGTATCTACAATGAAGACAAATCAGCTCTACTGTTTGATAAGGAGATTGAGGACAACGCGTATAAAACCCAAGTTATGTGTAGAATTATTTTATTGGATAGATTAGTAATTAAATTAATTTGTATGGCTAATTTAGTAATTTTAAGAAATTAGGTTAATATTAAATTGGGGGAATTTATTTGATATTTCTTGTGTTTTAAAGCATTTCATATATACAGTGTGTTCCTGTGGATATGTGAAAGACACAAAAATATTAATTTATTTGATGTTATAGTTATTAGGTTCGTGTGATTAAAGTAGTGGAGTTGTGTATTTGAGATTAGCTTGGGAAATATTTTTTAGCTTTTGAGGTAAGTAACGTTCTATCACCGTTGGTTCATTTTTATTCCTATTTAATCGTTTGAAATTATAAATATTTATTTATAGCCTTCTTATTCTCCTAAAATAAAATATGGGTCAAGTATAAAACAACATCGGATATTATTATGAAAATTATTTGAATATTTTGTGAAGCTATTCTGAAATTTGTACCAAATGTTTGTTTTGAAAATATCGAATATTTTATTTAAAAGTTGTATATTGTTTGAATTTTAAACATCACTCTAGTTTGACTATGATTTGGACCCTAGCCAATGGAGGTTATTTATTGAGACAAAAACTAGTTTCTTTTGGGGCTTCACCACTGGCCCAAGGTGTGGTTCTAGGCCTTGTCACGGGCAAAGTGACCGTAGTCACTAAGACTTGAGTTTTGTGAATCGAATCATTGAGCCATCTGAATATCAAACCATCAATTTGAACAATGAGATTTCATCGAATTCCCTCATTGTCTTTTCTATTAAAATGTATTGCTACACTGTTTTATTTTCAGCTATGGAACCATCTTACAAAATAATTGTTCACTCATTGAATTGTAGCAAAAATATATTTAATGGTTATTGAGTATTTTTTTTTTTTGTATACTTAATCCAACTAGTAGTGATGGTTGATTATTTGCTGGACTGTCTAGCTTACCCTTATTTTATTTTTTTTCAGATTATGAGGCGTAGAGCTGCGCGGGTTTTGTACTTGTGGGAGTGCCGAAAGTAGAACTATGATTTTAAGTTACTAGTTTGTTAGTAAATTATATTAGTGGACTTAGTGGACAATTTCATATGATAAGAATCATTTATTTTTATGGATTTTGGCATTGTGATAATTAAAGATTTAAATTGAGTATTTTATATGTTTGGTTTATTTGATTAGACTCTTAACCTTGCATGCTCACTTGGATGAGTGTGCGACGTTGTCACAAGGCTTGGGGCGTGACAACGCAGTCATTATAATGATTGGAGGATATGACACATCCTCCATCCTCGTTACCTTCTTGATTAGACTTTTAGCCAACGAACTATTCGTTTATGCTACTATTGTTGAAGGTATGCCCCCAACTAGCTTCCTCATCATGATTCATGAGAAAGATTTAAGAACTGAAAAGATAAAAGAATACTAGAAAATTAAACATACTAAAAAATTATGTGCTTTGAGATTGCAAAACAAGAGGAGATTGCTAAAACCAAAACCTTGGGGGAGCTTTTCACATGGGATGGTCTTACGAAGATGAAGTGCACATGGAGAATAGTAATGGAGACTCTAGCACGTTGTTTGGTTGGGTATTTGAGAAAAGATTTGGAAAGAGAAATGGAAAAGAATGTGAAATGTGAATAAAGTATACATACATTTTACCTAATTTCACACATTTTTCGTTTCCTTTTCCAAATCCTTTCGCAAATCACCCAACCAAACACAAATAAGAAGGATAACCTCTCACGGTTACATTCCTTCAAGAGGGTCCTCAAAGACACAGAATTTGGAGGATATCTAATACCAAAAGGGTGGCAACTGTGTGTAAATATTGCTAATGCTTCCATAATTGTAATTAATTACCGGAACAAATATGTGTAATGTAAATAAAATAAGAGCTAGAAGTAACACACATTTCTAATAAACAGGTAGTATGGACAGCAAGCATGACCCACATAGATGATGCGATTTTCCCAAACCCATCAAAGATCGATCCAACACACTTTGAGCAGCAAGCACAACCCCTCCGTACTGCTATGTGGCATTCGGAGGAGGACCAAGAATGTGTCCTGGGTATGAGTTCGCTAGAATTGAAACACTAGCTATGATTCATTACTTGGTGACCCAATCCACATAGAAGCTTTCCTGCATTGATGATTCTTTCTGTAGAGATCCAATGTCAGTTTTCAATCAGGGGCTACCGATTCATATTAAACCAAAGAAATGTAATGGTACAATTTAAGTTCATGTAGCTTTCATTGACGTTGATGAAAGACAATATTTCTCCTATTGAATAAACCTAATGTATCTGTAACAATTCAGCTACTGTTGGCTTTTTGGCTTCTCGAAGGATATATTTGTAAATGCGAGCGTGCCAGCAAGGATCAATCAGTCCTTACAGAAATTATAATTGCCAATCAATTATCAGGCGACTATGTTTTAGTTCTTTCAGCCTCAATGAAGAGGACTTTTACTGGTGGCTTGACTTTTAGGAGAAATTAAGAGAAATAACAATTAATATGAAGAGCAATTGAAGTATTTCATTAACATAAACACTTACAATTGTCCAAACTCAGCCTTGAGAAAGTTTACAGCAACGGTTTACTTGAATCTACTTGAAAACTACTCCTATGAATTGAAGTACAGTGCAGGTATTTAAAGAACAAGTATTTAAAGTACAGGAAAGGTAAACTGGAAAGGAAAATATGAAGTAGAGACTGGTTTATATGATCTCGAGTCGGGGCCTTTTTCGGGAACTTCTTGCTATTTATACTTCTTAGAGATGACCTTGAATGCTTGAACCGCTGATCGCTCCTCCATGATCACGATCATGTTACCTTAGAAATAGTTCCACTATGCCATCACTTGCGCTTGGACTTCCTCCTGTTTTGAATTTGAATATAGGTAACCGTTGAAGCCACGTCACCTTGTATCTCATTCCTGATCTAGTGCTACTCAGACCACTTGAGAACCAATATTTATTGCCACGTGTATGGTTGAGATTTAAGATTAAAATCATCTTCCAATAATACCCTCATTCTGCTACGTGTCGGATTGTAATTGACTTTTACAAAATATGTAGTCAACAGCTACAAAAGTAAGAAACTGACCCTTCTTCTCCGACCGGCTTTGGATCTCAGAAAATTGACTAAGAGAAAGTTTTAAACTTTTGTTAAATATTATATTAACCTATAAAAGAAATCTTATTGAAATTTAAAATATCTCAACAAAATTCATTTATGATTTAAAACTAATAGATGGTTGATATGATAAATTATTTAAAAATAATAGATAGTTATTTTTATCAAAAGAAATCAAAAAACTTATTATGTGGTGAATTGTTTGAAATTATTGAATAGTTATTTTCTAAATATATGGATTATATATAGAATACGATTAATTATATTACTTGCAATTACTCTTTTCAAATTAAAGTTGATTAGCAATTTTACCCATCGAAAATGATTTAGCTTAATTATAAGTTAGTTTATGTGAACTAAATTAATAATTTTACAGTTAAATAGGCTAGAAAATTGATGTTTAAGTGATTTTTTGTTACAGTTTGTTTACTTTTTATTTGATGCTTCAGTTTAGATTATTTTAGTTATTTAAATAGTTCAATTTTTATTTGGGAGATTTTTATCAAATTTTAGTATAAGGACTTTTCAACAAAGATGGAAGAGACCTAGTGGATTGAGAGAATGTCTTCCCTTAAATAAATAAAAAAAGTAAAGGAAAAAGAAAATGTTAACAATGGATTTCTTTTTTGAGAGCGTTTTTCATAAATCCCATTCCTAACAGTTTTATACCATAAAACCCAAATCATTTTTGATTATTCCATTAGGTCCCATTCAGTGTAGTAAGACCAAAGTACCCTCTCTTCATTTCTCCTACTCATACTCCATTCTGAAAACAAACCATTCTTATTCCATCTCTTCACTCCACAAAATACTGATTTCCCAAAAAAAAACTCATCGTTGGCCCCAAAAAAATCCCAAACCGTAACCCTAGATTCACATCGCCTCACCACTATTGTCCTCCACTGCCCACTGTCGTCGGCCACTGCTATTCCACTTCATCTCACCGCTGTGAAGGTTTACCTCGGAAGGAGGGTGGTTCGTGTTTCCTGTCGGTCGACTGAGTGTAGTCTGTCGATTTCCATACCCACTCACAATGAGGAGCAAAAGTAAGCACTATCATTCCATCCTCTGTTTTTCCGTCAATGATAATATAATGTAATCACCAATATATATTTACATTGCCCTATTATTATTGTTGTTTTTCGTTTTGATTTTGTAATAAACTCCCTATTTGCACTCTTTGTCCATCTTGGTGATGTTGATTTTTTTGTTGAATATGAATAACATTAAGAAACAAATGTACAATTTACATTCATTTCCACCCTCTGTTTTTCAGTCAATGATAACATAATGTAATCACCAATGTATATATTTACATTGCCCTATTATTATTATTGTTTTTGGATTTGATTTTGTAATGAACTCACTATTTTCACTCTTTGTCCATGTTGGTGATTTTTATTTTTTTGTTGAATATGAATAGCAGTAACAAATAAATGTACAATTTATATTCCTTTCCACCTCTCTGTTTTTCAATCAATGGTAACTTAATATAATCACCAATGTATATATTTACATTGCCCTATTATTATTGTTGTTTTTGGATTTGATTTTGGAATGAACTCCCTATTTTCACTCTTTCTCCATGTTGGTGATGTTGATTTTTTTTGTTGTTGAATATTACATTCATTTGTTATTAATGTTGTTTGTGGTTGTGATTTGGTAATGAACTCTCTGATTTTTTCCCTCTGTCAATGTTGGTATTGTTGATTGTTGATGTCCATAGAACCCTCAATCTTCACCCAAAAATATGATGGAATATGATGTAAATATTCACATTGTGACATCAATGGCAATATTCATATTATGAACATCAATGGCAATATTCACATTATGGTTGTCAATCCTCTTTTGGGTCAATGTGAATTTCATTATACATAATGTCAATATTTACATCAGATTGTTAAATATTGATAATGACTTGTTTGTCTTAAATTGTCATGTGTTATTATTTTGTAATACACTCCTTATCTCTTCCCTTGTGTTAATGTCAGACTTGTTGGTGTTGTTGGTTGTTGATGGTCATGAAATAATTACAATCCAAACTTTGGATGGTTGCTAACCCTGTTTTGGTTGCATATGAATTCTTGTAGGCATGCTGTAAATAATAACATCATATTGTTTCACTTGTTATTGATTAATAACAATGTCAATATACACATTCTGAACATAATATCAATATTCACATTATGAACATAATGTCAATATTCACCTTCTGACATCAATGGAATATGATGCAAATATTTACAGAGCTGTTGGTATTGTTGCTTGTTGTAGGTTATGAAAAAATTAGAGCCCCTAATCTTTGATGGTTGTCAACCCTCTTTTGGTTCAATGTGAATCTCATTATACATAATGTCAATATTTGTATCAGATTGTCAAATATTGATAAGGACTTATTTGTCTTAAATTATCATGTGTTATTATTTTGTAAAACACTCCTTATTTCCTCCGTTGTGTCAATGTCAAACTTGTTGGTGTTGTTGGTTGTTAATGGTCATGAAATAATTATAGACCAAACTTTGGATGGTTGTCAACCCTATTTTGGTTACATGTGAATTCTTGTAGGCATATTGTAAATAATAACATTTTATTGTTTCACTTGTTATTGAGTGACATCAATGTCAATATGCACATTCTGAACATAATGCCAATAATTACATTATGAACATAATATTCATATTGTAACATTCTGAACATAATGCCAATAATTACATTCTGAACATAATATTAAAATTCACATTGTAACATCTTTTGATTCAATATGAATTTCATTATACATAATGTCAATATTTACATCAGATTGTTACATATTGGTAATGACTCCAAACCAATGACAATATTAACAGCACAAGACCGTAACCATCACAGACATTTACATCATGTTTTGTTCTTGTAGGTTTGTTGTTATGATGTGTGATTGTTCTCACCTCTTTATGGCAATGTTGGTTTGTCATGTGCTATCACCTCTTCATGCGAACATTTACACAAGCTATTCACATACTATTTCACCATCACCATCCCATTATTCACATGGCATATAATAATTTACACTTTTTATCACTATTCATTTGTGAACAGTAATATTAAATTTGTTTGTATTTGAACAAACAGGTTTTCCCTGTAGATTTGATGGTAAAAGAAAGAGAGAGGAATCCCACGTCAAAGGCAAACCCAATCAAACAGCTAGTTCCAAACAAGTGAACATGAAAAAGGTCAACTACCAGTCTAATATCACTAGATTGGTGAAACTATTGAAGACTACAAAATTTACAAATGGTCAATTGAAATGCCTTAGGAAAACACTATTTTGGCCCTTATTTGATTGTTTGATCAATAATGAAATCGACCTCAACCATTGCATGAAATACGATAATGACTTTGTACATATAGTGCAGACATTCAAGTCATCCAGTGGGAGGTTTTACATCGGGGACAAGAGCATTCAAATTTTTAGAAGTGATGTATTACTTATTTTTGGAGTGGACTGCGGCACCAAGCCAATGGACCTCTCTTATGGTGCAAAACCAATGACCGACATCATACACCGAATGTGCAAGGATGTCAATCGGTTAAGTGTAGCAAAAATACATGAAATTCTGAATGAAGCATTAAAGGGCACAAAGAAACAAGACAATGAAGAGGTTGCAAGATTAGTTTGCATGTATGCATGTGTAAAGCTGTTCTTTTCCACGTCCGAAGAAACAATTGGATAGGCATTCTATTAATACATGGACCCATTAGACAACATGATCAAGTATGACTGGGCTGAGAGCATTCGGCAACCCTGATGGGGTCAGTGGGCCAAAACTGGGAAAAACTCGGACGAGTCACCGGATGAGTTATGTTATTAATGGTAAATCCCATAAATCTTATTCTACATTTAATATGAACATTCACAGGGTCTGTTCACTCAAGTTGGCAACAAAACAAATGTGACACACACATCGGTATACACTGGTGGCAAGGTTGGCATAAGTACATACTGATGTGAATGTTCACGATAGTGTGGAATGTTAGAAACATTCACATCAGTGTGTATTGATATAAACATTGACACCAGTATTTTGCTCATGTTGGTACCAAAACAAATGTGGAACACATATTCCTAGACAATGGTGTGGAAGTTGACATCAATGATGTGAATATTCACATCACTGTTTATTAATGGAAAAAGTCACATTAGTAGACACCGTGTGAATATTCATATCAGTGTGCTACTCATGTGAACATTAACAACAGTGCTTATTGATATGAACATTCACGGTTGTGTTAAATATGCTGAAATCAACATTGATGTTTGTTATTTGTTTCAGTACTGGTTATGTGAGCACACAACCATCTTACAACCTCGCAAACCTAATGCCACTTCGCGGTGTGTGAAGTGGGACCTCACAGCCTTACATACCAACATGAAGTCTATATCTTTGCCGAAGCTTGGTTTAAATGAGGTAAAAGTACACTAAAAAATGTTGTGAACATTCAAATACTGAGACAAGAAACTATGTAACTAACATAATGTTTCCAATTCCAGGTATATGGTGGCAAGCTGATGGCATCCCCAACAGAAGCAAAGATGTACCATCGTACCAATTTGAATGTGGAGCCCAAACATGAGGTTTCGTCGAGTGCACCACCAAAGCAAGATGAAAGCAACGGTGATGAAAGCAAAGACAATGAAGGCAGTGACAATAGGGATAGAATTTCTGGAGATGCAATTGACCTAAATAATGTTAAAAATGACATCAACACCAGCTTTAACAACCCCATTGTTGAGAGAGGTATCATCGTAGCACAACCAAGTGAACCAGACATCGTGGATATACTTATAAAAAAAAACCAAAAAACTTGGGGTCTCGTACGACAATGGGAAGCAAAATACAAACAGTTAGAAGAATCATAGGAGTTGAGGGCAAGGATGATCGCTGCACTTGAAGCCAAATTATTCGACCAATCGGGCCCATCCAATATGGACATGGAGATCAAGAATTGTATGGAGCGGAAGGATACAGAAATTCAGCGATTGACAAAATTGTTCATCAATCTAGAATGCGAAAAAATGATTCTTCAAGACCTTTACGATGATTAGTCCATCCACATTATCACGCAAGCCGAAGCACAAAAGGTTCATGACAGCCTTAAGAAGCATCCCATTGTAGCACTGAAAGACATTCTCAGCCCACCATCTAAGGTAAAGCGCATCAAGCAGAAGGTAAGGAGAGAGCATCACTTTGATGACTTTCAATACCCTAACTTGTCTGGCCAAAAGAAAGGGAAAGAGGGAGCTGAAGAGCAATCCCATACAATCCATATTGTACAAGATGTAGACAAACATCCACAAACAAAGCACCTAACAAAATACAAGAAGTTAACATTGACCAACAAACTGAAGGTTTGGGCCAACATGAGCAAACTCAACAAGTAAAAGGTCCAAAATTTGCACAAGAACGGCAGTGATGAGTAAGTGATTATACACATTGAGATTTAATTTATTTTTATGATGATGTTAAGCTTCACATATGTACTTAAAAGATTAGATCATTTTATAATTGTGTAATGTTAATATTCACATTTTTCGTAATCACAATGCATAGGTTGCTTGTGTGGCAAGGGAACTCAAAGTCTAGAAACGTGTATTTTGATGACATCATATACATCATCAATGAAGAATCAATACACAACAACATATGTCACTCGCAAATGTATACAAAACACACACACATATACTGTAAAGACACTAGAAATAGTGTACTGCCACCTCTCTGTTTATGCAGGTGATAGATGCATATGGCGAAATACTACTCAAATTTCAAGAGCTAGTCAACCCAACTTTAGAGGATTCGGCATTTATCTTTACAAGCACATGTTTGATAACAACTAGACTATTGGTTTGTTTATGTTTGATGTTGATGTGAATGTTCACATAAATAGTATTTGATTTGCATGTTGAATAAATGTAAATGTTCATCTGAACATTATATGATTATATTATTGACTTACTTGCTAGACAGATGTAAATGTTAACGACAACATTATATGACTGATTGAGAAATTAACAGATGTGAACATTCACATCTATAATACATTATAGGACTGATTGAGAAATTAACAGATGTGAACATTCACATCATTCACAATGAACATTGATATAAATACTTGGTACATAATTGTATGTCTATTGTGTGCAGAAAGTCATGCAAGAGTACCTCCCACAAGAGAAATAAACTGATTGATGTACATATCAATGATTATCAAGATCAGAGATACTTGATCTTCTCAATACACCATGACTTCCATCGATTTATCATTGTCTACGATGTCAAAGACAATCTATGGAGGCATTATAACTCACTGCGACTAAGACCCGGCATACATGACCCATATATTGACAAAGCACAAATAGTCGTAAGTGGCTGACACATATAATACTTGTCATGATGTGTATTATTTGAACTTGGACGTATGCACTATATCGCTTTGTGCCTAATATGAAATTTTATTCTTCCCCCTATGATAGAGGGACTACATCGAGGCAGTGGTGCGTAACATTGGACCAGTATCATCACTATAGACCAAATTATCAGGGGAAGATCCATTGTAACCAATCATATCAGTAGACGTTTGTCCTCAGTAAGCATCCGAATCGTAAGCCTCACATCAAATTATACACATCTTCCACAATCATTATACACACCTAAAATTCAAATTATAACAATAACAACTTTGTATTTTCAGGTTGGATTGTGGACCCGTAGTTTGTTACATCATGAGGGTGCATGTATACCGTGAGGAAATTGTTGACAGCCTTAATCGCTTTGAATAGTGTCAAATAAGAGACTCACTAGTACACTTTTTTCTGAATCACAGAAAGAAAGTGCAATATGAAAACCTGTCCACCTATAACTGTTATCCACATTTAAGACAATTTAGTATCAATAGCTTTGACATATTGGAGCAGATTAGCTTGATTATAAATCAATTCGATATCATTGCTTGTACTGGTATTTTTCATTCAATATATGTATATGCATTTTGAGGCCTATTTCATGTTGATCATTCACATTGAGATTGTATTTATTTTTTAGCACATGACATGATGTGAATTTTCATATCATAAAAGGATCAGACACATTCTTATGTTTAAAGCCCCACTCGATGGATGTGAATATTACTGAAAGTATTATTATAACACAATATGACAGGTGTGAATATGATATTTCTTAACACATAAGTCAATATTCACAGCAAATAATTTAATGATGTGAATATTCAGATGATGTGAATATTCACACCACACACATACACGCATCACAATATACACAACAAAATCTCATTTTGCTAACCAAACCCACTCACAATGCCACTATTTTAGGTACTACAAACCAAAAAGATAAACAAATCAATACTACGGAAATTAAAAAAAAAAACACAGTATTATGTTTGGAAAATACATGAACGTTATTCAAACACACTTTATACCCATTGCCACACAAAACGTATTCTTATTCCAAACGTTATATTTTGTGCAAGAATGTTCACATTGTCTACACGACATCATTACAAATGACATACATAGTTGTGCATATTCACATTTGTTCTCATTCACAACAATTGTGAATGTTCACACCATGTTAATCTGTATGCATGTGAAAGTTCACATCGCAAATTATATTCATGTCAACGTTGACAACAATAATGTTAAAAGTTCAACCCATGTGCGAGTATTCATATAATGTGATTATTTTACACAAGTGTGAATGTTCACATCATATATTCATCATTAATACACCAACAAAATGTTAGTTTGCTACCCAAAAAAAAAAACACAAATCAAATACTATTTTTGCCAATGCATTATTATGTTTTCCAACACGACGTAATCTTATTACAACACAATATTTGCCAACACAACACAATCTTATTTCAAAAATCAATATAAGAATCTCATGTATAACACAATGTTGAAATGAAAAATGTACACCCTATATCGGCTCCTTGCATGATTTTCGATTCTGGCTTCCCAACTTATCACATCTTTCGCACCTTATTTGCTTCAGTTTCTCACCCTTTAATGGGATTCTATTCTTTTTTGGCCTACTGGGTGGTCTTTTCGTAGTTGGTGGGTATATAGTGAAGTATGTGGGATTAAAAAATGATTTTTTCACCGATGGTATAGGGAATATGGCACTCGAATAGGCTGCACGATACGTCTCTACATGAAAGTAATGTTCCACATAATCATTGAGATTGTAGCGGCTCTTCTAAATAGCAATAACAGCATGGTCACATGGGAATCTGTTGATTAGCCATTTGAAGTAAGAACACGTACGCCTTGCAATATCAACTGTAACAGATGGTATCGAATGAACCTCAAACATATCCTCATTGGCTTTGCTAGCTTGCCAAGACCTGCTGTCGTTGAACGAATCAAGAAGCATTGTTTCGAATGTAGGACAAATAAGCTCATTCCACTTATTTTCTTAGTCACGCCACGCAGACATTTGCCGCATCAATTGAGTACGAATTGTGTCTACTATCTGAGTGATAGAACGATTGCGTGTTTCTTTAATTCAATTATTAAATGACTTCGCTACATTGGATGTCATCTCCCCATAACGCATACCCTTGCACAACATCACAAACATTGTACAATGCTGAATTTAATTTCTTCGAAACTGAATATGAAATTTCACATCGCCACAGAACAAAACTAAAATTTCACATTGCTACCATTCTAAACTTGACAAATAGAATACATTAGGAAACTGTTATTACCTGAAGTACGAATTCGCCTAGTGTTCAGGTGCCAACTTCTTGAAAAAACTACGTGCTCGTTACTTACCCTCCTCTTTTAATTTCCTAAGCATGGAACCCTACCAAAGTTGGCTCATAAGCATAGTCACCCAAACTACTAACCAAGTATTCTCTAAATCCATTATCAATTCCCTTCATCCGGTCTCTTAAATTGTTCTTCAAGTGTTGTAAGCAATAACCGTGGTGAGTCGATGAGAACACCTTCGGCATCGCTTTTAACAGACCAAGATTACAGTCCGAAATAAAAGTAATCTGACGCTTACCATCAACAACCTTCCCAAGTTTGTGCAAGAACCACGACCAATTGGTTGTAGTCTCTGAATTAACAATCGCAAATGCAACAGAGAATAGGCCTACAACACAACACCATTAAACAACTGATCACAATATTCCAATGTAAATATTAACACAAGTAGCTTATAAAAACATTATAAAGTAAACAGGGCATGTGAATGTTCACACTATGTAACGGTTAGTTATATATCCACACTATGCCGCTCAATGTAAATATTTACATGGCTACATAGCTAAAAAAAATACTAACCATTGTTTCCATCTTTCATCGTTGCCGCAAGTAGCTGACCTTTGTACTTTCCTTTGAGGAATGTTCCATCCAGGAATAACAAAGGCCGATAAGAATTGTACCTAGAAATACACGCAGCAAATGATACAAAGAAATGACAAAACTGTTGACTATTTGCGTCATAGTCAATATTAACATAACTCTCCGGATTGTAACGTGTCACAACATCCGAGCACCATCGCAGCTAGTAAATGATAATGAGTGATCTCCATGAATTTTCTCCACGCCCAACCATACCACGTGGTAACTCACATCTAGCCCATAATTGTCACGACCCAAACCCGCCCCTATAGGTTTAGTGACGTAACCGACTAGTAATCCTTGGATTACCAAAGGCCTCTTAACAGAATAACATATAATTAGGGGCTACAAAAAGCTAAAATACAAAATTTACGGAGTCCATTGAGCTGTGTTAACATACATGAGAAATAAATTTGAAACTTTATATACAATGTACGTATATAACGTCATATTACATAGGGTTTACGGCAACATGCAAATACAATCAAAAAGGGGTACGTAACCCAAAGTATAGATAGACAAACAAACACAACATCTTTAGTAAAGTTCACAAAATTAGACATCTCAAAAGGGGAACCTCCCTGGGAGGCACGGTGGCTGGCTGACCTAAAATTCCATGCAGCAGCTTAGGCCTGGTCACGCGCTTGCTCACCTACATACATAATATAAAAAGTGAACGAAAGCCTAGTGAATAATAACAGAGTAAAGGGTTAAATGAATGATGTCCCACAACTAATTCAGTAAACCAAAAAATAGATTCACACGCACGTTTTTGTTCGACTCATAATAAAAAATCAGAGTTTAAGCTTAATCTTACATAGTACATCCGTTAGCGCTAACAGATTGCATTCAGAGCGTCCAAGGTCATACTTGTCAGTTTCATAAATAACCTCTGGCCGGGTACTGATAACTTGTCAGTTCCACAAAGAAACCTCCGAACTGGGAACAAATAACTTGTCAGTTCCATAAGGAACCTTCGGTCGGGTATAGATAACTTGTCAGTCTCATAAAAGAACCTCTGGACCGGGAACAGATAACATACTTGGACTATTGCCACGAATACTTGTCAGAAATTGGATAATCATTCATTGTACAGAACATATCATTTCAAAAAATAGATCTTATTTCATCATACATAAAATAAATAAAGCTGAACATAGCTTTACTAAGTTATTACTCACAGTTGGCTCCAAAGCAAACAGACAGGGTAGGCAAATCAGATATCTTGTGGCGTGTGACCTACACAGTTACAGAACGAACACGTACTGAATTACACACCCGAAATCATTAACCGTATCTTGGTGTGTTTTTATTTCTTATCCTCATTATCAAGTCTTATTCTTGGTCTAAGAATGGCTAGGATGCAATGAGGATACTAAAATGCACTTAGAAACACTAAACAAAATTTGTTAAAAACAGGGGTCCTGCTCGAGCGCAACTTACTTTGCTCGAGCGGACATGCAAAAATGTGAGTGGTCGCTCGAGTGCAGCTTACATCGCTCAAGCGATCTGTAAACTCTGCAAATGTACTGGTTGTTTGATTTTTCTGCTCAACGCTTGCTCGACTCTCGCTTGAGCGTGCGACTTAGGTCCTTGCTCGAGCGTAACTCTTGTCACTTGAGCAATCTGCAAAAATAATAAAGTTTTGGGAACTTTCATTTCATGCTCGAGCCAACTTTTGGTCGCTCGAGCGGAAGTACAAGATCTCAGAGTGGTCGCTCGAGCGTAGGTTCTGTCGCTTGAGCGGAGAAGCAGAATCTAAATTTTTCAAATTACACTCCCAAATTCAAAACTCTACCAAAACACATCAAAACTCATCTCTGGGCCTTATACTTGAGAAAACACATTTATACTTGGAAAACATTGAGAATTAAAGATCATTTCATGAAATCAAGGCCCAAAATTATGCCAATTGTTCAAAATCCACCAAGGGACTTTAAGAACATGACATGAATGCTACATGCATGAAATAGTTTGAGCTCCAAGTGTCTAAAACACAATCAGATGATGTGTTTAGCTCAAAAACATATTGAATCCTACCAAAATATGAACATACATGGGACAAATTCTTAGACAACATGCTCTAATTTCCATGTGATGCACATGCATGCATGTATCTTCTTCTTTTCTACTTCTATCAACTGAATTCTTGCTTCAATTCTCTTAGTTCTTTTGAATTCATGAGTTAAGTACTCCAATTACACAACTAAAGGCTTAATTTCTTACCTTAGGTGCTCAATTATAGCTTAGATGTGTAGATGTTTTAGCTCTCAAGCCAATTCTTCACTTTCCCTTCCAAGTCTCTCCAATTCTCAAGCTTTGATTCAATTCCTCCTACACACACTCTCTCTCTCTCTCTCTCTCTCTCTCTCTCTCCCATGTTTGTAGGCTCAAAAAAAGATGACATGAGAGTGTAAAATGTAATTAAGAGCTCACTTGTGCCTTATATAGGCTTGATTTAATTAAGCTTAATTAACCTTGGGTTAGGCCTAAGTAGTTGACATTATTTTATTCTAATTAATTCGTTTCAAATCGAATTGCAATTAAACCTACCATAATGTTCTAAAAATTCCAACTAACACATAGAATAAGTCAATTTTGTGGTCGGATGCCGATAAGGCTTTCAATTCACCAAACGAAACATAAATACAAACAAATATTTCTACGATAAACAGATATAAACACAAATGCAATGCACATGTAATTAACTCAGGATTTTAGCTTAATTACTTATTAGGCATAATTAAGTATGGATTATCATTAATCATGGGTCAGGATTATTACAATAATCCCTCTTCAAAATAGTCACCACCTCACACGGCCGAGTCAACGACTTGTCCCTCACAATTTCATATATAGTACTCGACACCAAATCAAAACTAACTCTTGGATTCTTCAATATTCGGACATTCATACCACAACTATGCACATCACTGAACCTCTTGATGTAGAAAAAATCATTTGCTCGTTGTACTCTACAATGTATAACTCACAAGCAACCTCTCTCCTCGCACATCGTACACACTGTAGTAACCCTTGTTGTCTCGTTCTTGACATATGTAAACTGAAACCCGCATTGGATTGCATACTTACATAAAACATCACGAAGTTCTTGTGCACCTCCTATAAACCATTGTCCCACATGTGTAATACCATTTTCCCAATGGGCTGACAACAACACCTTGTCTTTATGGTGGCAAAATCTCCGGAGTGCATCAATTTCTTCCTCACCCCCCACGCGCAACGACCCAGAGCTACTCGACTGACCAATATCACTTTTCAAATCAACGACAACCTCTACATGGTGTAACCCTATTGATTTGGCAAGCAATAACATGTTCTAAAATTCTTCGTCATTGTCCAAATCACACCTCCTAATCCCAGGTAGTCGATAGAACAATGAAACAGAACAAGCAGACAACTCGTCCCATTTTTCACACAAACACTCCACCAAACACAAATAATACAATCAGCGAACCACATTTATTACAGTTGAACTGCAACCATATGTGTACACTAACATCATAAAGGTATCCATATCCTGTAAAAACACAACAAAACAAAAGTCAACAATCACGTAACAACCATACAAACAATAATACATAATCCATACTATATGAACATTCACACTATGCAAACTAAATGCCTATGTGTACAGTTCTACTGCTAAATCCATAATGAAAACTACCACCACCATCCTTGCACAACATAAAATATTTTACAAGTTCAAAATCACACCACTAAAATGATATCATAGTACACAACATGCATACAACCCTTCATAACCTCATATTAATAAGATGTGAATATCCACATTAAGCACGCATCAAAAAATCATCAAAAAGTCACTTGCATTACCACATGCATCAAAACATAATATAAAACGAACATACATTCATACACAATATGCCTATATGTACATTTTACACTGCTAAATCCAAACTCAAAATATCACCATCCAAGGGCGGACCTAGGATTCGTCGATGAGATGGGCTAATATTAAGGTAAAATTATACAATATATTTTAAGTATAACCACATAAGAAAAAAAAGAATTTAATAATATAATCTAGATTAATATATAAATTTATTGGTTAGAAACAATCTAACTAAGTTGTGCTCGACGAGTCTTTAAAGATTCGAATTCATCGATTATAGAATCTAGATCAATTTTCAAAGTAAGGTCTTGTTCAAGGTAGAGAGACAAGCAATCAGCAAGAAACTCATCCCATTGAATTGCGAATGGCAGTTTTAACATGTTTTATACCCGAAAAGCTCTTTTTGTAGTCGCCGTAGAAACAGAAAGGGTCGACACAAGAAGAATCAATTTGTAGATCATGGTGTAATGCTTGAACTTTCTTGTCACAAATAGTTCTGGGCACAAATCGATAAGGGTAGATATCTTATGAAACTCGGGATCACAAGCAACATCAAGCTTATAATGCATTAATTGACATCTTAAAGCATGGATGTCTTGAGAAGTGAAATCTTAGGGATAAAATTTCTTAGCATGATTGCAAATATTGTCCACATTAAAAGATCTAAAATTGCCACTAGGATCCAAAGTCGAGCTAAAAGAAAGAAGTTGCACTACCCCATGATTAAATCTATGTTCTAACTCTATCAATTGAAAATCAATTGTAGAGTTGAACATGTCAAAGTGATAATGATGCTCAATTGTAATGTGATTTTGTTGACGACGACGACTCGAACTTTAATAATTCCCTCTCGCCTTGAACTTTAATAATTCAATTACATTACCTTGATTCAATGAAGTCAGGCTTTCATCATGACCTCTAAAACCAAGTCCTTGAAGAGCAAGTACTTGAATGGTTTCAATTGTTGCCTTTACCTACATTCGATTCTTCAAAATCTCTTCTTTTAATTGCGCATTCAACACTTTTTCCAATGTGTTAGGAAGATTTCTTTAAATTGTCATGACTAATAACACAATGACTATGCGATGAAGATGCAAGTCTAACATGAAGCAAAAAAACACATTTGGATCCTTCATTTATTCTCTTCCAATTGTTAAACCCCTCATCAACAAGCGAAAAATGATTGATCAACTTATTTGGCTGATCAAACAAAAAGCATGAAAAACAATATGCTTTATCCTTTGAAGGAGAATACTCTAGCCAAGAAAATTGTTTAAACCAAATAAGTTGGAATCGGTGATTCTGCTTTCCAAATGAGGACCTAGGATACTCAAGTTTAGGTTGATAAGACCCCAAGTTCACATAAGCTCGTCTAACCTCATCCTGTTAATTAACCGGATATTTACAAATTTGCAAGCATAAACCATAATCTCGTTCAATAATAGTTGAATCAAATTCACTTGGTTTATTTGCTTGAGGCATGGAATGCGGTTGCACATCAGAAAATGAGATTTCAACAACATTGGATGTTGTACTACTAGACTTCTGTTTTGATTGATAGAATGAGAAAAGGATTTTGCCTTTTTTTAGTGGTGGAGGTTCCATTATTTATAACCTAATTTTTTTAAAAAATAAAAATAAAAATTAGCCATATTTAATATTAAACCAGAGTATATTCGCAATAAGTTTAAATATTAGGGTTTTTATATATATCCTCAATAATTTTTATATATGTCCAAAAAAACTCCTTCAAAGTTCACAAACTAAGAGCAATATAGAACATTGAACAAGGCAGCATCATAAAAAAAACTAAGAGCAATATAATATTTGTTGTATAATGATAACATTTTAAAACCATTGTTAATCAAATCCATTCTCAACCAACGAAATAAAATAATTGGTTAATTAAACATGCAAAAATGTTAGGAAAGTGAAGGTGCTGTAGGCTGCTGGAGATGACGGAGAGAGGGCCGTTGCCTATCTATTGGAAGATGTGAGGATTGTTTTGGAAGATTTGTTTTTTAAACAAATACAAACCTATTGGGCCGTCTATCTATTTTTTTGTATAAGTATTGAGCTGCTATTGGGCTGCCTATCTAAAAAACAAATAAAAAAACTATTAGCCCTTATTAGGAGCTAGACTGGGAGAGGTTGGGAGGTTGGGCTGGAAAAAATAATTTCTTCAGATTTTTTAAATTTTGGACTGGACTGCAGCCATCTATGCCCAGCCATAGGTCCGCCCTTGTCACCATCATCATTGCCAATAAGATGTGAACATCCATATTGTTCACTTAATCTGAATTATGAGCCACGCAAAGTGCATATAGATAAATAAAAACAGAGCATCTGATCTATATACTTTAAACACCATAACATCCAATCCATCACATAAATCAAAACATAAATTGAACATGCATTCACCACCAAAATAATACTAACCTTGATCATCGAATCCTGCACTCGTCCTCTACCTTGAAAACAATGAATTTGAACTAGGTATACTCCAAATAATGTCATAACCGAACATTGTTCGAAAGAGTCACAACAATAACAATGAAACCCTAGCACACACCAGCTTTTCAACGAGCCAGCAAAATTGAAACGTATCCAACCGAATCAGAATTAGAACAAAAAAGCGTGAATACAACAACCTATCAAAACAGAATGAACAAAAAATAAGGAAACGTCTATATCTGTTATGTGTATCAACAATATATATATATATATATAATGGCATAATAGTCCATTAAAAATAATAAAATGAGAAAAAAGGATATCATGAAATAAAAAGATAAATATATGAGACTAATCAGACTATACTAATCCTTTGTGGACTTAATGGGTTACAATAAGTCTAAAATGGATTTATCAATAAAAATTCTTTCTTTTTTTTCTTTTGTTTTTATGCCTTTTAATAAATTTTCTATTAGATTTTGATTAGTGAGGTCTTTTTTTTATTTATTATTATTATTATTTTTGGTTTCAATTTGCTGAATTCCAAAAGTAAGACCTTATGCCATTGCCTTAATGGCAAAATAACGATTGAGTTGTCATTAAGTCAATTGTGCTACACTCTATATATTTATATTAAATATTTCATTAAAAAAAAATTAACAAAAATTATATTCAATCAATCAAAAAGTAATAGAGGCCATGACTTGGAGTGATGATACTCGTGAAAAAGTGGAAGAGGGAGAGAATGCTTACTCGCTACCTTCCTCAAAGGAGTATGTGGTCCTTGTACATTGTGTAAAATCTTTACTCAATCGATAAGTAATCTAAAAATGTTGTGAGTTTCATTGTAAATTTTACTACATAAGGAATAAATAAAATTAATTGGCCTTCAAATCTACATATTTTCTTTGAGACCCATTCAACAACACTTGATAGATTTGTCAACCTATGAAATCATGCATGGGTTGTTTAAATATCTTGATGTCCATCCACATAGACAATATTATCAAGATTTTCATATATATATATATATATATATTTGTCATTATCAATGTTTCCTATCATAACCTTTCCTATTTTTTTTTTTCTTCTTTCAGGCAAGACAGGATGAAACTTAATTAGATTATGAACCAGATTATGAATTTATTAGGAATAACTCTCATAAGTAAGGGGTTGTTTGGAGTGTTCTAAATAAGTGTACTTTTTGTCTTTTTGGACTAAAAAATTGAGAAAAAAATATGGATGCTTGGGTTAACTTTTTGACTTTTTATGAAAAAATGTGTATTAAAAAATTGTATAAATTAGTGTGTAGGGGAAAATTAGAATTGGGAGTTGTGCAGCTGTAATTTTTGACTTTTTGTGAATAGTGATAACTTTTCAACTTTTTGAGTAATTTTTTGACTTTTTGACTTTTTGGCAACTTATCAAACTTGGCCTAAGTGGACAATTCATGATTTACCTCAACCCATACCCAAAAATCATACAATTCTTATCTAAAATGAATTTGACATTACAAAACATATAGACTTGTTTGGTGAATTTTTTGTCGAAAACTTTTTTCATAAATTTTTTTCTAAAATCTGTCCCATTTTTTAAGTAACATCAAAAAGTTATTTCCGCAATGTCAAAAACAATTTTTTGTGCAAAAATGAAAACAATATGAAGACAATGGTGTTTTTGAAATTTTCAAAATTTTTTTTTGGTTTATGAAAATAAAAAACAAAAAATGAACATTATATATAACAAAATATAGATATTTATCCTCAATAGAAATATACTGCTAGTTTCCTATTGAGTTTTAATTTCCTTTTTGTAGTTGTCAACCATAAAGAGCTACTCCCTACAGTTATGTGATGTCTACCTTACTTATGATTTCGTTGTATAATGCTTCCTATGATTTGTGTTTCTAGATAATTGACTTGCTTTGCAATATCAAAACTACTACTCTAAATAAATGTATTTTTACCTAATGTGTGCTAAAGATTTGAAGAGTGAATAAAGGGAAAAAAAAAGTACCCAATGTGTGTAATTTACTCTCTTTGTATTGTAATGGAGCTTGTATCCAAAATTATTTATGTCAATTAACAGCATTATATGTTTGTTTTCATGCTTGTTTATATCTATGGTAAAAAATATATTGCAATTTACTCTTTATTGAAATGTGATTGACTAATAATAATTCTGCATGCAACAATGAATTATTGTTTGAATATGTTAAGAGGAGATTGTATTTCATTTAAAGCAAGTTTTTGTTACAGAATCCTAAGAGTCGATACCTTGATTTATGTTAGGGAATCCAAAGTGTCCAATCAATACATGTTATTTCAAATATATGTTATTTCAAATATGCATATGCTTAAAGGCTTAAACATATGGGGGTGGATCCATCTACCATATATTGGCTTAGTTTGGAAAGTGAGTTGGCTTTTTAACTTTTTAATTTTTTTGACTATTTTAGCCTGGGTTAAAAAACCTGATTTGAGAAGGGTTGTTGGCATTTTTAACTTTTTTGTGAAAGAAAAAATATAATAATTATGGGTTAAATGTAATATTTTGTATTATTAAGACTAAAAAACTCATTTTATTTTTTGTGACTATTTTAGCCCCAAACCCACCTTTCAAATGGGTGTTTGGGAAGTGAATTTTTTTGTAAGTTTTTTTTAGTTATAAGATATTATTGGAGAAATCTTTTTTTTTGTGTTTGGAAAGATAATTGGGTTTTTTTGTGATTGGATGAGATGTTTGTAAAAGAAAAAAATGAAATGATCTGAAATTTGATGTGATATTTTATTTAGATTTGTTTTTCTTTAGTTTTGTAACCAATTTGTTTTTAGTGAAAAAAAACAAAAAAAACCACAAAAAACTTCCTTCCCAAACACCCCCTTGCCTTTTCTTTTGCTTTTCTACCGATATGGAGCCTTTTTACCTCTCATATTTCTTAAGCATTGAAGTGTAAAAATGGTGTTCAAAAGTCTCCAAGTAATCATGCTTGAATACCTTCCAAACCTAAGTGGTTTTTGCACAAGAGACGACTTTCCTTTTGAATGGTCATCCTTGGAACAACTAAGAGTGAGAGAGTGGCCCAAAATGAAGATTTTCGATGCCGCGGCCACTACTTCCAGCGGGATCCAAAGCACACCAACACTGAAGGAAGTTGTATTTGATAACTTGGAGAAAATACCGCTACAGGGAATGGACTTGAATCAGTTTGTGCAAATCCATTTCAAAGCAGAGGTAATTCTATTTTATACATTATTATGTAATTGGGAAATTCTACACTTTAGATATGCCACTGATTTTATTCATACGACTTGGCACCACATTTCATTTGAAGTGGACTGAAGGTATAAAATTTTCAAGAATTCCATAGAAATTCAGTTTGTGAATCAGTAAGTGTATGGAAGTCTTATGTTGAGCTATGATTACCTGCCGGATGAGGAATCCAAGTCCTGCTTGTTGCTTTGTGTTTTGTTTCCTGAGGAGGCTAACGTCTCAGTAGAAATTTTGGTTCGATATGACTGTGAGAAGTTGGAGGACATTATTGTAAAGAAAAACCTAGGGAACGAAGAACAAGAAGCTACAGTTGATAAGATGGTGTTCAAAAATCTAAAAAAAAAATCGGAACATCTTTCACATCTCTATAGTTTCTGTACCAGGAGATCTACTTTGAATGGTCATCCTCGGATGAGTAATTGAGAAAGATTGCTCTAAAATCAAGACTTCTACTTCTGCCGCTCCCTCCAGGGTCCAAAGCAAACCAAAACTAAAGACAGTCAAAGTGGATGATGTTGAGATAATGTTCTTCTGATTATGCAAACGCACTTCAATGTCAAGGTAATCTCTCTCTCTCTCTGGTTTTCTGGTTCCTGTTTGTTGGTGTCTTGCCGACTCTTTTTATTGATGTACATTGCCGTGTTTACTTTGCAACAAATTCAATTTCATCAATAAATTTCCCTTTTCCTGATCAAAAAAATAAAAAAATAAAAGAAATTCTGAAGAACACAATGTACGGCGTTTGTCCAGAATATTTAACCCAAATACATGGACCCTGTTTTGACATAGAAGTGAAATATAAAGGCTTGTTGAGTTGAGTTGAGTTGAGTTGACTTTTGAGAACCATCAAACAAACATTGCAGACCTTCAGTACCAGTGAACAATGACTTCACAGTTTATTGTTTGCTTAAAAATGGTTTCACAAATTTCTATTATATTCAGAAAGCAGAGACTGCTTTTGAAGAGCGATCTGAGAACCAATTAACTTTATCTCGATGGAGGCTCTGTTAATGCTCACCTTTTAGCTTGTGTGCACTTCAGTTTGTGTGTGCATGCTTGATGCTAGATGAAGTACCAATGGAACTCACCTTCATAATTATCATAGTTAATTTGTTTTTTTGTTGCAGCAAGTATTGCTAGCAGTGAAGAAGGCTGAGATTGTACAGGGATGTGCTTGCTGTCCTTAGTGTTTCTGAACAGGAGCCTCAGTTTGCACTATTTGGATGCTAATTTAAATAAAGTTCAGGTTTACATTTTAGGCTTTGAATTAGTCATCTAAATTCGACATTGTGATATACTTGATTGTATTGTACATTTTCATAATACCTTGTGATCTATAGAAGAAAGTCTTTTCAACTCTAATGCTCCTATTCCAATCGCTTAAATTACTTAGCTGGATAGAGTTAGCAAAAACTACTTTATTCACTCCTATTCCAAAAAGAAAAAGTCGGAAAAGCTCATCTTTTAATTATTTGACAGAGTAATTGATTGAGAATTGGGGTTTTAATATTTATTTGTGTTCTCATCCAATTCAAGGTGGACTGTCTACATGCTTGTGCACACATACATTAGTAGTAATTTTCCACCTAACAAAAACCATAACAAAACAATTGGGATTTGGGAGCAAATTTAGCTGGAATAGGCAATTTGACTAAAACAGAGCAGTAAAATTGCAGCCCAACTCCATTTACCAGTAACTGTAAAAACACTGCTAACTGTGCTATTGAACTGTTGTAAGGTTCTTTAGTGGACAGCTCACTTGTCTTCTAAATTCTTATCATTATATCTGTCATCATCATTATCATCATTATTTATACATGTAGACTCATTGCCTTTGTCTGTCTATGTGAAAATTCAGTGAGTCAAGCCTGTGTATAACATTTTTCTCAAGAAAAGGAAAGAATATCAAAAGGAAAAGGAAAAGGAAAAGAGAAAAAGGAGGAGCTAGTATATGTTTTTTGCCACCTTTCATCCCTGGATGCAAAGTATCAAACATTGTGCCAGCATACATCAAACCAAGAAAAGAATATTTTCATCTTCTTAACAATAGAATATTGGGGTTTCCATCTCCATTGTGAAGTTTGCAGCAGCTATTTGCCTTTCCCGTAATTGTTTACAGAAAGAGAGGTAAGCTTTGAATTCTAGCTTTGCCCTTTTCAATAATTTATGAAATTGAATATATAAATAATGCTAACTGTTGTCCATTGCTTATTTTATTCATAATGCAAAGGTAACTATGTCTGAGTTAAGTTGAATTGTGTAAAAAGCTAACTGTATGTCTACATGAGCTAAGTTACATTGCATTCTATTCATAATGCAGAAACGTAAGGTGCATTGAAAATCTAAATATTTTGGCATTTTCTTTACCTTAATGACATGTGAGTTGCGATTAGCATGACCCACAATTCATGTATGTAAACATACAAAAAGCAACTTAGCTCAAGAATAGTAGTTCTTTTTTAGTGACCTTTTAGTATGTAATTTTTTTCCCCCCCTGTATCTGAAGTATTAAATAGCTCTAAATTGTGCCCCAAATAACACCATATTGTCCATGCAAAAAATAAAAAATAAAAGGCAAGAAAGAAAGATGAAGAAAGAAATAAATCATCTTCAATATTCATCATGTAAGTTAGTTTCGGCGAAAAAAGTTGTTCTCATATTTTAGTGTTTGGTACAATGGAACATAGAAGTCATTGGAAGACTTTTTTCAGCATTCAAGAAGATGACCTAATTTGGATGGAAAATGTTTTTCATTTTTTAAAAGTAGAAAACATTGCACAAACATTTTCTGGATCTAACGAGACATACCAATCTTACTAATGACACTACCACCCTACCATATCCTTTAGCTACCATAGAATATCAAAGATTCTATGTCAAAAATTCAATCCAAAGATTTTAAGTGTAAGAAGTAGATCCAGACACAAGTTTTCTTGTTATTAATAATAGTAATATTCTAGCAAATTTCGGTGTTGCTTGTTCAATATTTTTCCTCAGACATGGCAGATATTTTGATTTACATTGTAAAAAAGTTAATGTTGTTAAATTGTTTGTGAAGCCAGTTAAACATTAATTCAATTGTCTGATTTATCAAAAGAAAAAGGTTGGAAGTCTAAGAAGTGAAGTTGAAACATTAGAGGCTATGAGCGATAGGGTTCAGGGATTCATTTATCTAGCAATTAGGATTAGAGAAGAAATTCATGAAGATGTCAAGCACTAGATTGAAAAACTTAATGGGTTCATAGGAAGGGCTAAAGAGTCTTTGCAAGGTGGAAGTAATGTGAACGAGAGTGTTTTAATAGGTGGTTTTCTTAGTTGGTCACACTTTTGTTTTATTTTATTTATTTATTTTGGACAGATGATTTGGTCACATGTTTTCGGCTAGGAAAAGAAGCAAAAGAGAAAATGGATGAGGCTAAAATGCTATGGAAAGAAAGCAACTTCAATAACAAATCCAGCTCTACACGTCCTTGGGGATATAATTCATACCCTTAGAAAGGCTCTTTACTTATGAGACCACAAATTTGGCAATGTCAAATGACAAAATCAATTTCTTTGGAATACATGGTATTGGAGGTTGTTCGAAAGACAACTTTGGTAAGAGAAATTAGGAAAAAAAAAAAGAAAAGCTAAATTGGATAAGCTTTTGATGGCTATAGTGTCTTGGCACCTAGACATTAAAAATATTCAGGATCAAACAGCTGACGTGTTGGGTTTGAGAATAATTGATCGGCCAAATGAAACTGAAAGATCAATTATATAATGTGCAAGACTCAAGGATGTCAACAGGATCCTTGTTATATTGGATGATGCTTTCAGAAACACTGCTAACTCTGCCATTGAGCTGTTATTTGTGAAACTGCATCTTCATTATGTATTTTGTTTGGGACTCTGAGACTCTCATTACTAAGGACGAACAATATGAAAATGTTCAGACACATAAGTCCAAACAGAGAGTCACTGATAAGACATAGCTTGTCGTAGGGTTAAATTTTGTTCGGTCCTATAAGTTCGAATAAGTGTAAAATGTTTGGTTATTTAGTGTCAAACGTTCAATCTATTCAAGCCTTTTCAAGCTCAGTCCAGCCAACAATAACCCACAATGACATGGGGTCAACCATCCAAATAAAGTCAAAGAACTTTAAGGAGGCTTGGCAACAGCCCAAGAAAAAAAGCCTCCAGACCGGTCCACTTTTGGCTCATTTCAGCAGCGGAACAACCCCAAAACACATGGGCAAGTGCCTCATGGACTTGGTACAAAACTCAAAGCAAACAATGGCTCAAATTCATTACTGAAGCTAAGAAAGAGTCATTTCACCCCAACAAAACCAGCTTTCCAACCTTTTCAGCAGTAGCCCGCGGCTGCCCAACCGCAATCTAAAGCTTGGGAGACAAGCTAGAGTTGAGCCTAGTACCTCCCATGGCTTGGTCCAACCTTACTCGGCGTTGAGAGATCAGCCTAGCCCAATTCAGCAAAGGCCATTTTCGACCCATTTCTCCCTAAAAAATTGAGGGACTAGATCATTGCGATGATCTTCAGATATGTTGATAAGTGGCCAACTCATATCTAAGGGGGATACTTTTGGAGTAGTGGTTTGGTAGGCGTGAAAGTGCCCAAAGTCCAAGTTAGCATCCTCTAGTAGAGGCAACAAAGGATAAAGAGCCAGTTGTCCTATAGACTTTTGGATACTTAGGACAGATATGTGCTATCAACTTCATATTGGCTGAATTCCTTTCAGTCATATCACCCTTTTTCAATTCTATTTAGCAACAGTTATTGTTGAATATGTTTAATGTAAATGTAAAAACTCCACCAAGTGTGGTAGGTGGATGATAGTGTGTTAGGTTTAGTGCTATAGGTGAGTGGTAAGTGAGTGCTATATTTAGTGCTCCATTTACCCTAGTGCTCCATTTACCCTAATGCTCCATTAAGTTAGTTTAGTGCTCCATTTAGGTTAAATTAATTCCTCCATTGTATCTCATTCTCCCTATAAAAGAGAGTTCATTCTCTCCATTGTAAACACACAATATCAATCAATCTATCAATGAATCAATAATATCAATACACTAATTTCCTACATGGTATCAGAGCGGGTTTAGCACCTAGTATCTTTCGCTTCACCGGCGGGCGGCAACCTCGCCTTGGCCGCCCGCCGGACCTCAACCTACTTCACTTGGTTTCTTTTCTTCAAACACCGGTTCCTCAGCCGGTACAGCATTCGTTGCTTCAGCTGCCTCTTCAGCAGCAACTTCAGGTTCCTCAACAACTTCCTTAATCTTGGCTTCCACTGTATTATTCTGATCACTTCCACCATTGGAAGCTTTTTTAGCTTCAGAGACACCTCTTTCAGATGTCCCCTCTCCACTATTCCGTCCCTTCTTCCACAACCAATGGAATTTTCCAGACATAGGCTTCCTCTCCTTCATAGCTGCGACTGGTTTTCCCATAGTATCATTATTCTGTCCACAGTTCAAAGAGACATCCTTTGAAGAATCCAGTCTAACACTCATTGTTTTTCTTTAGAGTCTTCATTCAATACAGATTTAGAAGAGACACCCTCCAGAGAATTTGAAACTGGAGAAGGCGGGTCCTCCGCAGGGGTCCTATGTAACTCAGCATTGCTTCGTTCATCATCATTTTCATCACCAGATAGATTGGATGTAACACTACTTTGTTCTGATTGAATTTCATGGACACTACGACTTGGTGAATTTGAGAAAAGATAAGAGTTCTCTTTGCTGCCAGCATTTCCATTCAAATATCTATCCTCAGCTGAGCAAGGGAAGTTCTTACCATTACTATCTTTCCCATGCACCTCAACTTCTACAGAGGGAGGATCTTTCTGGCCCAAGTCTTCATTATACCTTATTTTTTTTCTGAATCTTCATCCGACCCAAGCTGTTGGGACAAATCATCCAACAAATTTCTCCTCACAGATAACTTGGGGTCCATTTTGCTGCTGTCAACCTTTGGTGGGGATGGGGCGGATTCAGTTCTAGAAAGACTCAATCTCATTTTCTCTGTCCAACCATTTTTGCGCTTAGGAACTTGTTGCTGCTGCTGGTGCAGTAGTTTCTACTGTAAAGGAAGCTGTCTCTCTCTCATATTAATATATAATACATGGCTTCTTGTTCTTCCATGGCTGATGCAACTTCATGCTACTGTGCCATTGTCTTAGTGGCTCTCATGATGATGGGGACTGTTAAAGAGAGCTCTCTCGTCACAGATGAACCAGTCAGAGGAAAACACTTCTCAGTACATCTTGAGAACTGCTGCCATTAAAGCTTTGCGATCTTTCCGCAGCAACCCCACCAACTAGAGAGAGAATAACCCAAAAGAAAAAGAAAACAAAAAAACAAAGAGTTGCCTGATCTCTTCCTCTCTCTCTCTTATATTAAAGTCCCATCTTTTTATTTCTTTATTTTTTTTATCCATTATTTTCTTTTATTTTATTTTTATTCTCAAACAAAACACCACCAACAACATTTTCCAAACTTGTCATTTATTCATCTCGGGGATCAACCCCGATCACATTTTTACACAAAAAAAAAAAAAAAAAAAAAAAAAAAAAAAAAAAAAATTCTCACCAAAACAAATCAACCACAACCTACTACCACCACAACAAAAACCGGCCTTATTTTTTCGCATCTTCTGCCGATCTTTTCCTCTTGCCTTTGTCTTGGGCGTCCCTTGCCGGTGCTACCTCCGTGTTTCCCACGCCGCCGAGCACATTCACTTCCCGTTGCTCCTCCACCGTCACATATGGCGGCCCTCCAAATCTGAGCATCACGGTGGCCTTAAACCGCCTCCTTGTTCTCGCCCTTGAGCCCACATATCTCTGCTCGGGCATCCTTATACATGCCCCAGCAGAGCGATTAAGCGTTAATCATTGACCTCATTAGTTCTACTCTGGCCGGTCAGCAGGTTGTTGACGCCCGTCATGGTCTCAACGCATGACCTTAATGTGTAATTCGCCTCGATATCCGATTGGCGACCATTATCCGCTCCATCGACACCATCGGATAGTTCAACGGCGCAAAACCAGGGGGGCTTGGTCCAAGGGCTCTTGGTTGAGGTTCAAGGGCCATATTCTGGGTTGTGGCCTCGTTGAGGTCGGGAAAGAGAGTAAGACCACGGGACGAAGAGGCTATGTTCTGGGTCACGGGACGGGAAGAAGAAGCCATTTTCAGGGCAACAGAGTGTTTCAGCGATACAACTTTCAGCGATACAACTCTCAGAAAACAACAGAGTGTTTCAGCGATACAACTCTCAGAAAATGAAGAGTTTTTCGGAGTTTTTTTCCGCAGGTGTTTTTGCCTCAGCCTCGCCTTTGTTTAAATAGGCAAGGCAGACACGCGCCTCACGCGCCTCTCAGCGCAAGACGACAAAGCGGCGCGCCTTTTGATGGCTCGACTTTTGATGGATGTCGGGCACACCTTTTGATGGCACGCCTTTTGATGGCGCGCCTTTTGATGGCTCGACTTTTGATGGCTGTCGGGCACACCTTTTGATGGCACGCCTTTTGCTAAGAATTGGCACACCTTTTGAGGGTGCGACTTTTGAGGGTCCGACAAGACTCGATGCTTGTCCCGACTTTGATTCCGGTTAGCTCCTATATGGGTCCGACAAGACTCTGTAAACTGTCCCGACTTTGATTCCGGTTAGCTCTTATATCGGTCCGACATGACCCAGTAAACTGTTTTCTACAACGGTCCGACATGACCCAGTAAACTGTTTTTCTACAACGGTCCGACATGACCCAGTAAACTGTTTTCTACAACGGTCCGACATGACCCAGTAAACTGTTTTCTACAACGGTCCGACATGACCCAGTAAACTGTTTTTCTACAACGGTCCGACATGACCCAGTAAACTGTTTTCTACAACGGTCCGACATGACCCGATGGCCCATTTTCTACAACGGTCCGACATGACCCGATGAACTTTTTCTGGCGGTCCGACATGACCCGATGGCTTGTTTTTCTACAACGGTCCGACATGACCCCATAAACTGTTTTCTACATCGGTCCGATATGACCCCATAAACTATCTTCTACAACGGTCCGACATGACCCCATAAACTGTCTTCTACAACGGTCTGACACGACCATACAGTGTCTCCTATCCTCTTTTATTTTATTTGTCATTTTATTTTCCTGTTTTGTTACTTTCTCTCCAAACTCAAGGTGGTTAGTTCCTATCCCCCTTGAGTTTGAGGGGGGCTGTTGAATATGTTTAATGTAAATGTAAAAACTCCACCAAGTGTGGTAGGTGGATGATAGTGTGTTAGGTTTAGTGCTATAGGTGAGTGGTAAGTGAGTGCTATATTTAGTGCTCCATTTACCCTAGTGCTCCATTTACCCTAATGCTCCATTAAGTTAGTTTAGTGCTCCATTTAGGTTAAATTAATTCCTCCATTGTATCTCATTCTCCCTATAAAAGAGAGTTCATTCTCTCCATTGTAAACACACAATATCAATCAATCTATCAATGAATCAATAATATCAATACACTAATTTCCTACAGTTATAAACTCTCACTGCGAAAAATTACTACTTTTGGTAAGATCCTATTTACTACTTTTGGCAACAATCTAAACAGCTCACAAATCTGTCTTATAAGCATTCAATGCCCTTAAACACTTGTTGAAATCTGATTTAACCCTAGGGGAAGCTCAAGGCCCCCTTTCTAGGCCATGAATAACACCCCTGCAACAATGTGCAAATATATTAATTATCGGTAAATTGTGAGATTCAAACACAGTATCTATTGCATGCTCTGATACCATGATTTCAAATTGTTAACCACCAACTTCATCTAAAAGCTTAAACTATTAGAGAAAGAGATAAATTTAATTATTTTTTCAACACACCCCTCACATGTGGCCAAACTTTCTTTCATAAGTGGGCCAAAGACTGCAAATAATTTAATTCTTGGGTTGGTAGTGAGGTTTAAACACAGGATCTATTGCGTGCTCTAATGCTATGTTAGATTGTTAGCCACCATCTTATCTAAAAGTTTTAGTCATTAGAAATAGGGACAACTTCATTATTTATATCCTCAATACATCCCCTTATATATGACCAAATCTCATTCGTAAGCACACAAAATATGTGCAAGTATTTTCAATTGTCGAATAGGCAGTGAGATTTGAACACTAGATTTAGTACTTGATTTAATATCACTTGTTAGACTGAGTTCCACTATCTCTCTTAACATTAATTGGTTTTAGGTGAACTGGTGAAAGTTGGGACCATAAGTGATACTAGATCCAAGCTTCTATGTTCGAGTTACCCAGGGTGATTCCTTGCAGAACAGTTGATAATGGACTAACCATCAGAAATTCAAATTTAAGCACAAAAGCTATACCAATTGATTTTAGAAGAGATCCGAAAACTCAGTCTGACAAGAGTGTTGAGGATATAAATAATAAAAGTATCATTCTCTTGAACAATTTAAGTTTTTGGATGAGTTAGTAGTTAACAATTTATAATATTAGTGCTAACAATAGATTTTGTGTTCGAATCCAACCTCACCACTTACCAAATAATTAAAATATTTGCACGTGTTTGGCCCCCTTATGAAGAACAACTTGGTTATACACAAGGAATGTATTGAAATATAAATAAAAAAGTTATTTGGTTCTCTAATACTTTAAACTTTTAGATGAGTTGAGGATTAAGAATGGATGATTTAGTCGAGTGGCGTAGGATAACACTATTCTCAAGGAAATAATATGGAAAAGCAAAAGAGAAAAAGGAGCTAGTATATGTGCTTTGTCATCTTTAATTCCTTGAAGCAAAGGATCAAACAACATACATCAGGGAACAAACCAAGAAAAGAATTGCATTCCCATTCTTAAACATAGAATGTTGAGGTCTCCATCTCCATCTCCATCTCCATCTCCATCTCCATCGCGAACCCTGCAATAACCATTTGTTCGCAGAAAGAGAGGTATGCTTCAATTTCTAGCTTCCCCTTTTCAATAATTTTAGGCAAGTAGTTGAATACATCAATAATGCTAACTGTAGTCCATTAAGCTAATTGAATGTCTAGCATAAGCTACTGAAGTTGCATTTTGTGTTAGTATTAAGGGGTAGTTTACATGGAGACTCCCTAAACTATTACCAAGTAATCACTTTGGCCACTTAAACTAAAATAATGTACAAATTGACTCCTAAATTATTGATAACATAAAACTCCTTTACGATTAATTACCAAAATGTCTTGCACCTCTTGTATCATTTTATCCCTTAAACTATCGTGGAATATTATTTTACCTCCTGAACTATAAAACATACAAATAGACCCTTAAATTATCAAAGGGTGATTCTACTTACACCACTCTTTTACCTCCTTACACCCTTCATCTCATTACACCACTTAAAAAAAAAATTAAATTCTCATTACACCTAATATATTACCAAAACAAACCCTATAATAAAAAACTCTTCAAAACCCATCTCTTTACACCCATACTTTGTGCTGGGCTTGTTCGGTAATATAATGCTAAACAATTTGAATTACTCTAGTTCCATGTTACCGAATAAAATTTTGTTTCCCAGTATTATGTTACCATTCAATTGGATAATTTCAGTTCGCTTCCCAACAAAATCAATAGAGTCCACATTGAAGTTCCTGTTTGGTCACACAATGTGAAACAATTTACAAAAATTCGGTGCTATAATACTGGAATAAATTGTTTGTTCCAGCCTTTTGTTGCTATACATTTATAGAGCCACTTCCTTCCAAATAATGTAGTAATAATTTGTGTTGGGCCTGTTCGATAATAAAATGCTAGTGAATTTTAATTACTCCAATGTTATGTTGTTGGAAAAAATATATTTGTTTAGCATTCTGTTACTATACATTTACAGAGCCACTTTGTTCCAAATGATAATTTGGGCTTGTTCGGTAATTTGATACCAAACTTATATTTTTTGTTCGCAATTTGATACCAGACATATATTTTTTGTTCTGTAATTTACCGAAAATGTATATTTTATTCGGGAATTTGATACCAGACTTATGTTTTTTGTTCGGCACTGTGATGCCGGACTATGTTATTTTGTTCGGTTTCGAAACACCGAACAAAAGTCGCAGACCAACCCAGAAAATCGAAACAAAAACCTACCACACTAATAAAAAAACTCACCATTTCACTTATTTGATGATTTTTCACCACCGTTTCTTCATCCATTGCTTTTTTTTATGATCAAAATGCTATGATTATCACTTTTTCAAAAGAGATGTGCAAGAGGAAAGAAAAGTTGAGAAAGAAAAAATAGGTATTGAAGATCAAAAGGTGTAAGGAGATAATCAAATATATTTAATTTTAGTGTTTTGTTCTTTTAAGTAATTTCACACATGGATAAATTTGGAAGAAAAAAACAATCTCATATGGAGGGTGTAAGGAGGTAAAAGAGTGGTGTAAGTAGAATCACCCATTATCAAAATGTCACACACACCTTGATGTTGGTAACGAAAATAGTAAAATGACCAAATTGCCCCCTCTTTTCGATACCTTACACACCCATTCTCTCTTTGAATCCCATTAGAAACCATTACAAATTTTTTATTTAAAAAAAAAAGAAGAAAAGAAAAGAAGAAATCTTAGTCCCTAACCCTCTATCCTGATCCCCTCATATCTCCACTCCATTTCAAAAAAATCCATTAAAAATTCTCTTTTTAAAAAAAAAAATTATTATTATTAATTTTTAATGATTTTTGATGGACTTGAAAGAGAGAATGGTTGTGTCAGATATTAAAAAAAGATGGAATGATTTGATCATTTCATTGTTCCTTTAACGACATTAGAGGTGTTTGACATTTTGATAGTTGAAGCATCTAATTGTACATTTTTATAATTTAATTGGGTAGAGTGATACTTCATGGCTGTTTAGGGGGCCTCCATGTAATTAACCAATTGCTAAATGGTACTTTGGTCATAAAATTATCAAAATTTTGATGCGTGACCCTCAACCTCACGATTTACTCATGGTTGAAAGATAGAATGGGTGTGTGATGCATTTTGCTAGTTAAGGGGTCTAACTGTACTCTTTTTTAGTTCAGAGAGTTAAAATGATACTTGAGAATAGTTTAGAGAGTCTCCATGTAAATATCTCTAGTATTAATTTGGGCATCAAATACAAGCCTCTTGTGATGATTGTTTTAAATTATTATAATTATTATTTGGGTTGAAGTTCGCTATGTACTTTAAATTTGGTCCAACAACTTTGAGATTGCAGGTATAAATTTAAGGGTTAATTACCAACTAATCCTGTTAAGTAGACTTAAATACTAATAGGTGTTATTGACTTTTTGAATGCACCAATAAGTCTTGCAATGTCTATATGTTGCCCTCATTAAATTTCTTTCTTTTATTATCTTCTCTCTTTTTCTTTCATTTTTTTAGAAAACTTTTCTTCTTCTTCTTCCTCTCTCTCTACCATTTTTCTAGAGAGCATCTCTCTTTCTCTACCATTTTTGTAGAGAGCTTCACATCACCGCTACCGTTGTTACACCACCATTATCGCTACACTACTACTGTCACCATGTCATCCACTCACCACCACCGTCATCACCGTTTGGCTACCACCACCAACGTCATCGTTTGACCACAACCACCGTTCACCAATCACCTCTATTATTGCTGATCTATACTTTACATGATCTACACATCACCACCTTCTTCCGTCATCAGCGCCGCACACTTCTTACCATCGTCTTCTTTCTTTGTTGCTATCACCGGTGACTTTCAGATCTAGCCATTTTCAACTCATATTTTTACCAGTAACTTCAAATTTGGCCATTTTTGGATGCCGATTTGATCATGACATGGTTGCCGAAGCTCCTACTAATGAGATTGGATCTTTTTTTTCGCTCTCTTTCTCTCTCTATATATATGTGTGTGTGTGTTGATGGATCTCTATCAATTTGTTTGTAAAGATCTAATTAAATAAGATATGTTATTTGTAATATTTGTATATTAATAAATAATTTTACAGTGATAAATTTATCATTACTTTTATTTTGTATGTTTAAGTGTATTGGTGTGTTCCTGTGAATGAATAAGCGAATGTGTATTATGTAAGTGTAAAAGTGAGACTTAGTAATTGATTAAGTGGTCTGAAAAAAATTGATGAGTATTATCAGTGATAAATTTATGACTGATACCAGATCTGAGGAAGTGGTGAGAGTATTGACATAATGAAAAATGATATTGTTTTGCCTGAAAAAATGGTTGGATAATTGTCAAAAATCATTGTCGGAAAAATATCGTCAGATGTTGGAGATGGCGGCCGGAGATTTGCTGACGGTCTGAGATGGTATCTGGTGATTGAAGCTACCGGACATGGTCGCCGGTGATCGGAGTTGGCGGCCAGACATGGTTGCTAATATTTGGAGATGAAGGAGATGGTATTTTGGATATATTAATAAGTAAAAAAAGGAGCAGGACTTATAGGTAAATAAGTTTGATTAATAGGACTGGCCTGTAAGTGTCCCTAAATTTAAGAGAATATTTTGTACCTAATGGTTAAAGCTTAAGTTTGTTCACAATAACCTATGTGTGGGGTGTACAAATATCAAGTTCAGTCAGGTCGACACTATTAGAAGTGCAATTTGGGTGGGTTAAACCTGAGCAAACTAAGCCCAGCCCGAATTTTTTTAGGGCTTAGGCAAGATATTTTTTAATTTGGAACATGCTTGGACAAAAATTTAGAAGCCCGAATTAAATTTGGACAGGCTTGGGCAAAGACATCAAATAATCCGAGTAACTCGAAGCCGGAATTATATATATAGATCTATAAAAATATTAAATATACATATAAATTATTAGCCATTACATGATATTTATTTTTAGTAAATACAAAAGGGGGTACTATGCCAACCCCCAGCTCCAAGCTAAGACCTCTCTTGAGGAGAAGTATAAGGGCGCCATCCAAGGGGCTACGGGGTGTTGAACCATTGTCAAAGGAGTTTTCGGTACGACACTTACTGCTGAACCAACCCCCTGTTGGCAGCCATTACATGATATTAAAATAATTTAGATCATTAGATCATATTGAATATGTATTATATATACAAGTAACATAATACAAAATCTTACCTTTTTTATTTTCACTTATAAATTGTAAAGGCTACTGTAGTGGCAAACAACCTTGGGATACAATTCGAGCAACTCTGGCAATTTAGATTTAAGTCTGGCTGGGCTTGGGCAGACAACCTCGGGTTACAATTTGGACCTGAGCAGGTCTCAACATAACTTGGGTTGGGCTTAAACAATCTCTCAACCCGCTTCAGTTACACCCCTAGACACTATAGAGTAAGAATATACGTGTCATTTCAAGCACTGCTCGACCCCAACATCACATCAAACTTATCTATTCAAAGCCTGAGCTATTAGTTTTCCTTTTTTCTTTTTTTCTTCTTTCTTTTTTGAAATTTTCTATTATTTGAATTTGGAACATTAACAAAATTTAATTGTAAAATAAATGTAATCTTTTTAGAATTGTTTTGATTTAGACTCTAGAAAAAAGTATATATATGCATTTTTCATTATGGGCTAGCACCAATAAATCCCATGTCCCCATCTTATACACCAATAAGTCCTTCCTAAAATTTTATGAACCCAACAGTCCCATCTATGTGAAATTTACTTAATTAACCCATATATTTAGCCCCGCATTAATAGTTGGCATATCGAAATTACCAAAAACCTATATTGTGAAATGACACATTTAACTAAAGTGTACTAAGGGTTATTGTAGTCGTTAATGGGATGTTTGAAAATCCCACATATCCAGCTTTCTAAAACAAGAAAATACCATATCGGAATCTTCACCATTTTGAATATGCACAAAGAGACGATTGGGTTGTGGGATTTATGGGTATGTGGACTTGTGATGGGATGTGATTTATAGGATGTATACTTCATCAGTATGTGGTTTTGTTGGATGTTGTTTTGTGGGGCACTTAGGATTCATGGGGATGTGGTTTTGCTGGATGTGGTGTGTTTTTCACATCAAATGTGGTAATTGTGGGCAGCATTAATGTCAAAGACTGAAGGATGTGGTTTTCATGGTATATATTTTGTGGGGTGTGATTTTGCTGGATGTGGAATTTTTTTGTTTTTTGTATGTGACGGCTTATTGATTTGTTCCACCACCTCAATGTATATATTGGCCTCCGTTCACCACCAAATGGGAATCCCACCCCAATCAAATGCATGATTCTCTCAATGTGATCCCACGAAATAATATTTGTCTCCCCAACATTCCTTCTACAACAGATGGATCAAGTCAAATCTATGTGGAACAAGGCCATCAACATAAAATTTCACACAAGATAATATATTAAAACCATCTTACCAAAATCAGTGGGACTAATTGGTTCATAAGAAATCAAAAGGGACTAAATTGATCACAATTCCTCCAAAAGGGATTTACAGGTAAATTTTCCCTTTCTTTATCTTTTATTGTTATTTTAAATTTAATTTGTATCTAAATAATATAAAAATTAAAATTAGAATTTTATAAATGGATAAGTTGGGCCCGCTAAGTTAAAAGTCTTTATCCCAAACCTAGCCTCAAAATTAAATGGACTCAAAATTTTAGTCCAACCCAATCCTACGAGTTGAATATTTTTCCCAAGTCCTAAAATTATCAGGTTGGGTTGGACAGGTTGGGCGGACTATTGTGCCTATGGCCACCCCTATGTGTAGGTACTTCCAAATTAAGGTGACCAATTTTCTCCTACCTCGCTCCACCCCCACATCCTCTGTCTCACGTTATATGGATTTTTCCTGCCCGATAAAAAAAGTGGATTGGGAACGAGTTTTGATTCCCTCATCCTATTCTAACCCACCCCGCCCGAATTATATTTATTTAATATATTTATATATGAATAATATATATATTCTTTTTTTAATATAATAAGATTAAACCACTAAAATAATACACTTATGATTCACTTTCACTTATATTTTTTCATTTAACATATTTTAATTTTCATTAATTATAAATTATTATAATCTCTGATCTTTGATCATCGTTAGTATTTTTATTTTTTAGGTAACAAAATTAACTCACCCCGACAAAAATCCGATTTAGCTCGCCCTCGATATGATACGAAACATGGGCAGAAGATTACAAATCTGTTCTGTGACCATCCCTACTTCCATTAGGTTGTGACTTGGTGTAATGATAAGTGCCACTTGTTGGAAAATTATATGGTGATCTTAGAGTAAATACAAGCAGTGCTGTAACATGTTTTTAATTAATTAAAATAGTAAAACTCAATATTTTTTTTGTTAATTTTTAGAAGACAATGTCATCCTATAAATACCAAGTAACTTTTTGCATCTGTCATAGCGTTGTGGCATGAGTTTAATACAAAAAGTAGAGATCTATCAAAAAATTTGTCAGAGGAAGACTTGTGTATTGTGCACAATGTTTGACATGTGAACTTAGAGCAAACAATGAGAATTTTGTTTGTCTCTTAAATACTAGATAAAATAAAAGATTATCTATTTTTAATTTTTTATTTATCGTCTATTTTTTCCAGATATAAATGAGATAAAATAGAATGGCTACGCTTATTGAATCAATTTAATTCTTTCTACAAATGATATACACGGAGAATCCTACAAAATGAACTGCTCGAATCATCGAAACATGATTTGTAGTAGGCTCCATGGGCTTGGACAATACGTTCAAATTTAGACATGAGAGAAACACAACCCTATAGAGTTCTAAGTTGGTTCCACATAGGACAGAGAAAAACATTTTAAAGATAAGCACTGCTTTTAATATTATATATATCATTGGTTGGGAGCACTATATAGACAATGTCATATGATTATTGAATAATTACACATATTGATTATGTTTTGAGTAATTTTATTGTTGCAAGTGCAATTTTTCTTTCTTTATTTTATTTTTGGTGAATTGATACAAGATTAAGAAGAATTGCATCAAATCGGACAATCATAGTCTAACAACACATATTGATAAGTCTAATAACCAACACAAGAAGAAACAACACATGGTGACAAAAAATCCTCATAGTGGGCGTTGTAGGACGAGATGGTGGGACCTAAAAGGGGGATAAACTAGAAATATTTAAGAATAGAATGTGTAAGGAAGGTACTTTGGACTTGGAAGATGATGCTAACACTATGTAGAACTTGATGCCCAATTGTATGAGGAGAATCTCAAGGGAAGTTCTTGGAGAATCAAGAGGAAAGGGACCCAACTCTAGGGAAACTTGGCGGTGGAGGGAAGAGGTTCAAGCGGTAGTTAAGGTGAAAAAGAGTGCTTTAAAAAGTGGTAGAAGGATAGAACTAAGGAAAATCTTAAGAGCTATAAATTGGCTAATAAAGAGATCAAGAAAGTAGTGAGAGAGGCTAAGTTGAAAGCTTATGATGACCTATACACTAGACTAAATAGTAAGGAGGGAGAAAAGAGGGTATACAAACTTGCTAAAATAAGGAAGAGAAAAACAAAAGATTTTAATCAAGTTAAGTGCATCAAGAGTGAGGATTCTAAGGTATTGGTGAAGGATGAAGAGATTAAGGAAGGTGGAAGAACTATTTTGAGAAATTGTTAAATGAGGAACATGGAAGTACGTTAATAGGGGAGTAAATAGTCAGTAATAAGGAAAACCAAGACTATAAGTTCTATCGCATGATTCTGAACTTTGACTGCAAATTGCACTTAAGAAGATGAAATCGAATAAGGCTTTAGGACGCGATGATATCCCTATTGAAGCTTGAAATTGTTGGGATAAAAAGGGAGTTGTTTGGTTGACTAGGTTGTTTAATGAGATTTTGTTGATTAGGAACATGCCAGATGAGTAGAGGAAGTGTATTTTAGTATCAATCTATAAGAATAAAGAAGATGTTTAGAATTGCAGCAACTATAGAGGAATCAAGCTAATGTTTCATATAATGAAAGTGTAGGAGAGGGTGATGGAACATTGATTGCAAGATATAACAGAGGTGCTAAAGAATCAATTTAGGTTTATGCCTGGTAGGTCAATAATGGAAATGATCTATCTTTTGAGGAGAGTAAAAGAAAGTATAGAGAAAATAAAAGAGTCTTCATATGGTGTTTATCGATCTTGAGAAAGCATATGATAGAGTGCCTCAGGATATAATTTGGTGAGTGTTAGAGAAGAAAGGGGTGACAAAATGTTACATTGATGTGATTAGGGACCAATATGAAAGGGTAGTGATCACTATTAGATCGCCTGCTGGAGAGACAAATGAATTTTCAATTACTGTAGAGTTACACCAAAGATTTACTTTTAGTCCTTATCTTTTTGCTTTGGCTATGGATGAGTTGATGAGAAATATTCAGGATGATGTGCCATGATGTATGTTTTTTGCAAATGATATTGTGTTAGTGGATGAGACTAGAGAAGGAATTAACACAAAATTGGAGATTTGGAGAGAAGCACCTGAATCTAAAGGATTTTGAATAAGCAGAACTAAGACAGAATACATGGAGTGTAAATTTAGTAACAGTAACAATGAAAACAAAGGAGAAGCGAAGATTGAGAACCAAAAACTACCTAAGAGTGAACATTTTTGTTATTTAGGGTCGATTATCACAATGGTGGGGGAGATTGATGCGGATTTGGTCCATAGAATTAAGGCAGGGTGGCTTAAGTGGTGAAGTGCGTCTAGGGTACTGTGCGAGAAATGAGTACCCACTAGACTAAAAGGAAAGTTCTACAGAACGGCTATTAGATCAGCGATGTTCTTGTTAGAATGTGTTAGAATATTTCCTATTTTATTCTTATGTATATTCAGTATCCTTATTTTATGCCTTAGGGCACTCCTGTAATTATGGTGATGATTTAATATAAAAGGGGATGAGATATCACTCATACCTCCAACTTTTCTCTTCTCAAAATTGACATGGTATTAGAGCCACTCTAAAATCTTAGAAATCACAACCCTACAGCCACCATTACACCACCATTGCATCACCACACTAGCCACAATCCCCACCACACCAGCAACTGTCCCCTTAGGGTTCCGCCAGAACCAGTCGCAGCCTCTTAGGGCTCCAACAGCCCTAGCCGCATCCTCTTAGGGCTTCAGCAGCCCTAGCCGCACCCTCCTAGGGCTTTGACAGCACCCTAGGGCTTGTCGAAGCCTCCCTTTTCCCAGCCTAGGTCTGTCGGTAGGCTTGGAGGTTCAGTCGGGGGTGTTTTTCCTCCTCAGGTTGTTGATAGCCTTTTTGGAGCTCTGGTTTAGTTAGGTCTCTCTCAGGAGCTCTAGTTCAGTCGGCTCTCTCTTGGGTTTGGGTTGCATTGAGGTCATTATTCTGTGATCATTGGTGTTTAGTCTCTCTATTCATGTAATTCTCTTCTCTCTGTTTTCTGTCTTCTTCTTTAAAAAAAAAAAAAAAAAATGTTCTCTTAAATTCATTTTGTTCTGTTTAGTATGTTCTCCCATCTTTCGGGTTTGTGATTAGACCAGTGTTTGTTGTGAGGGTTCCTTAGTAGAGTATTCATGGCGGAATTGACTGGTGAGTCTATTACTTCGCAGCCTGCTCCTCATGGCGCGAGTCCTATTTTGCCTACTACTATGACTGATTCCCTCAACCCTGGCCAGAAAATCACCACCTCTCTTTAATGGTCAGAATTATCTAGAGTGGTTGCAGAGTTTGACTAATTTTTTTGAAAAGCAAAGGGAAGCTGGGATATGTTGATGGGCACGTTCAAGCCCCCAGTACCACAAATCCGAGTTATAATCAGTGGGAGATTACCAATTCTCTTATCATGGGCTGGTTGATACCTTAGTTGTAGGAATCGTGTAACTAGGTGGCAATTCTTAAGAATCGCGATTCCGCGTTTCCTAGAAAGAAACATGTAAGAATCACGTTTCTGTGGAGAGAGAAATGCGATTCAATCCAAGATGGGATCGTGAAGGGGGAGAGAGAGAGAGAGAGAGAGAGAGCCTAGCCTTCAACGTCGACATGAGAGGAGAAAGAAGGGTTGTTGAGAGAAACTTACAGTGGACCAGTGGTAGTAGCTCTGTAGTTGGATTGGATTAGGGCTGAGATTAGGGCTTTGATGTCCTTCGTCACTCTCTTCTCTCACTATCGATCATGATCGTCTTCGTCTCTGAGGGCTTTGATTATCTTCGTCACTCTCTCGATCGTCTTCGTCTCTCTCTCTTCGTCTCTGCTTCTCTCATTCTTCATCTCTCAATCTGTTCGTTGTTCTCTCTCTCTTTTCGTCTCTATGTTTTAATTGATCATATATAATCTATGTAATAAAATTTATAAATTATAATTTTTATCATATATAATAAAATTTCTAATTGTTATTTCTTAAAATATCATATATAATAATAAATTTTGTAAATTATTATTTCTTAACTTTTTAACATATAATAAATAAAAGAAATCGTCTAATTATTTTAAAGAAATCTAATTAAATCATATATAAAAAAAATTATAAAATAAAATATCTAACATTTCTTTTTATTATTTTAATATAATTTATTATTCCTTATTTATTATAATTTTTTTATTTATAATATATATCAATTAAAATAAAAAAATAAATAAACAATAACACATTATTTAAAAAATATAATAAATAAATAAAATAATTAATGTGTATTAAAATATATATATATATTATCGCTCCCTGAGGTGCTCCTAACTTAAGAAATGCTTACGCTTCCTCGCTCCCGCTCCTGCCCCCGCTCCCACTTCGTGCAACTAAGGTTGATACATTCCATGGTTTCGGAGATTGGTGAGGGATACTTGTCTATGGACACAACACAGGATATTTGGGAGACTGTGGTGGCCACTACGTATTCCCGCAAAGGCAATTTTTCACAGACTTTTGAGTTACGACGCTCCATTGATCGGTCTGTCCAGGGTGAGATGACTATCCTCTAGTATTTTATTTTCCTTAGCAATGGGTGGAAGAGACTTGATCATCTTCAGGACTACAAGCCTGTTTGTCCCATTCATTCTGTTGGGTACCGGAAATTTGTTGAACAAGTGCGGGTCTTCAAGTTTTTGGAAGGTCTGAATGTGAAGTTTGATCCTGTTAGGAGTCCTGTGCTTGGTATGGATGTGTTTTTTTTCTCTCCAAGAAGCGTTTGCTTATGTGCAGAATGAGGAGAGTTGTCGTTCTGCTATGCTTCCGTCTGCCTTTTCTGATAGATCTGCCTTGGTTTCTGCACCCTCTCAAGATGGGGATCATAGTGCTCGTCCTCCTTCTGAGAAGGATACCCTCTTCTATGACTATTGTCGTCGCCTTTGCTACACCCATGAGACTTGTTGGAAGTTGCATGGGCTGCCATTTAGGGGTTGTGGAGATCGTTCTGGTTCTTGAGGGGGTCGCTCTGGTCCGTCTAGAGGCCGAGGGCCCAATGCCCAAGCCCATCATTTTGATACAATTAAGCCACAGTCCCCCGCTCCGGTTGTTTCATCTGCTGATATCTCTGGGTTTTCTACTTCTGAGTTGGAGGTTGCTCTTCGCCACTTGCTAGACTGTCAGGCATCTAGTTCATCTTCAGGTAACTTTGCCCATTCAAGTAACTTTGCCCATTCAGGTAACTTAGCTTCTTTTACAAGTGCTTTCCTATCTCATTAAACGTTGTCTTGGATTATCAATTCTGGTGCTTCCGATCATATGTTTGGGTCTTCTAATTTGTTCTTTGCATATACCCCTTCTTCAGGATAGGATAAAGTTTGAATTGCTGATGGTACCATTTCTTTTGTGTTTGGGAAAGGTTTAATTCATGCCACTGCTTCCCTTCCTTTGTCTTCTGTACTACGTGTTCTCAATTTTAGTGTTGAGGTTACTCGGTCCAAAGATGACATTCTTAATAAGCTGGGCATGAGAGATATTGAGGTTGCTTAGTTGAGTCACACTATAATTTAAGTCCCGAGTAATACAACTCAAAAAAGTCACTACAATTTAAGTCCCAAGTAATACAACTCAAGTAGTACTTTTTGTTAGAATGTGTTAGGATATTTCTTATTTTATTCTCATTCAGTCTCTTTATTTGCTGTAATGGGCCTTCATTTAGGCCTTAACTTATGTTTATGATTTAATATAAAAGGGTATGATAAACCACTCATACTCTAATTTTTCCTCTTCTAAAAATAACATGGTATCAGAGCAGAACTAGAAGAAGAAGAAGAAAAAAAAAAAAAAAAACGTAGCCGTACCACCACAGCATCAACACAGCACCACCACCTCAACTTGAAAGCCCCAGGCGAAGCCACCTAGGGTTCCGACAGCCCCAGTCGGAGTCACAACTCCAGTTAAAGGCACAGGCGCAACCTTTCGGGCTTCACCTGCACCCTAGGGCTGGTTGAAGCCTTCCTGCTCCAGCCTTGGTCTCGGCTGGCTTGGAGCCCTGTGGTCTGTTTTCGTCGACATCTCTCTCTCGGTCTCTACATGTAACTCTTTCGTCTTCATCTCTCTCTCTTTCTTCGTAATATGTAAGTCTCTCTCTGTCTGTCTTCTTCTTTTCTTAATCTCTCTCTGACAGTCTTCCAAAAAAAAACAAAAAAAGTAAGAAAAAAAAAAAAAGAAAAAAAAATAATGTTCTCGTAAATTTATTTTAAATTCATTATTATATTCTCCCATCTTTCGGATTTGTGATTCACTCTGGTTGTGTTTGTGAGGGTTCCGTCGCGACGTCTTTATGGCCGAATTGACTAGTGAGTCTACTATTTCGCAGCCTGCTACACAGTGTTTTAAAAAGCGCGCTTAGGCGCGCGCCTAAGCCCAAGGCGAGATGAAGCGCAGCCTTGCGCCTCAAGCATGGTGAGGCGAGGCGACATGGGCGAGGCGCAGCTTAGGCGACGAAGCGCGCGCTTTATTATAAAGCCTGAGGCGTGCGCTTCATGCGCTTCAAATGTTTTTCACTCCAGCAGCCCCCATTTGTTTACTGTGTGGATACCCACGTGGGATAACATCTCATTTATATTATAAAATGATACAAACGTGGGTCAACAGAGCAAAAACACAGGTTCTCTTCTCCTCTCTCTCCTCCTCTTCTCCTCTTCTGGTTCTGTTATACCCTTTTTTTTTTTTTTTTTCTGGTTCGATTCTTCTCTTCTCCTCTGGTTCTATTCTTCTCCTCTTCTTCCTTTCGTTGTCTTCTTCTCGCTTCTGTCTCGCTCTCTCTCTCGCCTTCTCTCTCACGATCGCGATCTCTTTCTCTCTCCTGTCGCGTTCACGATCGCGATCTCTCTCTCGCATTCTCTCTCGCACTGACGATCTGTCTCTCTCTCTCTTCTGTCTTTCCCTTTATCTTCTATTCATATATATATATATATACTTATAATATCTATTATATAATATATAATATATAATATACTTATAATATATATAATATAATTGATTTATACATATATAATACCTATTATATAATATATTATATATAATATACAATATACTTATAATATATAAAATATAATTGATTTATATATATAATATTATACAATACCTATTATATAATATATAATATACTTATAGATAATATGTAAAATAAAATACATTAATTATTTAAAAATAAACACATGTATATAAAATAAAAATATATTTATGTAAAATAAAAATAAACACATGTATATAAAATAAAATAAAAAAATTAATTAAAACACATTATTTAAAAAATATAATAAATAAATAAAATAATATATATATTAAAAAATTAATTATTTTTTTTCTTCTTATTAAAAAATTTAATAATATACATATTAAATATTTGTTTATGTTGAAAATTGTGCTTTATTAATATTTTGCTTAACTTCTATAACTTGCGCCTCGCTTTGGTGAGGCGCGCGCCTCGCCTCGCGCCTCGGGGCTTAGGCTCCAGGTGACCTTGGCGCCTCGATGCGCCTAGGGCTTTTTAAAACACTGCTGCTACATAGGGCGCGAGTCCTGTTTTGACTACTTCGATGACTGATTCTCTCCACCCTGGCCAGAAAATCACCACCTCTCTCTTTAATGGTCAGAACTATCTAGCATGGTCGCAGAGTTTGACTATATTTTTTAAGAGCAAAGGGAAGATGGGATATGTTGATGGGTGTGTTCAGGCTCCCAGTATCACCGATACAGGTTATGATTAGTGGGAGATTACCAATTCTCTTATCATGGGTTGGTTTATACACTCTATGGTTCCGGAGATTGGTGAGGGATACTTGTCTATGGACACAACACAAGATATTTGGGAGGCTGTGGCCACTACGTATTCCCGCAAAGGTAATTTCTCACAGACTTTTGAGTTGCGACGCTCTATTGACTGGTCCGTTCAGGGTGAGATGACTATTCTCTAATATTTTAATTTCCTTAGCAATATGTGGAAGTGACTTGATTATCTTCAGGACTACAAGCTTGTCTGTCCCACAGATTTTGCTAGTTACCGGAAATTTGTTGAACAAGTGTGGGTCTTCAAGTTTTTGGAAGGTTTGAATGTGGAGTTTGATCCTGTTCGGAGTCGTGTGCTTGGTATGGATGCGCTTCCTTTTCTCCAAGAAGCGTTTGCTTATGTGCAGAATGAGGAGAGTCGTCGTTTTGCTATGCTTCCGGCTGCCTCTTCTGATCGATCTGCCCTAGTTTATGCTCCCTCTCGAGATGGGGATCGTGGTTCTCGTCCTCCTTTTGAGAAGGATACTCTCTTCTGTAATTTTTGTCCACACCTGTGAGACTTGTTAGAAGTTGCATGGGCAACCATCTGGAGGTCGTGGAGACCGTTCTGGTTCTCAAGGAGGTCGCTCCGGACAGTCTCGAGGCCATGGGCCCAATGCCCGAGCCCATCATTCTGATGTAGTTGAGCCACAGTCCATAGCTCCAGTTGATTCATCTGCTGATATCTCGGGGTTTTCTACTTCTGAGTTGGAGGTTGCTCTTCGCCACTTGCTAGACCGTTAGGCCTCTAGTTCATCTTCTGGTAATATTGCCCAGTCAGGTAACTTAGCTTCTTCTACAAGTGCTTTCCTCTCTCATCAAACGTTACGTTGGATTATTGGGTATGGTGCTTCCGAGCACATGTCTGGTTCTTCTAATTTGTTCTCCATGTATACCCCTTCTTCAGGGCAGGATAAAGTTCGAATTGCTGATGATACCATTTCTTCTGTGTCTGGGAAAGGTTTAATTCATGCCACTGCTTCTCTTCCTTTATCTTCTGTCCTACATGTTCCCAATTTTAGTGTCAATCTTTTGTCTTTTAGTCGTATTACTCGGGACTTAAATTGTAGTGTGACAATAAGGCCGCCATTAATATAGCCCACAATCCGGTTCAGCATGATTTGACCAAGCATGTGGAGATTGATCGGCATTTTGTCAAGGAAAAGCTTACTAGTGGTACTATATGTACGCCTTTCGTGCGGTATGGGGATCAATTGGCTGATGTTCTTACAAAAGGATTAGGGATTAAACTATTCCTTGACATTCTTGATAAGCTGGGCATGAGAGATATCTTCACACCAGCTTGAGGGGAGTGTTAGAATGTGTTAGGATATTTCCTATTTTATTCTCATTCAGTCTCTTTATTTGCTGTAATGGGCCTTCATTTAGGCCTTAACTTATGTTTATGATTTAATATAAAAGGGTATGATAAACCACTCATACTAACTTTTCCTCTTCTAAAAATAACACTTTCTAGGTATTGAGGTTGCTCGGTCCAAAGATGACATCTTTATATGTCAAAGAAAGTATGTGCTTGGTATGCTTGGAAGTAAAGCCTGTAATACACCACTACAGCTTGGACTGAAGCTTAGTGAGGATCAATGAGGTGAGCTTGTAGACAGGGGGAGATGCCAGAGGCTAGTGGGTAAACTTATCTACTTATCCCATTCGCGTCTTGACATTGCTATTGCAGTGAGTATGGTTAGTTAGTTTATGGATGCTCTACGTGGAATTCACTTAGAGGTAGTTATGTGGATTCTGAGGTACTTGAAGTCTTTTATGGGAAAGGGTCTTTATTTCTCAAAACATGTTCATCTTATTGTGGAGGCATATACAGATGCTGATTGGGCTGGATCAGTCACTGATAGAAGGTCAACCTCTGGCTATTGTACCTTTGTTGGAGGAAATCTAGGTACTTGGAGAAGCAAGAAACATAATGTAGTTGCGAGGTCCAGTGCAGAGGCTGAATTCAGAGCTATGACTCAGGGTGTGTGTGAGCTATTATGGAATAGACTATTTTTTAGGAATTTGGGGATTAATCAGACAGATTCTATGAGGCTATACTGTGACAATACGACAGCTATCAATGTAGCTCACAATCTAGTTCACCATGATAAGACCAAGCATGTGGAGATTGATAGACATTTTATCAAGGAAAAGCTTACTAGTGGCACTATATGTACGCCATTCGTGAGGTCTGGGGACCAACTGGCTGATGGTCTCACCAAAGGATTAGGGAATAAACCATTCTGTGACATCCTTAACAAGTTGGGCATGAGAGATATCTTTGCACCAGTTTGAGGGGGAGTGTTAGAATGTGTTAGAATATTTCCTATTTTATTCTTATGTATATTCAGGATCCTTATTTTATGCCTTAGGGTACTCTTGTAATTATGGTGATGATTTGATATAAAAGGGGATGAGATACCACTCTTAGCTCTAATTTTTCTCTTCGCAAAAGTGACAGTTGTATGGAATGGAGTGTTGGACAATAAAGAAACAACATGTAGATAAGATAAGTGTTACTGAAATGAGGATGCTAAGGTGGATGTGTGGCAAGACTAGAAAAGACAGAATTAGGAAAAGGAGTATATTCGGGAATGGGTAGGAGTAGCACCGATAGAAGATGAGTTGAGAGAGAATAGATTAAGATGGTTTGGTCATATTCAACGTAGACCAACAGAGGCAGTAGTGAAGAGATGCGATGCAATGACGGTAGATGGAAGTGTTAAGGGACGGAGTAGACTTAGATTGATGTTGGCTAGCTTAGTAAATAGAGATATGAATTTACTTAATTTGACTAATGAAATGGCCTTTGATAGAGCCGCATGGAGAAGAAGGATTGATGTAACCGATCCCATTTGGTAGGACTTAAGGTTTAGTTTGGTTTGGTTTGGTTTAGTTTTTAACATTGATAAGGATTAACTTCTTGACCTTCTAATTAAGAGGATTAAAAAGTGATCAACTGAACTAAACCAATTAATTTTTTTTCTTTTATTCCCCTTCTACCAAAAATCTACACCAAAAAGAACCAACAAAAAAAAAAAAATGTTTGTCAATGTCAGAAATTGAACCCGAAGATTTAATTGTAAGTAGACACAGATAATTATTAATGCCAATAGTACAACAATTTTTTTATTTTCTGGGAGTCCCATACTACTGTAAAATGGTTCTTATTGAATATTTGTCTTCATACATGGCTATGGCTGCTCTTGATGCTCTGATTTCCATTGGAGGAAAAGTTGTTGAATTCTTGGTGGAGCCAGTTGGGCGTCAATTCAGTTATGTCCTTCATCGAATGGAATACATTGAAGATTTGAGAGACCAAGTTGAAAAGTTAGAGGCTCAGAGAAAAGATGTGGACGACTTCATTGATGCAGCAAAAAGGAATAGAGAAGAAATTCTAGAAAATGTCAACAATTGGATTGAAAAAGTTGATGGGTTCATAGTAGAGGCTAAAAAGTTTCTAGAAGATGGTACCAATGTGAACCAGAAATGTTTCATTGGGTGGTTTCCTGATTTGGTCACACGTCGCCAGCTAGGTAAAGAAGCAAAAGATAAAGTTGAGGTGGCTAAAGAGCTAGAAAAAGATGGCTACTTCAATAGCATATCCAAACCAGCTCGTCCCTTGGGGATAGAGTCCATACCCTCGGAAAGGCTTGTGACTTATGAGACCACAAATTTGGCAATGATGAGCGTAATGAAAGCACTAACTGATGACAAGATCAACTTTATTGGAATACATGGTCTTGGGGGTGTTGGAAAGACAACTTTAGTAAAAGAAATTGGGAAAAAAGCTAAATCAGATAAGCTTTTTGATGAAGTTGTGATGGCTGTAGTGTCTCAAAACCCAGATATTAAAAAGATTCAAGATCAAATAGCTGTTATGTTGGGTTTCACCAAATTTACTGATCAGTCAACTGAAATTGGAAGAGGAAGCATGCTTTGTGCAAGGCTCAAGGATGTGAAAAAGATCCTTATTATATTAGATGATGTTTGGGACAGACTTGAATTGACAACCTTGGGCATTCCACTTGGCCAAGATCATGGGGGCTGCAAAATCATAATCACAACACGGTGTGAGCAAGTATGCAGAACCATGGCAAAGGAATGGGAGACGACAAAGATAGTCTGGCTTGATGTTTTATCTGAACAAGATTCATGGGACTTATTTAGAAAAAATGTTGGTGACGCTGTTGACTCTTCTGCGTTAAATGATGTTGCTAAAGAGATTTGTAAAGAATGTGGAGGGCTTCCCATAGCAGTAGTTACAGTTGGAAAAGCAATGGAAGGTAAATATAACCTTGAAGAATGGAAAAATGCAGCTCAAGAATTAAAAAAATCATTGCCAACAAACATTGAAGGTGTTGATCAACAAGTGTACAAAACTCTTAGGTTGAGCTATGATTACTTGCAAGATGAGGAAGCCAAGGATTGCTTCTTGCTTTGTTCTCTATTTCCCGAGGATCATGACATCTTAATAGAAGACTTGGTACGGTATGGGTTGGGGTTGAGATTATTCAAAAATGTTGATACATTGCAGGAAGCTAGGAGCAGAGCACAGTCTGTGATCAACAATCTCATAGCTTCATGTTTGTTATTAGCTAGTGATGTACAAGATTGCATCAAAATGCATGATGTTCTGCGTGATGTTGCCATATTTATAGGATCCAAAAAGCATTTTGTAAGAGCTGGTTGCAATTTGAAAGAGTGGCTAAATGTGGATAGTTTGGATAAATACACAGGCATATCATTGATGAGAAATCAGATCAGTAACCTTCCTGAGGTCTTGGAATGTTCAAAGCTCCAAATATTACCATTTCAAGACAATCTAAATGCATGGTCATGTTCACATGAATTCCTTTCTAGGATGAAGGCACCTAGTGTTTTAGATTGGAGCCGACACTTCTACCCTCATCTTGACAATCCAATTCGTTGTCCTGATACTTTCAATAACCAGACGTGTCTTCGAACATTAGTTCTTGAAGGAATTAAGTTTGGGGACACTAAATGTCTTGGACAGTTAAAGATACTTGTAGTCCTTAACCTCAGGCGTGCCTTATTTTCTGAGGTACCAAATGCTATAAGGGAGTTAACTAATCTAAGGTTGTTGGACATGACTGGAAGCTTTCATGAATTTCTCATTCCGGCTGCAATGGTATTGCCTTTATGCCATTTGGAGGAGTTGTACTTGTTTGGCAGCGTAACTTGGAGGATTGGAGACGCTGCAGTAGAAGTAGCTACTGCACTAAGATCTTGGCCTCGCCTAAAAGTGCTAACCATTTCCATACCTGACATTGCGCATATACCTAAGGACTTTGTTTTTCCTGAGCTGGAAAGTTTTATTATCTTTATCGGAAAATCGAGTTGGGGATATGAAAATTATTCCCCAAATTATTTGGGACTTGGAAATTCGGTTGGACCCATGGTTAATTGGAGTAAATGGCTAAAGATGGTGTTGAAGAGAGCTACGCATCTAAGTGTGGAGCATTTGCAGGACATGAAGAACATTTTTCCAAATTTACAAGCCGATGTAGAAGGTTTAAATGTCTTTGAGCATCTGAGGATTAAAGATTGTTGTCAAATTGAGTACTTGATCAACACAGAGGAATGGGGGGATTTCACCACAGGCACAACCACCTGATCTGCAATTGTTGTTTAACCTGGAAGAATTGAAACTCTGGAAATTGGATACTTTCAAAGGGATATGCCCAGGTGCACTTAGTACTTCCAGCTGGGTGTGCTTCCCAAGGCTCAGAAGTTTGGAAGTTAACACATGTCCTGAAGTTTGGAGAAGTTTTTTGTATCAGCATGTGAGAAACTGGAACAAGCATTTGATTTTGGTCTATGAAAGTCCATTCATGTGGCAAACTGAAATATGTCTTCCAACCTTCCATAGCTCAAGCTCTTTATCTACTTGAAGTGATTTGGGTAACTCGCTGTGAAGAAATGAAGCAAATTGTTGCTGTGAAGCAAAACGAAGGGCGTAAAGAAAAAGAAGAGAGAGTGGACTACAAGATGGTTTCTGCACAGGAGGAGACGACTTTCCTTTTGAATGACCATCCTTGGAAATACTTACAGTGAGAGACTGCCCCAAAATGAAGACTTTCGCTGCCACTACTTCCTTTTGAATCAGTTTGTGCAAAACTGTTTCAAAGCCACCAAAAGGTACTTCTCTATTTTACCACATTTAACATATATATATGTATATATATCAGGTAATTACTTACATTATGAGGCAATGTTTTTTCTTATTTTAATTTTTTTTTTACAGTAAATTAAATTGGGCCCTTGTCGATAACACTAATAAACTAGTAAATCAAGGGAGTATGTATTCATTGTGTTTGTATGATCCATATTCAACTAATTTTAAATTTATATCATACACTTTAGTTTCGGAGTAAGTTTCAAGATGAAAATTCATGATACATTGCGTTTTTTAATGAAGTACAAATCAAATTATCAACTCCTTGTTGTGAGTAGTTGATAATTTAGTTTGTAGATAATTAGGAATCTCTAGTAATTTTGAATTATATTTTGTATACTTAAAAATACTTAAAAATTTTAATATACGGTCGAGATTCATTCAAAATGTGGACTTTACTCCACTACATAAGAGTTGAATCTTTACCACATATTATTTTTCTAGGTATATTTTTGTGCATGAATTTTGTGCATAGAGAGGCCTTTATTACACTCAAATAATATTTTAAATTTTTTTATATAGATTACACTTTTTAATGTAAAATTTATCGTTTTCTTTTATTATTGCAGTTAAAATTTAATATATTGTCCTCTTTCGTGCATAGAATTTATTTTTATTTTTAAGTGTTAAGTTAAGTTGATGGATAAAGAAATTTTACTTTTTATTAGCCTTTTCGAATGAATGTTCATTTATGCCTTTAATATCGAAGCCCTTTGACTATCTTTAAAAAGAAAAAAAAGAAAAAAAAAAAAAAATCAAAGGCCTTTGAACATGAGATAATAAATTATTTACTATTCTAGCAACTACTCAGGGTAATGCTTCCTACAATACGTAGAATTTGTAACCATTTGAATAGTTCTATTTTTATTTGGGAGATTTTTATCAAATTTTAGAAAAGATCTTTGGACAATGAATTTTTTTTTAGGCCTTTGGATAAAGATGGAAGAGACTTGGTGGATTGAGATAATGCCTTCCTTAAATAAAAAGGAAAATGCTAACAATGGATTTCTTTTTTTCTTTTGTTTTTATGCCACTTAATAAATTTTATATTAGGTTTTGATTAGGATTTTTTTTTTTTTTTTTGGTTTCAAGTTGTCGAATTCCAAAAGTGTGACCTTAGGCGATCGCCTTAATGGCCTAATAATGATTGAGTTGTTATTAAGTCAACTATGCTACACTGAATGTATATTTATATTAGAAATTTTATTTTTCTTAAGACCAAAAAAAAAAAAAAAAGTATATACAATCAATCAAAAAGTGATAGAGGTCATGATTTGGAGTGATGATAGAAATTGTTATTCGCCAAAAAGTGGAAGAGGGGAAGAATGCCTACTTGCTATCTCTCTCAGAGCAATTTGTGGTCTCTGTGCATTGCGTAAGATCTTTATTCAATCGATAGGTAATCTGAAAATGTTGTGAGTTTTCAGTATAAATTTTACTACATAAGGAATAAATAAAATTAATTGGCCTTTCAATCTGCATATTTTCTTTTCTTTGAGGCCCATTCAACATAAACTTGATAGATTTGTCAGCTTATGAAATTATGAATAGATTGTTTAAATATCTTGTTTTCCATCTACGCAGACAATATTATCAGGTTTCTCACTCTTCTTTCTTTTTTTTCTTTTTTTTTTGTCATTATGAATGTTTCCTATCATAATCTTTCCTAATTTTTTTTCTTTTATTTTTGTTTTTATTTTTATTTTTAGTTTTTATTTTTATTTTTAGGCAAGACAGAATAGTACTCTTGAAGATGAAATCCATGCTGACTCTTAATTAGATTGTGAACCAGCTTATGAATTTATGAGGAATAACTCTTATGAGTAAGTGGACAATTCATGATTTACCTCTAGCTATACCCAAAAACAATACAATTCTTATCTGAAAGGAATTTTCTATTACAGAAAAATAGATATGTTTTGTGATTTTTTTTTTTTTTTTTTGGGAATACTTTTTTCAGATTTTTTTTCTAAAATCTATCCCATTTTTTAGGAAACAGCCAAAAAGTTATTTCCAAAATTTGAAAAGCTATTTTTTGTGCAAAAATGAAAACAATATGAAGACAATGGTGTTTTTGATATTTTCGTTTTTTTGTTTCTAAAAATAAAAAACAAAAAGGCAAACATTATATGTAGCAAAATATAGATATCTATATCCTTTATAGAAATATACTGCTAGATTATTGTTGAGTTTGAGTTTTCGTTTTCTTTTTTCAGTTGTCAACCATAAAAATGTTGAGCTACTCTCTATGGTTATGTGATGTCTACCTTACTTAGGATTTTATTGTGTAAGGGCATATGCTTTCTATGATTTGTGTTTCTAAATAATTGTCTTGCTTTGCAATATCAGAACTACTACGCTAAATAAAGGTATGTTTACCTAATGTGTGCTAAAGATTTGAAGAGTGAATAAAGGGGGAAAAAAAGTACCCACTGTGTGTGTGTAATTTTACCTTCTCTGCATTGTAATGGAGCTTGTATCCAAAATTATTTATCTCAATTAACAATATTGTACGTTTGTTTTCATGCTTGTTTGTATCTGTGGCAAAAAATATATTGCAATTTGCTTTTTATTGAAATGTGATTGACTAATAATAGTTTAGAGTACAACAATGAATTGTTGCTTGAATTTGTTAAGAGGAGATTGTAATTCATTTGAAGCAAGCTTTTGTTATGGAATCCAAAGAGTTGATAGCTTGATTTTTGTTAGGGAATCCAAAGTGTCCATACATAGAATCAATGCACGTTATTTCAAACATGCATCCGCTTAAAGGCTTAAACATATAGGGGTGAATCCATCTAACATATATTAAGACTTTTCTTTTGCTTTTCTTCAGATATGGGACCTTTTACTTCTCATATTTCTTAAGCATTCAAGTGTAAAAATGGTGTTCAAAAGTCTCCAAGTAATCATGCTTGAATGCCTTCCAAACCCAAGTGGTTTTTGCACAAGAGACGACTTTCTTTTTGAATGTTCATCCTTGGATCAACTTAGAGTGAGAGAGTGCCCCAAAATGAAGACTTTTGCTGCCGTTACTTCCGGCGGGATCCAAAGCACACCAAAACTGAAGGAAGTTGTATCTGATAACTTCAAGAAAATCCGCTATAGGGGATGGACTTGAATTAGTTTGTGCAAATCTATTTCAAAGTAGACATAATTCTATTTTATACATTATCATGTAATTAGGAAATTCTGCACTTTAGATATGCCACTGATTTTATTCGTACGACTTGGCGCCACATTTCATTTGAAGTGGACTAAAGGTATAAAATTTTCAAGAAATCCATAGAAATTCAGTTTGTGGGGACAAAAGTTATATCTTCAATGGATGGTTGTTCATTTAGTCAATTATTTTTTACTTTTAAGTTTTGAAATTCTTAGTAGCCGTTCTTTCCCAAGTAAGAATTGCTTGATGTGATGCTTTAGAAGGAATACTGGCTCATTTAGTCAATTAAAGTTTTGAAATTCTTAGTAGTTGTTCCTTCCCAAGTAAGGGTTGCTTTATGTGATGCTTTAGACGGAATGCTGGCGATGTTCTTGACTCCCCCACATTGAATGCCAAGGTTGGGCAATGGAAAGAGGCAACTTATAGACTTAAATAAATCATTTCGAAAAACCATTGAAGGTGTCGATCAATTAGTGTATGGAAGTCTTAAGTTGAGCTATGATTAGCTGCAGGATGAGGAATCCAAGTCCTGCTTGTTGCTTTGTGTTTTGTAAAACACCTCACTACCTTTTGGCCCAAGTAACCTATGGGTTGACCAACATGACATAAAAGTTTAACTCCAAGTTACTTAGTAGCAAGCTAGTAGTGCTCTATATGCCCAAGATCACCCATGCAAACTTCCGATGTGGGACGGGGTTGTTACAAATTTGTTTCTTGAGGAGGCTAACGTCTCAATAGAAATTTTGGTTCGATATGACTGTGAGAAGTTGGAGGACGTTGTTGTAAAGAAAAACCTACGGAAAGAGGAACAAGAAGCTATAGTTGATAAGATGGTGTTCAAAAGTCTAAAAAAAAAACGGCACATCTTTCACATCTCTATAGTTTCTCTACCAGGAGATCTACTTTGAATGGTCATCGTCGGATGTGTAATTTAGAAAGATTGCTCTAAAATGAAGACTTTTACTTCTACCACTCCCTCCAGGGTCCAAAGCAAACCAAAACTGAAGACAATCAAAGTGGATGATGTTGGGATAATGTTCTGATTATGCAAAAGCACTTCAATGTCAAGGTAATCTCTCTCTCTCTCTGTGGTTTTGTCTCATTAAATATGCTGAAATTCTATCTTCAAAATGCAGTTTCGTAGTTGGCTTAGGAGTCCCATAAAAGATTGTGAATGCTTGCCTTGCTTGTCTTTTAACAGCTATGTACTCTTGCTGTTTTGGGTGGTGTTAAGCTTTGTTGGGTCCTTCTCTCTCTTTCTCTCGCTCTGATTTTCTGGTTCCTATTCGTTGGTGTCTTGCCAACTCTTTTTAGTGATGTACATTGTTGTGTTTACTTTGCAACCATTTCAATTTCATCAATAAATTTCCCTTGTCCTGATCACAAAAATAAAAAATAAAAGAAATGCTGAAGAACACAATCTACGAACTTTGTCCAGAATATTTAGCCCAAATACATGGACCCTGTTTTGACATAGAAGTGAAATATAAAGGCTTGTTGAGTTGACTTTTGACAACCATCAAACAAACATTTTGGACCATTTCAATACTGGTGAACAATGAATTCACAGTTTATAGTTTGCTTAAAAATGATTTCACATATTTCTTTTATATTCAGGAAGCACAGACTGCTTCTGAAGAGCAATATAAGAAGCAATTCACTTTTATCTCAATAATGCTCACCTTTTAGCTTGGGCAGGGGTGTGCTTTATGTCATTATTGTTTCTGAGCAAGAGCCTCACTTTGCACTATTTGGATACTACTTTAAATAAAGGCCATGTTTACATTGTGATCAACTTAATTGTATTGTACATTTTTATAATACCTCGTGATCGATAGAAGAAAGTCTTTTAAACTCCAACGCTCCTATTCCAATCGATTAAATTACTTAGATTGATAGAGCTAGCAAAACTACTTTATTCACTCCCATCTACATATATTCTTTATGTCAGGAGTGTTTGTCAACTATACCACATGCTGTTTTGCATGACCAACACCAAAAAGAAAAAGTCGGAAAAGGTCATCTTTTAATTATTGGACAGAGTAATTGATTGAGAATTGGGGTTTTAATAATTATATTTTTGTGTTCTCGTCCAATGCAAGGAAGACCATCTACATGCGTGTGAGCACACACATTAGCAGTAAGTTTCCATCTAACAAAAACCTTAACAAAACAATTGGGATTTGGGAGCAAATTTAGCAGGAGTACACAATTTCACTGAAACAGACCAGTAAATTTGTAGGCCAATTCCATTTACCAATAACTCTAAAAACACTGCTGACTGTGCTATTAAACTCTTGTAAGTAAGGTTCTTTAATGGACAACCCACTTGTCTTCTAAGTTCTTATCATTATATCTGTCATCATCATCATCATCATCATCATCATCATCATAATTTATGCATGTATTTCAGTGAGTCAAGCCTGTGTATAACCTTTTTCTCAAGAAAAAAAAAATGAAAATTGAATGGAAAATGAAAAGAGAAAAAGGAGGAGCTGGTATATGTTCTTTCCAACCTTTCATCCGCGGAAGCAAAGTATCAAGCATTGTGCCAGACACATCAAACCAGGAAAAGAATATTTTCGTCTTCTTAACAATAGAATATTGGGGTTTCCATCTCCATTGTGAACTCTGCAGCAACCATTTGCCTTCCCGTAATTGTTTACAGAAAGAGAGGTAAGCTTTGAATTCTAGCTTTGCCCTTTTCAATAATTTATGGAATTGAATATATAAATAATGCTAACTGCAGTCCGATTGCTTATTCTATTCATAATGCAGAAACATAAAGTGAATTGAAAGTCTAAATATTTTGGTATTTTCTTTACCTTAACGACATGTGAGTTGCAATTAGCATGATCCATAACTCATATATGTACAAATACAAAAAGCCACTTTGGTCAAGAATAGTACTTCTTTTTAACTGACCTTAGTATGTAAGTTTTTTTTAGTATCTGAAGTATTAAATAGCTTTAAATTGTACCCCAAATAACACCATGCAAAAAATAAAAAATAAAAGGCAAGAAAGAAAGATTAAAAAAAAAAAATCATCTTCAATACTCATCATGTAAATTTGTTTCGGTGAAAAAAGTTGATCACATATTTTAGTGCCCGGTATAATGGAATATAGAAATCAATGGAAAACAATTTTCAGCATTCAACAGAAGATGACCTAATTTGGATGGAATATGTTTTTCATTTTTTAAAAGTGTAAAACATTGCAGAAACATTTTCCAATCACTAGATTCAAAAAATTCGAGAAGATGCCAAGTGCTAGATTGAAAAACTTAATGGGTTCATAGGAAGGGCTAAAGAGTTTTTGGAAGGTGGAACTAATGTGAACAAGAGTGTTTTATAGGTGGCTTTCTGATTTGGTCACACTTTCTTTTTTTTTCCTTTTTTTTAAACAGATGATTTGGTCACGCGTTTCTGCTAGGAAAAGAAGCAAAAGAGAAAACGGATGAGGCTAAAATGCTATGGAAGGAAGGCAACTTCAATAACAAATCCAGCTCTACACATCCCATGGGGATATAATTCATACCCTTTGAAAGGCTAGTGACCTATGAGGCCACAAATTTGGCAATGTCAAATGACAAAATCAATTTCTTTGGAATACATTGTATTGGGGGTTGTTTGAAAGACAACTTTGGTAATAGAAACTGGCAAGAAGAAAAGCTAAATTGGACAAGCTTTTGATGAGATTTTGATGGCTATAGTGTCTTGGAACCCAGACATTAAAAATATTCAAGATCAAATAGCTTACATGCTATTTTCTGATGGATGCTGGTTTGTTCTGTTTGAAGTCAGATCTGCTATTTGTTTTTATGCTTTATCTGTTGGTTTCTTCTGGTTTGTTTCTATCTGTATGCTAGCAGTTTCGTTTTGGGCAAAATAAATGTCTTGGCTGCTGCTTTGTTGTGGACTGGTGATGAAGGGTGTAGGTGATTGTTCTGCTGTGGCCTTGGCTGCCTTGGTGCCTGCCTGCAGTTCTGTTTGCTTCTATCAGTTCGTTTAATACCAGTTAGTCAGTCTACTATTCGCTACCAGTTTGTTAAATACCTGGTTGCTGCTTCATCTTTTGCTATTCCTTGTTGGTGCCTCACCAACTGGCGCTTGGAGCTTCATCTTAGCTCCAAGCTCCTCTTTATTGATGTAATATTTCAATCTTTGCATGTTTCATCAATAAAGATTTTGTTTAGCCGATCAAAAAAAAAAAAAAAAATAGCTTACATGTTGGGTTTGAGATTAATTGATCATCCAAATGAAACTGAAAGAGCAATTATTTTATGTGCTAGACTGGAGGATGTGAAGAGGATCCTTGTTATATACATGTATTTCATTTGGGAGTCTCAGACTCTCGTTACCAAGGCCAAACAATATGAAAACCTTCGGACACTTAAGTCTGAATAAATAGTCGTTGATAAGACGTAGCTTGTTGGACCGTCAAATTTTGTCCTTTAAGTTTGAACAAGGGTAAAATGTTCGGATATTTAGTGTCAAAAGACTTTAAGTGGCTTGGCAGCAGCCCGAGGAAAAAAGCCTCCAGAACAGTACACTTTTGGCTCATTTCAGCAGCAGAACAACCCTAAAACACATGGGCAAGTACCTCATGGACTTGGTACAACAACTCAAAGCAAACAATGGCTCAAATCCATTACTAAAGCAATGCAAGAGTCATTTCACCCTAACAAAACCAGCGTTCCAACCTTTTCAGCAGTACCACGGCTGCCCAACCCCAATCTGAAGCTTGGGAGACAAGCTAGAGTTGAGCCTACATGGCTTTGCCAAACCTACTCAACCTTGAGAGATCAGCCCAGTACTTTTCAGCCTAGCCCGGTTCAGCAAAGGCTATTTTCGACCCATTTCTCATAAATGTGCTCTCAACTTATTGGCTAAGCTCTTTTAAATCATATCCAATGTTATCAATCCCGTACCTACCAACCGGTACATGCCGTTTCAGAAGCAAAACGGTACCTACATAATCCAATTATGTTCAGCCTAAAATACCGACAAATACCAGACAGTACTGGACAATACCGGCCGGAAAACATAATATCGGGTGAATGCCACACAATACCAGCCAATTTTTTATATTTTATATTTTATAGTGGTTTGTAATATTAAAATGGTAGAAATTTGTGTTCCATACTCTTTTTTTAGATGGGAAGATAATCTTCATTGTAAAACTGATAAAAAAATTGGATAAATTTCGTACAGTAATAGTAAAAGATCTCATAAAGAGATAACAAATTTTCTATAAAGGTGAAGAAAAAATCTTCTCAAAAGAGGGACACAACCTCCACACAGGGAGGACTATTATAGCAAATAATAAAAAAAAAAAAAGCAAACCAAAAACAACCAGATCCAAGTCGCTAAACGCATCCAAAGCTCCATTACACCGCAACCTTCAACTTGAAATCTGAAGATCCCACCTCCGTTGGTCAAGAGTTTCATATTCTTTGAAATATCTTAAATTGTGTTATTTAACAGACATAGTATGGTTTTAAGCCTCTTTTACATATAAATTTGTGATTCATGATATGTATTGTTAAATTATTTGTTACTTCAAAAAAAAATTATTTTTTACTAAATTATAATTTTAATACATATATGATACTTTCACGATAAATATGAAACAGTATTCGGTAACATACCGGTACCGGTAGGTACTATACTAATGAAAAAAATGATACTTAGTCTGATACAGTATTAACAACTTTGGTCATATCAACACTTTTTAGTTTTGTTCAGCAACAGTGATAGACAACTGTCACTGCCAAAAATTATCATTTTTGGCAAGATCTTATTTACTACTTTTGGAAACAATTTAACAGCCCACAAAACTTTCTTATAAGCATTCAATGCTGTTAAACAATTGTCAAAACTTGATTAACCATATTCGTCTTTAAATAGAGGATCTGTCTCCCTCTTGATGGCATACCTTGAAACAAAATTGAGAAGGTTTGATTATATTTTAATAAAAAAACCTCCATTAATGAGTCTCGATACTTGACTCCTCTGCGACCAAAACATTCAGACTTCACTCCATTATTAACTGGCTTCCAAAAGCTCCATTTTGGTAATAGAATGGAAAATTATTAGATACACTTGGACTACTATGTGTCCATACCAATCATCATTTATTATGTTTCTTATGTTCTTCAATTACTCAATACAAAATTATAACATCTTCTCTACCAATTATAATAATAGGGAACATCACGTGGCCATACTCCGAGAGTACCCAATAATCACCCTAAAAGAATTTGACCCAACTCATTGGGACTCTCAGCTTCCTCGGCCACACATAATGGTCTCCAGCAGTGACTGAAACAACTTCTATTTGAAATCCAAGCTCACCATATTCTAAGCCTTTTGCAAGTCCAAGAGATGACTTCCAGCCTAGCCCAGAACACAAGCAGATCAAGATGTTTTGGGGCCACATTTGTGTGACTAGATCTATCTAAAACCCCTAGGAGAAGCTCAAGGCCCCTTTCTAGGCCCGTGACTAAGACCCCTGGCTGCAAGAATGTGCAAATATTTTAATTATTGGTAGGCAATGAGGTTCAAACACAATATATAGCTGTAATATCATGTTGAATTGTTCACCATCAATTTCATCAAACAGATTAAACTTTCTTGCTCTAATATTATGTTGAATTGTTAACCAATATTAGAAAAAGGGATAAATTTCATTATTGTCTAATGTCATGTTGAATTGTTGACCACCAACTTCATCTAAAAACTTAAACTATTAGAGAAAGGAATAAATTTAATTATTTTTTCAACACATTGCTCGTGTGGCTAGACTTTCTTTCATAAGTGGGCCAAAGACGTTCAAATATTTTAATTATTAATTATTGAGTAAGCAGTGAGGTTTGAACGCGAGATCTATTACGTGCTCTAATACTATGTTAGATCGTTGACCACCATGTCATCTAAAAGTTTTATTTTAATTATTAGAAATAGGGACGACTTTATTATTCAATGAAGTTTGAACACATTTCATCTAAAAGTTTTAATTATTAGAAATAGGGGCAGATAATAAATCTTGTGTTCAAACCTAACTGTTAAGCATCCAACTCAAAATCAATTGGCAATGAGTAGAGAGACTCTAGCATTATATTAACAAAGTTTAGGTGGCTTAGATTATCGATGTGGATTTAAGTATAACACCAATCTCACCACTTACCTAATAATTAAAATATTTACACATGTTTGGCCAGCTTATGAAGGAAAGCTTGGTTATATGCAAGGATGTATTGAAGTATAAATTTTCCCCATGCTGATTGGTTGGGATGCTAATATAATAGTGTTGGGCAATCTTCACTGTATTTAAAAGATTTAATTCTATTGTGTACAAAACAACAACTAGAATTTAAAGAAATAAAGAAAAGAAGAGAATTTGTTTGATTACAAAAATCAAACTCGAAATAAAAAAAATAAATAAATAAAACAGATTTTATTTTGTAACAAAAACAAAATTAAAATCTGATTTAAATAAATAAATAAAACAACAGAATAAAATTAAACAACTTACTTGGTTAACTTCTTTGAATAATTTTTCTGATCAAGTCCAGTGTTTAACACTGTGTCCTTAAGACAGATTCGTCCTCTTCACGGTGCTTTCAGAATTTGGACGTTTATCTCCCAGGATGAAATGATCTATCAACGAATAAATGCAGCACTACAATTTATTCGTCCGTCGAACACACAAAATGTTTACACTCTTTCTTTCAGAAATAAAATGCAGCAAAATGCAGAGAGAATTATAGAGAGGATGGAGTACGAAAATTGGAGTGAAAATCCAAATGGGAGGCTAGTCTATTTATAGATGTAAAGGTGACTCTTGGTTTTTGAATTGAACAGGTATGAAACCTGTTGGGTTTAAATTCAAACAGATTTGAATCTGTTGGGTTAACCATTCAAACAGGAAGGGCTCTGTTTGGATGATCATTAAATCCAAACCAGTTTAATTCTGGGAAGGGCCCTGTTTGGATGATGAACAGGAAAAACCGGACCAGTTTAATTCTGTTTGAAAACGGGAAGGGCCTTGTTTGGATGAACAAAAAATCCAAACCAGTTTATTTGAATTAAATTCAAATGTTTTTGGCCCAAAAAGATTAGTATTGGGCCGAACAAGCCCAACCCAACCTCGCACCCGCGCCCAAGCCCAGCCCAGCTCGCCCGACCGGCCGGACGGACGGCGGCGCGCGTGTGGTGATTTTTGGGTCCAATGGGTCTAGCCCATTTTGCCCATAACCTCTCCCTCTAAAACACTTGGGTACCCCTTGGGGCACACCCCAAGTACCAAACTCATGCCTTATAAACCCTTTCAAAACCTCCCACCAAATCAATGTGGGACAAGCCTTATTCAAACCTTTAAGGTTTTTCCACCAAAACTCCATTTCCATGGAGCACACTTTGGCTTCAATTTTCCATTCACTCGGTAATGGTTTTGAGCAACCAAATATACCACGTGAATCACAACGCGGCAAAGAACGCGTTACCACTTTGACCCGTGTAAATCGATGCACGGGGCCCACCTAAAATTAGACCAAACTTAGGAAAAAATTCTAGTATTACCCAGAATTTTATAACCATTTCCAACAATCCCCCACATGAATGGAATTTGATGACAACGGAAATGCAACAATATGCAGACTTAACGAAAGAGTATAAGTCGAAAATATCTTGCATCAGGATAGGTAGTTTTCGGCCTTGAACCTTCCCTAGTGATAACCTATCGGACTTACTGGCTAACCAATGGACGCGATGCCTTGAATTGTTCAGCCGTTTGTGTAAGCCAAGACAATAGATTTCACACAAAATATCTTCTAACACATCGTGGTTCTCACTGTTGTGTTCATTTTGGCCTTGAACGCTCCTGGTTTTCATGAGTGTTTCTAGAGAATGTAGCCTTTTTCATTCTCATAGAACCGGCCCCAGTTCAACACTCATATAGGTGATTCTTATTGTGAGTATCTTCTTATACTCGTCTTGATTTTATGCCTTAATCAAGATATAAGTAATCATTAAAAGCAAAGCTTATCCTTATGCCCCTGCAGACAACATATGTTACAGATATCACTCTCACCATAGGAATGGGTAGAGAATTTTAATCCCTTAGTGATTTCTGGTGAGCCATACATAACTTAGTTGTCCCTTTGAACTTAGTTCTTGGGATCTCCAGTCATATAAGTAGGGTTACCATTATGACGACTCTTATGTAATAGGCTTTAATCCCATCCCCTTCGATGAACTATACACTAGCTCTTTTGTCAAACCTTTTGTTAATGGATCCGCAATATTCTCTTTAGATTTTATATAATCTATTGAGATTATTCTGTTTGACAACAATTGCCTTACGGTATTATGTCGACGAATATGTCGTGACTTCTTGTTATACATGTGATTACATGCTCTACCTATTGCATTGACTATCACAATGAATGCAAATAGTGGCATGTGTTTTGGCCACATTGAATGTCTTCTAAGAAGTGACGAAGCCATTCTGCTTCTTCACCTACTTTATCTAAAGCAATGAACTCGGATTCCATTGTGGATCGTGCGATGCAAGTTTGTTTCGTGGACTTCCAAGAAACAGCAGCGCCTCCTAGAGTAAAGACATATCCACTAGTGGATTTTGAATCTTTAGTATCCGATATCCAATTGGCATCACAATAACCTTCAAGTACTGCTGGATATCGAGTAAAATTCAAACCATGATCACGGGTGAATCTTAGATATCTAAGAACCCGAATGATCGCTTTCCAATGGTCTTCTCCGGGGTTACTAGTGTACCTACTCAATTTACTGATAGCATAAGCTATATCAGGACGAGTACAATTCATTAGGTACATTAGGCTTCCAATGATTTGGGAGTATTTTAACTGAGACACTGCATCACCTTTATTTTTCGATAAATAAAGACTGATGTCTACAGGTGTTCTAGCTAAATTCAAATCATCCTTGATAAATTTATCAAGAATTTTCTCAATATAATGAGATTGAGATAATGCATATCCATCAGATGTTTTAGTTATGAATAATACTTGAGACCCCCTTTTGGGGGTCATCCCCTCACCCCCTTTGCCATGTGTCAGGGAGTGATTGGAGGAGCAGGAAAAAAAAGAAAAAGAAAAAGAAAAAGCAACCAATGAGAGAGAGAGGGGGTCAAAGGGGGTGATGGGAAAAGGGGGGATGAATCATTGTTGTTTAGTTATTTTCATTCTTAATATAACATCTGCGACCCCCATATCTTTCATATCAAATCTTTTGTTAAGCATTTGCTTAGTTGATTTGATCATGTTTTGACTGCTTCCAATGATAAGCATGTCATCCACATAAAGACAAACTATGACATAGCCTTGGTCAGTGTTTTTAACATAGACACATTTGTCACATTCGTTTATCTTAAACCCATTAGTAAGCATTGCATGATCAAATTTTTCATGCCATTGCTTAGGTGCTTGTTTTAATCCATAAAGGGATTTTACAAGTCGACAAACTTTCTTTTCTTGCCCTGATACTACAAACCCCTCGGGTTGTTCCATATAGATCTCTTCATTTAGATCACCGTTTAAGAAAGCTGTCTTAACATTCATTTGATGTATTTCTAAATTAAACAACGCTGCTATAGCAATAAGCATGCGAATGGATGTTATTCTTGTCACAAGGGAATATGTGTCAAAATAATCTAGACCTTCCTTTTGTCTGTAACCTTTAACTACAAGTCTTGCTTTATACTTGTCAATTGAACCATCTGCTTTCATTTTTCTCTTGAATATCCATTTATATCCAAGAGGTTTAGAACCTGGTGGAAGATCCACCAATTCCCAAGTATGATTTTGCATAATGGATTCAATTTCATTATTATGACCTCTTTCCACAAAGGTGCTTCAGACTGTCATTCTTTGCTTTAAAGCTTTGAGGTTCATTTTCTAACACGTATGTCGGAAAATCTAGACCAAAGGATTTTGATGTTCTCGCTCTCTTACTTCTTCTTGGTTCATCATCGCTAAATCTGTTGGTTGAGACCATTACTAGTCTCTTGTGTTTGATTGTCATTAGTCTCTTGACTTTGTGTACAATCATAAGTTCTTTTCTGTGAACTTAATTCCTGTCCTTTCTTGTAAGGAAAGACATGTTCAAAAAACACAGCATTCCTTGACTCTATAATAGTGTTCACATTTATATCAGGTATTTCTGATTTATAAGTCAGAAATTGATATGCACTACTATTCTGAGCATAACCAATAAACACACAATCTACTGTTTTTGGTCCAATCTTAGTCTTTTTAGGAACATGAACTTCAACTTTTGCCAAACACCCCCACATTTTCAAGTATTTGTAGGAAGGTGGTCGACCTTTCCATAATTCATAAGGAATGCTTTTGGTTTTCTTGTGGGGTATTCTGTTAAGAACATAATTAGCTGACAATATTGCTTCCCCTCACAAGATTACGTGGTAAGCTTTGAACTTAGTAACATGGCATTCATCATTTCTTTTAGAGTTCTATTCTTCCTTTCAGCAATTCCATTTTGCTGTGGAGAATAAGGGGCTGTAGTTTGGTGAATAATGCCATGTTGTGCACAAAATTCATTTAATGGTGCATCATATTCACCACCCCTATCACTTCTAACCATTTTAATGGTTTTACCAAGTTGATTTTCAACTTTTGTTTTGTAAAGTTTAAACATTTCTAAGGCTTTATCTTTACTTCTAAGTAAATAAATATAATAATATCTTGTGCAATCATCGATAAAAGTTATGAAATACTTTTTGCCTCCTCTAGTTTGAATAAATTTTAGATCACATACATCAGTATGAATTAATTCTAGAGGTTCAGTTTTCCTTTCAACTTATTTAAATGGAGCCTTAGTTAGTTTTGCTTCTACACAAACTTCACATTTATGATTAGGATTAATTTCAAACTTTGGCAAATAATCCAAACCAATTAATCTACGCAAAGCATCATAATTTACATGACCTAATCTACCATGCCATAAATTCGACTCAAGAATATAAGCAAAAGATGTGTTATTCTCATTCATAGCAACTTTTGGTACAACTGTCATTACATTAAGTTTAAAGAGACCATCACTCATGTATCCCTTACCAACATACATACCACTCTTTGTTAATACAAACTTATCAGACTCAAAAACAAGCTTAAAACCATTTTTACTTAACAAAGAACCAGAAACTAAATTCTTAGGATGTCGGTACATGCAATGCGTTGTTGAGGGTCGATTCTTTCACGATGTCATCTTCAAGATCACTTTCCCTTGTCCGACCACGAGAAGTAGAAGAATTTCCCATAAAAGTTGCTCACCATTTGCGGCCTCATTGTAGGTAGTGAACATCTTCTTGTTCGCACATATGTAACGAAGTTGCTCGGTGTCAACCCACCACTCTTTGGGATTTCCAACCAAGTTAGCCTCAGACACCACAATGAGAGGTTGATGTCATTCACTCCGTCAGAGATGTAATCCAATTCTGTTACATTGGCCTGATTAGTGGTCTTCTTGCTTGTACTTCCATGATCCTTCTTAGGGCGGCGGCAGTCAGAAGCTCGATGTCCAGTCTTGCCACAGTTATAGCATTTTCCTTTGAACTTCTTGTTGCCATTATTGTTGCCTTGTTTAGGACCATCTCCAGTAAACTTCATCTTTTTGTTATGTGGTTTTTGAACTTGTTCAACCACATTAGCCTTGGACTCAATGGGATTTTTCCCATTCCTCTTTTCAGCCTTTCGGTTATCTTCCTCAATTCTTAATCTTACAATTAACTCATCCATAGTCATCTCTTTGCGTTTATGTTTTAAATAATTTTTGAAATCTTTCCAAGCCGGTGGTAACTTTTCCACCAAAGCAGCGACTTGGAAAGATTCGCTAAGAGACATACATTCTGAATGAATATCATGCAAAATTATCTGAAAATTTTGAACTTGAGATATTATCGTTTGGGAGTCGACCATAACAAAATCCAGAAATTTACCGACGACAAATTTCTTCGTGCCGGCATCTTCTGTCTTGTATTTCTTCTCCAAAGAATCTCACAATTCTTTTGCTGACTTCAGAGGACTGTATACATTATACAGCATGTTGTCAAGGCTATTGAGGATGTAGTTTCTGCACAGGAAATCTGAATGTTTCCAAGCATCTACAGCGGCAACAACTTGCCGATCACTTTCACCCTCTTTAAGTGCTGGACCCTCTTCATGGAGAAACCGGGCCAAATTAAGAGTTGTAAGATAGAACAACATCTTCTGCTGCCATCTCTTAAACTCGGTACCGTTAAATTTTTCCGGTTTTTCTCCATGATTGATTGGTACATGAATATGGTTATGAATAGGGACCGATGTTGGTGTAACAACAGGAGTACCACTGCCAGATGCAGTTTCAGTTGTAGTAGCCATTATCTCTGATTACAAAAATCAGAAAAAATTAAAACACAAATTAATTTTCTAGTTACTAAAACCAGAAAATAAAATATAACACAAAATAATTTTATTTTCCTTGTTACTAAAACAGGAAAAATAAAATACCAAAATAATTTTCTGTAATACCAAATAATATTCTGAAATTGTTAATGACACTAGTATCGTACTACTAGTTGTCAAAGAAAAGAGACAGTATATTACTACTATCTGTCAAATAGCATAAATCACTATTTGTTTTTCCAACCAGAATATTACTTTGAAAAACAGAAAATTAAATACAATGAAGATACCAAAAAAGAATCTGTCTTAAGATTGTTGGGCAATCTTCACTGTATTTAAAAGATTTAATTCTATTGTGTACAAAACAACAACTAGAATTTAAAGAAATAAAGAAAAGAAGAGAATTTGTTTGATTACAAAAATCAAACTCGAAATAAAAAAAAAAAAAAAAACAGATTTTATTTTGTTACAAAAACAAAATTAAAATCTGATTTAAATAAATAAATAAAACAACAGAATAAAATTAAACAACTTACTTGGTTAACTTCTTTGAATAATTTTTCTAATCAAGTCCAGTGTTTAACACTGTGTCCTTAAGACAGATTCGTCCTCTCCACGGTGCTTTCAGAATTTGGACGTCTATCTCCCATGATGAAATGATCTATCAACGAATAAATGCAGCACTACAATTTATTCGTCCGTCGAATACACAAAATGTTTACACTCTTTCTTTCAGAAATAAAATGCAGCAAAATGTAGAGAGAATTATAGAGAGGATGGAGTACGAAAATTGGAGTGAAAATCCAAATGGGAGGCTAGTCTATTTATAGATGTAAAGGTGACTCTTGGTTTTTGAATTGAACATGTATGAAACCTGTTGGGTTTAAATTCAAACAGATTTGAATCTGTTGGGTTAACCATTCAAACAGGAAGGGCTCTGTTTGGATGATCATTAAATCCAAACCAGTTTAATTACAGGAAGGGCCCTGTTTGGATGATGAGCAGGCAGGACCCGATTTAATTACATTTGAAAACGGGAAGGGCCCTGTTTGGATGAACAAAAAATCCAAACCAGTTTATTTGAATTAAATTCAAATGTTTTTGGCCCAAAAAGATTAGTATTGGGCTGAACAAGCCCAACCCAACCTCACACCACGCACCCGCGCCCAAGCCAGCCCGGACAGTGTGCGCGTGTGGTGATTTTTGGATCCAATGGGTCTAGCCCATTTTGCCCATAACCTCTCCCTCTAAAACACTTGGGTACCCCTTGGGGCACACCCCAAGTACCAAACCCATGCCTTATAAACCCTTTCAAAACCTCCCACCAAATCAATGTGGGACAAGCCTTATTCAAACCTTTAAGATTTTTCCACCAAAACTCCATTTCCATGGAGTACACTTTGGCTTCAATTTCCCATTCACTCGGTAATGGTTTTGAGCAACCAAATATACCACGTGAATCACAACGCGGCAAAGAACGCGTTACCACTTTGACCCGTGTAAATCGATGCACGGGGCCCACCTAAAAATTAGACCAAACTTAGGAAAAAATTCTGGTATTACCCAGAATTTTATAACCATTTCCAACAAATAGGCCCATTATAAAGTTTAAAACTTCTAGTACTAGATTTCTAGTGCTGAAATATTTAAGTAATGAAACTTTTAAATTTGAAAATTATAAGATAAATAAACGTGTTAGTTGAGAATGAATATGAAAATTATATTTCATTGTGTGTATTCAGTATTTAATGACTAGTCTCTCTAACTTAAAATCAAGATTTGTAATTTCATTTTGAGTCAATTTCCATATTAAGTGGTAGGTAATTTTACATTACCAAACTCTTATTTGTGAACCACTAAATGCATTTAGTTTTAAGCCTTGTTATCGAACAAGGTTTTAGTTGAAGTTGTGTGTGCCTTTTCAAGTATGTGGAGGACTATGAATGGGTTCTCTGCCATCGTTGCATTATCTGGTCTCCAGTCTATTGTGTAAAGGTGCCAGAAATATTTGTAGGTGAGGGAGGATTTCAACCTTTTCTTGCTGTTGGGGTACACAGATTCTAGATGCATTATTCCAAACGGATACGGATGATATCTCATGAAAGGGGGACTGCTTTGTAGAGATCGCCATTTTTTATGTGTGGACTGTTACATTTTATTTGCAAACCATACCAAACTATAGTGTCTTGGCACCCAGATCAAATAGCAAATATGTTGGGTTTAAGATTAACTGATTGGCCAAATGAGATTGAAAGATCAAATATATTATATGTGCAAGACTCAAGGATGTGAAGAGGATCATTTTTATATTGGATGATGTATTCAAAAACACTGCTAACCATGTCATTGAGCTTTTATCCGTGAAACTGCATCAGCATGCAAGGAATGTAAGGTCCCTTAAGTGAGTGGGCAACCCAATTGGGAGTCTCATACTCTCGTTACACTGTGCTTATAAATATGAAAATGCATTGAATGAAGCTGAACATTTTTCTGAGGAAAAGTAGAGAATATTGAAAGGAAAAGGAAAAGAGAGAAGAGGAGCTGGTATATGTTCTTTGCCACCTTTCTTCCCTAGAAGAAAAGAATCAAACATTGCGCTAGATACATTGAACCAAGAAAAGAATGTTTTCCCTCTTCTTAAACATAGGTAGAATGTATATTGATATCTCCATCTCCTTTTCCATCTCCATCTCCATCTCCATTGTGAACCCTGTAGCAGTAGTTGTCTTTCGCTTAATTGTTTACAGAAAGAGAGGTACGCTTGAAATTCTTACTTCCCCTATGTCAATAATTTATGCATCATATACAATCTCTACATGTTATCATCTTAGTTGGTTCAGGCTTTTGTGTATGTTTATGTTGATGTCTCCATCTCCATTGTGAAGCCTGCAGCAACAGTTGTCTTTCTCCTTGATTGTTTACAGAAAGAGAGGTACACTAAAAATTCTAACTTCCCCTATGTCAATAATTTATGCATCATATACAATCTCTGTACTTTAGCCTTTTTTTTCCTACTTGGTTTAGGGTTTTGAGTGAGTTTACATGCACAAATATTTTTAAGAGGGAAAAAAAATTGATTATGCCAAATGTTAAATCTATATCCAATTTACTCGTCTCAGACCCCCATCAAACGGGGGATTAAGCTTCATGTATTTTTTTGACTACTAAATTTTGTGTTGGGACACATGAATTTTGAACAAATAAATGATATCAACTTTAGTGGCTTCTAGCTAGGGTACATGATTTGCTTGGCAACAAAAGCAAGGGAATAGCAGAAGGAAAACGTATAGTCTTTTAAATGATTTAAGATAGCTGAGTGTAAACCCTTGAAAAAGTGCATATTGTGTACACCCTCCCTACCACAACATGCATAATATTACCACAACGTTTCATAATAAACATCACAAGAAGTTGTAATTTTTTTCTCCGAAAAGATTCATAATATTTCTCACCACAAATGGTTTACAGTATATGATATGTACATATATGATTCATTTCACCACAAAAAATTGTAATTTTATTACGTTGTCTCTCTTTTTAAGAATGCACACAATAGATTTCTTCAAGATTTAAAACATTTACGATTTTAATTGTTTATTTAGAAAATGTGCACATTTGATTTTGTTGTTGAAAACAACTCTGTTCTCAAAAAAAAAAATAAAAATAAAAATAAAAAAAGGAAAAAAAAGTAAAAAGAAAACTCATTTGATAAACTATTTTCAAAATCTATTTTTAAAAAACGCCTTTTGAAAACACCCGCTTTTAGAAAAAGTTTAAAAAAAAAAAAAAAAAAACTAATTTTGAATTCTCAAAAATAGGATTTAGAAATAAAATGAGAGCGGTGGCTTTTCAAACTTCTCGTTATTATTTTTTTTATTATTATTTTCAAAAATAGGAAAATTTTATTGATGAAATCATTGGTCATTACAACCTACAATCCAGAGAAACTTCCATAGTAACCCAACTTGAATTGATTCCCACCCAGGAATAGTGAGACCCCAAAGTTGGGCATACTTGGCTACTCTATGAGCCTTCCTGTTACAATCTCTAGAAACAAAACAAAAGGGACAATTTTGAGAATAGGATAAACTACCAATAGGTCCTAGTTTGGAGACTTATTACCCAATAAGTCCTACTTTGAAGACTTATTACCCATTAAATCCTATTTGATATAATTTATTAAATGATAAAAATAAATTTATCAATCTTTTTTTTTATAAATAATTTTATAATGATAAATTTATCAGTCTTTTTGTTTTATGAATAAATTTTTAGTGATAAATTTATCACTCTCTTATTTTTATAGTGTTAAATTTATTAATTAGGACCTGTAATTAAATAAGTCTAGTTAACAGGACTAATTGATAAATACTCCTTTTGAATATTCGCAGCAAGTCACAAAGTATTGTCAATGATGAGCCCAACTTGATTGTATTTCTTAGCACCAGTCCTAGGTCACCTTTTGGGTAAGTGTGTGTTTAATTACCAAAACAATAAATACAATCAAGTTCAAGACACTGTCCAAATGGCTCATGTAGACGTAGACAAGGTCAGGCAGACCAAAAACCTCACAACAGGGAAACACTACTACAAAAACACATAACGATCACATTTTTTTTATGTGATATATATTATTTAATCACCTTTTAAGTTTTATTAAAATGTGATCTTTAAAAGTGTGATTAAAAGAGATCATTTTTAATCACACCTTTTAAGTGTGATTAATAACATTTAAATCACACATTTTAAATGTGAATAAAAATATTTAAATCACATTTTTTAAGTAATTAATAACATTTAAATCACATCTTTTAAGTGTGATTAATAATTAATAAAGCCTATGATAATAAACATTTAGATCACAGATTTTAAGTGATTAATATCTAATAAAACCTGTGATTAATAATCAAATAAGATCACATGTTATATGTATTTCTCATCACAGTTAATGCGTGTGATAAAAAAAGAGTTCCATATATTTAAAGAATAATCAATATTATTTTTGTACGCACATTTGAAGAATACAATACACACTATATACTATATTTTGAATCACAACCATATATTGAATGGAATAACGTCATATATTTCTTAAATGAAAGTTAAATATGTTTAAAAGTATATACAAATGAATTAAATAAAAAGTTTTAAACTGTGCTTACATATATTAAAAAATGAAAAAACTTGAAAAACTAAAGTCGCGTTTGGTAGAGCTTTAGAATTATAATTTGAGAATAGAGTTGTATTTTAAGTTTGTGAGTTTTAGAATTATGATTTGAGTGTGAAAAATTTGTTTGGTTATGAGTTTTAAAAAGAGTTTGAATTGGGTGATGTGACATATAATATTGAAAAGTGTTTTGAAAAGTGAGTGTAGAATTAATTTTCTAAAACTGTAACCAAACAATACACTCAAACTAAGGGGTAAAATTAAATTTCAAAAACTTTACCAAATAGAGCCTGAGTTCTTAAATTCTTTGACCATATTTTGCACCTCTTCAAGAAATTTCTGACCTGAAAAATAAAAACACAAATTAATTCAGAAACGGCTAGAAGCATATGAATAAACTCACTATTTTTGTAAAGACTGTTCTTGTCTTACAAAAGACAAAGTCCGACAGATCACACCCCTTCAAATGTCTTAACATTAAATACCTCTAGCATGACATGAAGCATATAAAAACAAAATGTCACTTTATCCACAGAAATTGCAAGTTCAACAGAAACTAAGTAAAATTTGGACTTAATTATTTAAGAAAATAATTTACAAACGAGGAACACCTCACACTTTTCTTCAAAGAGTTCTACTACCTAGCCACACACACAAAAAAATACTGTATCCAAGAATGCGCCTACACTGTAAAATTAAAGACATGTTTTATTAGTTCATTGTATTATGTTTATCTGTTTTTAGTGTCTAAAAATGGTGTTTATTAAATTCACAATTTTAACATGAGTTCAACAGGACTCTGTGCAGCTTTTAACTGATTTTCAAGAAATTTCTTTTTAAGTAAAGGACTAAAAATAAAAATAAAAGAGGGTCCTTTTCCCATGAGCGGACTGCAGGTTCGAATCATGCTCCACCTAATCACAAAATAAGATTAATATTCTTGTAATGCATAAATCTTAAAAAATTGTAGGAAATGATTCGAGACAAGATAATGATTTCATTATTCAGTAATTCAAAGATGTGTAATTGGCACCTAAAACCAAGTAGGTGGTACTCACATTGACAAAATTTGGTGAAGCATGAGCTCTGTGTAGCTTTTAAGGCAAGCAGGCCTCTATCATTGTGACCAACAGGTATAACTGAAGAAAAGCCCATCTCCACACAGAAAGAAAGAAGCAGTTCCACCTAGAAACACCAACTACCAACTTATCAAAAATAAAATTAAGCTGCTAAAAAAAAAAACATTATGAGAGAAATGCACATAGGCAGATATGCCAGGAAGAAACCAAAGTGGGTTCCCATATGATGCGCACGACCCTTATTCCTAAGATCCTTTTCAAATTCAGTTACGATCCAAGTTGAATATACAAGTTTATTCAGAAACTTACAGATATATCCATCATTCACTTCCCTATTCCTCTACACCTATGAATCTATGATACCTAAGACCATCTCCAACGGTGAACCAAATTTGAGTAAAAAAAAACTAATTTTCTCAATTTGATATTTCTTCCTCCAACCGTGCATCAAACCATGCATCAAAAGGGGAGGGTCGACCGGCCGGTCGACCGGTTAGGCAAAATTATTATTATTTTTTTTTTGGACTTGTTTGAACCTTTTTGACCGGTTTGAACCTGTTAATTTGAAAGGGAACCAGTCGACCGGTTGGTCAACCGACTGGTTGACCGGTTGGTCTCCTCCAACGGTCATGCACAGTAATTTAATGAAATCTGTGTGCTGTTCTCACATTGATGAATGTTTTGGTGAATTCTTATTTTGATACCAATTTGTTGAAAACCATAGGAGCTCATAAAAGTGACTTTTTCACCAAAATTTAAATTTGATGCTAGGTTTGGTTCACCGTTGGAGATGCTCTAAATGAGCACGAAACACCAAAATCAAGATTCAAAATACAAGAAAAACATGATACTTGACAAATTTGCACGAAGCACCAAAATCAAGATCCAAAACACAAGAAAAACATGATAATAAATTTTTAAGGATTTCACCTTTTGAGAGGAGAATGCTTTCCTTATCTCGGAATTATACTCCTTTCCAACATTACGATGCCAAGACACACACACACATAGAGAAAAGCTTTGCTATCTTTTTTTCTATTTGGATTTTCTATGCTCCTAATGTTTTAGGGCATCTTGACAATTATATAACTGCTAATGCAATGCCCACCCCACCTCATATTGTCGCCCCCAAGAAAAAAAATTGTTTAGGCACTTTTTTACTTGATTTAAAAATAATAATAATAAATAAATAAATAAAATGACGACACAAAACTTAACAAACACAGTCCTAAATGAGCACAAAGCACCAAAATGCAGACCCAAAATATAAGAAAAACATATGTAACTATTATTTAGAAGGATTTCACCTTTTAAAAGGAAAATGCTTCCTTAACTGGGAATCATATTCCTTTCCACCAACTAACTCCTACCACACCAGAAGCCAAAAAAAAAAAAAATTGACAACACAAAGCTTAACAAATACATAGTTCTAAGATAGAAGAAGCCACAATTTCGTAGATACAGCAAATTTGGTTCCAAGAATTTGCCAAAGAAAAACCTGAAAATCACTCAAAACAAAGGCTTCATGTAATTACATTTATGTCAGCCCAAAACAAGATATCAACAGGTTGTGATCCTCTTCCGATAACTAATAAAGATTATAGCTCTCCAACTTCTCATTTAATAGAAATGTTTACTAGAACTCTTCATAAACTAGAATTACTTCTTGGCGAACAATCTCTCTCACACATAACTCATAAGTATGTCCTCTATTTACCCTTTTGGAAATGTAGATCTCAAAAACAGTATTGACAACCTCATTTGTGCTTAGCAATTGTAACTTCTTCAATCTGACAAACAACAAGTTCCCTCTTCATATATACATAAAATTGATGATCCACTCTCAATGAAATAACTAGCAGATCATACTATTCAAATTCTGCAGGAACAACGAAGATAATGGAAATTTGATATATAACCTCAACTAATAGCCTAGACCCAGAAGTTCACTATGTTGTATTTCATCAAAACTCTATGCCCTCATCACCAATCCTAAAACAAACTAAAACCCCATAGACCAATACATAAGCACATAATACACCAAATTCAGTTACAAACCATCATAGTCTGCATCACCATAGCAAAAAGAAAATGTGTTGATACAACGAAAGAAAAAAAAAAAAACAAAAACTAATTCAACAAAAAAATAAATAAATTAGATACAATTCACTAATCACAAGAAGAAGAGGATTATAATACAAAAATGCCTCGTATAGAAATAGATCCTGCAAGTCCACACTCATTCTCATTACAAAATCTCATCCAATCTGAAACTTATGAATATGGGGCCAATCACAAAATAATAATAATAATAATAATAATAATAATAATAACAATAACAAAATAAGCAAAACCAAAAGCCTCACAAATTGTAAGACTAAAGTTCTGATAAGAAATGAAGAAAAAAAATTGTAACTAACCTTGGAACAACCAAAACCCCAGATGAAAAACAACAATACCTGCATGTAAACTCAAGTTAAAATATCAAATAGTATGTAAAGCCCAGATAAGAACAATTTCAAAATGGTGCAAGCTCAGATATAAAACAAACACGAAGAGTCACTTAACCATGGATTATCGAGCCAAGTTCCCTCACAATCTCCTCGCATGTAAGATGACATAGAATCATCAACCACAGCTAATGATTCAACTTCTGCCAATGTTTTAGCCCTATGCATTTTCCGCAAAATAGAGGAAGAGTCACTTAAATTCTGGTTTGTGTTGTGTTTTCTTTAGTTTAGCTGCTATGAATAGCTGCTCAGGTGCTGTGTGTGAGTGTGTCTTTGCCTTGCTGCTGTTGATTCTGCCTTGCTGCTGCTAGCTCTGTTTTGCTACCGAGTGTTTAAATGGTTATGGAAATTGTGATGTCAAGTACACATAAAACTCTATAGTGCAACTCATAAACTAATAATGGGGCTTTTAGTTATTATTTAACTCAATAGTCTATGGCTGCTATCCTGACTTGCAGAAACACTAACTTAAAAAATTTGAAGTCTCCAATGTATTTTTTCCACCATGAGATCTATATATAGCTAAAACTTGAAATATGCTTCATATCAAGCACTATAATACATTGTCTAGATTAAGAGATTGGCTAGAGAGAGAGAATGAAAACCTTAAAATTAGGAGCATTTCTTCTTATATTGATCACACTTCTTGTGACATATTTCTTCTTCAACTCTTTGATCTTGCTTCCATGTTCTCAACTCAAAGTTCTGTGGCTGAAGGTGGGCTTAAGACCAACATGGATCCAATTTGCTTGTGCCTAAGCTATTATGGTTTAATGTTGCCCCTCGCAAAACCCAGTTTTTTGGCTGTTTTGTTTGGTAATGGAGGGTGAAAACAGCTGCCTATTTGCAAAAAAAATGGTCCTCTAGTAATGTCTGCCCTTTTTTGTAAAAGTGAAGCTGAATCTAGCAACCATGTTCTGTTACAGTGCTCTAAAGTGTGGAAGATATGGTCTGAGCTACTAAATTGGTGGGGTTTTCAGTGGGCAACTTGCAGAAGCTGCAAAAACAACTCTGCAGCAGCAGCAGCAACTAAGTGTAGCAGCAGCAAAAGCACTAAATTGGTGGGGTTTTCAGTGGGCAACTCCAGATTACACAACATATATGTGTCTCAATCACACCACTATAGCGGCCATAACGGATGGTGGTAACCACTCATACAGTCACGTAACAGTTACATTGTGGCCCATTTTTAAAAAACATGGTTTAGATGTACAGTATAACATGTAGGGTAGTATGGGATCTGAGGAGCTCAAACTTTAGTGAGAACCAGAGAGAGAGCGAGGTCAGCAGCAGCAAAATAAGGAGTGACTTTTCCATAGGGACACTAAGGCACAGACTCCAATGCACTCGCTGCTGAAATAGTGCAAAAAATCAAAATAGCCATTTATAAGTTCCAAAAGGCAAGCTGGAACTTGCCTACTTAGAACAAGAGACAACATCAGGAAGATCCAGTTCACATGACAAAGTACATGAAGAGGCTGACACATCTTGGAGGATGATGTGACATGTGGCTCGGAGAACACATGGGTTCCACTCTTTATAAGATTGACGAAAAGAGTTGTGACCCCAAGATCATGACAATCAGACCTCAGGCAACCCTTAATTCTAGGCACCGAGAACCCTAGAAGGATTGCAATGCAACACTTGAGGTCATATAGAAACAGCATGCAGAGCTTGAGAAGCTCCCTAGATCTTGGTCCTAACCCATAGAGGTCTAGTGTTACAACATATGCACTGGGAGGTGCCTTTGTGGTGGATAGATGGGTAGTACAATATGAGTCTATGACTTAAAACTGGGAGTCAGGGCACTCCTTTACAGGACTGATAATGCATGCTAAGACCGCCATTGGAGTTTGGAGTATGTTTTGAGAGTTGTTGTGTCAAGAGGCTTTTGAGCCACACATATCATAGGTGCCACACATAAACATGCTTGTAACAAGTGGTAAGTGTTTCCGGTGCCTATTACGTGTTAAGATACATAAAATATCAATGTACAATTGAATGCTCAACTACTTTAAAACATTTAAACCGGCGGGGAGGGGGGGGAGAGAGGAGACCAATTTGGTCCATGCCTTGGTTACATAGGCTCCATATATTAAGAAAAGGAAATCACCTACTAAGTAGAATCTGTCTAAATTATGGTAATGTTTGTCTCCCTCTCAATATATAAAGTATATTTTAAGGTCTTTGGGTGAAAGATCTGATTCCGTTTTCAGTCAAGTACATTTAGTTGCTAAGACATATATGGGGAACATAGCATGAATACAAGGTGCATGAATATTATTGTTACATATGAGAAGACCATGAGAATTTTTACTCTAAAAAAGGCTGCTTTTTCAATTTGGTTACCATGTACCAATACTATTGCACACTTTAAAATTGTCCTTTATTTCAAGAATAAAATTATTGAGTCCTTGAAGATTATAAACAAAAGCAATACATTTATGAACATGAAAACTTATTTACAACACACAATCACAATACAACATAACAATATTCTCTGCACTACTACATGATTCATGTCAAATGTACTCTAAAAAAAGGGAAACTGTTAAACAAGAGTTACCGATCCCAATTTGGAAATGTTGCGACAAAATAAAGGCATTCACAGTCCCAAGATTCTGCAATAATTTTGCACCTTGATAGAATGGGATCCTTGGCAATTTCCTGCTCCACAAAACAATAATAATGTGCATATTAAAGATGCTTCAACAAGAATTCATTCTCTCACAAATTTCACAAGAAAAAGCAAAACCATCATACATACACACACACACCAAGATGCATAAATATCTAAGGCGTGACAAATCAATTTTTTATTTTTTTCACTTGACTAATAAACTACAATATATTATTTTCCCCTCACCTCATATAGGAAACGCATTGTGTTTTGGAAACTTATGTTTAAGAATTTATTCTTTTTATATTTTATGGGTAAAAACAAATAAAATAAAATATAATTGTTGTTTGAATCCAAATAAGGAAAGTAAAAGAAAAAGGTACTATCCAATGTTGATCAGATCCCAATAACCAGTCAATAAACCACTAAAAAGCCACTATTCCTTTAGCATTATCTGTGTATCACATCCACATGGTTGCCTGAAACTTGAACTCATGTTCTCATGCTAAAAAATTAATTGGAAATTTTTCAAAACAAAGTCTAATTGCAAATATTATATAACATGCATCTGAATATAGCTATTCTTTAAAAATAATTTTTACGATGTCAACCTCACAAGAAATAAAGAACAAACGGCCCCTCTCATTGTGCACTATGCGAAATATAAGATGATTGAGCTTAAGGGGATTAGTAAAACTGTGCGAACCAAGGACGACTATAGTGTTGCTAAAGGAATATACGTAAATTAAAAAGACTAAAACAAATATCATCAACCATTATTTTAGCCATACAGCCCAAAATATAAGTGTAATCAGAGAGACATAATTGACTCGATATTCTTGCTACGAGAAACAGAGCCTTAATATAAAGGGTAACTTGGCATATAAATTCTACCTGATCAAAGGGGATCCATCGTCTTCCAGCAATGAAAGCACAGATATGACAATGACACCTAAAAATATATTTCTGACTGCAACTAACTCGAAACATCTCTGAATACACCTTTTGATTCATCATAAAACCATCTGCAAAACAATTTCGTTTCCCAATAAATAAAATCCACTATAAGACAATTCATCTCCACCTGACTGAAGATAAGAAAAAATAAATGATAAACACACTCTTGAACCATAAGAAGACCAAACACAAGTGCAATGTAAAAACACAACCATAAACATGCATAGGAGGCTTCTCTAAACCATGCAAATTTCATAGAAAAGGAATTTGTAGGCAGCAATAGAAATACAAGGAACAGATTTGAGAAACAAGGAAACACACTTGCACAGGAAAAGTGGCTGATCAATTGCCCCAGTCCCCAAACGTGATCTCCTCTCATTTTCTTCAATAAACTTCCCTGGCGGAAGAACTTCACATGGACCTCGAATCAAGCCAGCCATTATGGTGCTACCATGATTAGACTCATATACCTATAATGGACCAACAAGGAGTTCATACAAGCCCTACACTGTTGCTAAACATGGATTTTTTGCTTAAACCCCAAATCAGAAAGGATTGAAAATACTTGTTCATGGCATCATCAGTGAGCAGTAAATTGTAGGATAACATTTCAAGTAAAGTTACTATTTCAACAGAACCTGAATGTGTAACGAATTTGGCCAAGACCTGGGTCTAGAAACCAATAATTGGAATGACAACATTACAAAAAACCCATTGTCACTTTTTTACATTATCACCCTAACTCATTGACATTCACAGCACCAATCAGGACGGGAGCTAATACTTTCTAAATTTAAGCTTGTTGACATGCACGCAGACAACAAAATTAAATTAAATAAAATAATGGACATAACAATTACCTCATTGCTTTCAGGGGAACACGGTCGTCGGCCAACTGCCTTTGGCAAGTCATCAGGGAAGTGGCATCGATTGACGATAACCCACTTTGATCTAGTTTTGTTATCCTCCCACATGGCCTGCAATAGGAACGCAAAGCTTCTCCATATAAAGACACTATCATAGAATTGAAATGAAAAAACTGTTTTTTCTCGACAAAGAAGAAGTTTAGTGATTCCTACAAGCAGCTACACTACAGGAATAAATCTACACTTTACAGGGCTTAAAACCTAAACTGAACATTGTGTGCAAATCAGGCTAGGACAGCCACCAAAAAAACAAGGTTAAAGCAGTCTCCCAGGCTCATTGGATTACATTATAAGCCCAGCAGGTGTGTGCTGGTATAGAAGGGTCCCACAGATGATTGGGACCAAACCAGTTCAACTTTCAACAATCAAGGTGAAGCAAGGCAGCAAACCGCAAGGTCAAACCCAGGGAGAAGACTCAACAGCAGCAACAGCTGCAACTATCATCAGATTTTAATCTTATATATAATATTAATCATTTATGGTTGTGTTTTTTTGTCCTAGATTTTGTTTCTTAGGTACAAAACAAAGCAAGTTGAATTGGTTGGATGCATAGATGCAAATCTGTATTAGGAACAGGCCACATTTTAATTATTTTTAATAACAAATGAAAATCTTGGGACCAAACCATCACCCACAGATGATTGGAACCAAACCAGTTCAACTTTCAACAATCAAGGTGAAGCAAGGCAGCAAACCGCAAGGTCAAACCCAAGAAGAAGACTCAACACAAGCAACAACCAACTCAGGAGCAACACAGCAGCAGTAATTTGTTTCAACAAATATATTAAGTTAAGTGCTTTTAGTGATTTGAAAATTAAATTATGAAAAACATACTTACAGAGCAAGCTGTAGTGATTATCTGTTTTATCTCTCAACAATGCTCTTTACTTGGTTTTCACCCATGAGACATTTAGATATTTAATACAAGAAATCACAACGAGGGTGCACTTCACGATTAGCAAAGCTAGGTAGAATAACATACTTTACATTCAATTCATTGAGAACAAAGAATTAAAAGAATAGTAAAGCTCCCGCAACTAGAGGCCCTTACAGCACATCAAGAAAAAAAAATATATATATATATTTTACATTCAAAACACCGAAAAAGATGAAGATACTAAAAAATTATACTCACCCCTCAATGTAATCCGACTAGAGAAGATCAAGATATGTATCACATTGTTTCTAAAAAAAAATAATAATAAAAAATAATAATAAAAAATAAAAAGTTAAAAAAAAATTGACCAGATCCACATACACAACATATTCGCCATATTTCAGATCCTCTACCCTGCCTTGCTTTAGGGCAGCCCATTTATTATTCTCCCTAAAACTTTTCTCTCTCTTTTCCTCTAAAAGCTAGAGTTCTATCTTTCCCTTTTAATGCTTAGATGGAGTTCATTGTACTATTGTGCCAAAATATAATTCAAGAGATACTTGTCTCGAAAAGAGAAATATTAAATCTACATAATTTTCAATCAGAAGTCATAGACACAACATCACATTTTCCTGTCAAGCAAGAGTTTGACAATTTCCATGGGAAAAAAACATGTAACAATCTCAATTTTGACCCAAACCACCAATTTATTAAAACAATGAAAGAACCTGGAATAACCCACTTTACACCCCACCATTTTACAATTTCAGACAAGATACCCCCTCATATGTTCAAGATGCTGCTTTATTTGTTTCTGCTTTGGAGATTTCAATTTTCACACTTTTCTTTCCTAATTAGTCTCTCAATGCCAGTTATTTACAGTTGATACTCGTGTGGCCGGTTAACAAACATAATCACACTATGAATTAGTAATATTTGACATAAATTTAGCTTCCACTAAATGAGTGCAAGATTTAGAAACTGTTCAAGTTCTGGCTTCATCCCTTATTTGCAAAGTAGTAAAAAAAAGTGTGCTCATAAAATTACTAGATCTGTCATTAAACCTATGGGTTTGACAAACATTTGAGGAATATTGACAACATTGATTTGGAATAAACAAGCAATTATCACAATTATAAAAATTAATTTGTGTTTGAGAATCATTATAAAAAAAAATCTACAGAAAAAAGGGAAAAAGAGAGAAAAGAAAAAAAAAAAAAAAGGCTTCTCAATCTAAAACGTACCCACATCTTGAGATATTAACTGTAGATTAAACTATAATTAAAATCATAACCACAACTCTGATCCACATGAACATAAATTTCATGATCAAGGTTGCTGATCTATAAACAAAAATCCAAAAACATATACAGGGGCAATTGCATGCCAAACCAAAATTTGATTATCAACTCCAAATTAAATTAGAATTATGCCCAAATCAAGATTTACAAGGGTGATCCATATTCAAAACACTAATTAAAAAACCCAAGTACATATCAAGATCAATTCCATCAACAAATATTCTCAAACATGCAAAACATCAAACATAAAGAATCCACACTATAAAAACACAGCTAACAGTGCAAAAAATCCAAAACCCAAATCAATGAAATTAAGACATGCAACTAATTAGTCTCTCATTCCAATTTTCATATATGTCTCAAGAAATAGACATACATTTCACAAAATAGGGCACAAAATTGGGAATCTTCTTCTAACAAGAAAAAAATAAGGCATTTGGCAAGAAAAAAAATCAATTAGGGCACAAAAATTGCAATTTATAGGGCAAAGAGAGAGAAGCACCCATGCCTGCTAATTTGTCAACAGAAAAAAGAAGAAGAAGAAGAAGAAGAAGAAGAAGAAGAAGGAGAGAGAGAGAGAGAGAGAGAGAGAGAGAGAAAATCTGCTCAAAGGTAGCAAAATTTCTATGAAATCTACACAATTCCAAATCTGATCATAATGTACAACAAAAACAAAGTTCAAAATCATAAACTAATTACGATTGCAAGAAGGTAGATATACATACATACATACATATATATATATATGTGTGTGTGTGTGTGTGTGTGTGTGAGAGAGAGAGAGAGAGAGAGACAGAAAAGGGTTGATATAGAGAGAGAAAGTAGTACCTTCTTCGCTTTGCTCCTTCCTTCAACTCTCCACCTCTCTGCGATGAGACGATTCAGACCCTTCCCTTCTGCGATTTTGCTCTTTCGAACCCTTCTCTTCTCTGTGCCTAACCCTTTCTACGTTCCTTTTGACAATCAAAGGGTTGGAATGGTGTATTTGATTTTTTTAAAAGTTTTTTTTTTTTTAAATATATATATATATAATTTTTTTAGGATATATATATATTTTTGGTGTTTGGCGCTAAAATTCTTCATTTTGACGCCTACTTTTTTCGGTCATGACATTCACGACTGTCATTGTGTGGTGTGTAGAGTCTGATATTTTTAACGATTGATTTTTTGTGCACCATTAAAAATGTAATATTTTTGACGACTTGTATATGCGTATTGTGTATATAGTTAATGTATTAACGGTATATCATATGTATGCTATAAAAAGTTTTATTATTTACAGTTAACATTGTAAGTTATAAAAAAATTATTGTTATTAACATTTACAGCCTACGTAATAGACATGCCGTGGTTGAGAAATTATTTACGACATGAAAAAAAAAAAGCCGTAAAAGTGAGAAATCACGACTTGCATTTACTGTATGTCATTGATATAAAGTTATAAAAATTCATTTTTATTGTAGTGTTTTCAACTTCTCTGATAATACAAAACAATCCAATTCAAAAACCCACTTTACATATAAAACCTCTATGATTCTCTCGCTCAAATTCTCTACCATATGCTTATATATGTATAGATGAATGTATATGGATCCTCTTTTCCCAGATAAAATAAGTGATATTGTCCACCATATGCTTATATATGTATAGTCACTAGAATCAACAAAAATCTTACAAATTTCAACTTTGATTTACAAACACATATCATTACCACCCGAAGACCTTTATTCACAATGAAAACCTATATCTATAAAATTCCATCAATAATAATCATAGTCATAAATATATACACACAAAAGAGGCATAAAAAACAGAGAACTCACTAGAAATTTCAAGAGTTTTTGTTTTAAAAGACAAATTTGAGTAAGTAACTTTAATGGTGGTTCGGAGTTGTGATGAAGAAAACAAAATAGGGCTTCATTTCAGAAACATAAGGCAAGGAGAAGAGACATGCGTGCTTGTGAAATTCAATCTTGTTGGGAATGGAAAGAGTCGTCCTCTGTCATTCATAGGTAGAATAAAGACGCGAATTTGTGAATTGTATATTTTATATAAAAATCAAATTGGAATATTTTATACAATCATACCTATTTGGGAGTGTGATCAAATATATGGAAAAGTCTACAATGTGCACCTTCTAAAAGGGCATATGATATGCACTTATTGTGTAGTTCATATTGTGCCACATCATAAAAAGTAACTTGCTAAACAGGTCATTTAACAGGTTACATGAAAGAATCATAACGTTTTTCAAATATCATAACAATACTACAATGAGTCATAACAATGTCATAATATTCACCGAAGTATCATAACAAAGACACTATAAATCATAACAATATAATGACAACTCATAACAAATATAGTTATTTCTAATTAATTATCATAACATTTGAATCGTAACATTTTTTATTATGATTCACCATGACAAATCATAACTTTTTGTGGTACAAGTCATAACTTTTACTGATTAATCATAACCACAACATATTGAGTATAACTTTTTTTCCCACAATCATAACGACATTAACAAACTATCATAACTTTTATTAATGAATCATAACATATCATGTTGATTGTAATTTTGTCTAGAAAATCATAGCAACATTAACAAAACATCATAACTTTTAAAATTTCATACACAATTGATTGTGTAATCAATTGGTATAGCATATTGGAGTGAATGGAAAATCATAATTGATTGCAAAATCGATTGGATTGAAAGACCACAATTGATTATACAATCGATTAGTGGCCAGAGTTTTGAACTATCACAATTGATTGTGCAATCCATTAGAATATAAGGGATATTCAAATATCACAATTGATTGTAGGGATCCTTTATATAATAAACCTAATTGATTCAATAATCAATTAGTTTTCATAAGCCACACTAAACTAATTAATTCCTAACTTATTCATAGTTCCCAATCAATTAGTAAAAGCCTAATCATTAATATCAATTTAGTCAGCATTCGAACAGTAATTGATCGGTTGATCGGCCGCCATTTATATGTAATTTTGTTGTTGTGTTTTCATTACCTCAAACATTATCACTGACAAAAACGCATGACACTCTAACTACGTTTCTCATTTTACAATTCTCTCTCTCTCTCTATCTCTCTCTCTCTCTCACACACACACACACACGCAGTCATTATCGTCAATGTTAATGTTACCTGAAATGTTGTTGCTATAACTATCTCATCGACTCTCACTCTTTCTTTCCTTGTCATTATTAGTGAATTAGACAACAATGTTATTGTTACCAACTTCAATTAGTCATGTCCTTTGATCCACTGAAACACAACCATCATTATCGACTTAGGCCATTATAATAGCATTGTTGCCACTACTAGTGTCATGGTGTCATTATGTCCAAATGATGACGTCAGGTATAAATGACTTTGACACATTTATAACTGTAGCAAATACCAGTATTAGTCCTTGCCTATTAGTTCGTAGTCTGTCACTACCTTTTTACCATCACTCATTTTATTCTTAGATATATATTGTTTGTCATTGTACCCACTTTAGTCCCTATATTATTTGTCTTTTCTTATTTTTTGGTTCAATTTGCTAACTTCTGAAGATAACTGTAGGATTTAAAAAAATAACTTTCCTACTTTGATCACTTAGAAAACTTTGTTTTCCCACTTCAAAATAGATACACTACAACAAATTACACTTTTGGCGACTAAATTTTTAGTTGTCAAAAGTCATTTTTTTAGTCGCTGAAGATTTTTGCCGACTAAATTTTTTGGTTGCTAGCTTTGTCGCAAGATGATTGTCGGGAAAGATATTGGCGACTAAATTTTTTTTAGTCGCCGAAAGTCACAAATTGACCACTAAAAATTTAGTTGCCCAAAAGAAAATATTTAGTCACCAAAAAGAAAATATTTTCCATCTTCAATTTTTTGGCTACCAATTTTTTAGTCGCTAAAAACGTGACACTATTTTTTGGTTATCAATTTTTTAGTCACCAAAAACTTCTATTTTTTTGGCTACTAACTGTTTAGTCGCCAATAAGTTCCTTTTTATTTTTTGGCTACTAAATGTTTAGTAGCCAAAAGCTCAAGCTCTATTTATTAATGTTTTTAAAATGCACAAATTGAATATTTTTCATTAATTTTTAAATTATATATATTTCATTATCAATGCAACCTGCAACCTGTACGTATACAGAATAATACATTTATCAATTATAATCTAAATCCATTATCAATAATACTCATTTCATTATCAACTACTCAAAAACTTTAACTTGTAACATCATATTCCAAATATCATATAAATCCATACAAACAAAGTATAATCCATCTAAATTAAATATTACATACAAAAACACTAGATTTTCAAAACAGAGAATTGTTTCAAAATAAATGTCTTCCATATACAGAACAAATGCTCTTCGTACACATCCACAATAGCCCATGTAAAAGCAATCTGTAAAAAAAGAAAAAAAAATTAACCATTAGCACTTATTTAATAAAATTGACGTTTCAATTTATAACAATTATAAAATTAATGATTTAGATATATTAATGCACTAGAAAATTCTACAAAAAAATGTAGGTGAAGGAAATTCAGAAGTGTACAAAAAAAAACTAACAGGAGGCAACCATTAGGATAACAAGAAAAAAGCAAAATGATGATAACAATACTACCCACAAAAGCATTAACTAGAAAAAGCCCCAGGATTTTTAATGGCCCTTTTGCATTAACTAAAGCATTTGAAGTTAAAATTCAAAAATCTAAAATGAGGCTATTAGGGGGACAAAACAAAAGGGGCCATTTTCAAGTATAATGACATGATTCCGTTCTAGGATTATCTGTTATGGACTAAGTTGGCAGGAAAGCCCGAAAATGCTCACAATCTCTGAAGTAGAGGAAAGCCCAAAAAGTTGGCAGGACTAGGTCCAGTAAGATTGTTGCCTGATAAATCACTGCACATTTTTTTTATCAATGATTGGTTCAAAAGTCCAAAAAATTATTAGTATCATGGATAACTAGAATTTTAAAGGATACAGTAACTGCTGGAAATTGGAGTTTCAGAGGCGTTTAAAAAACGCCGCTATAGGTCTTAAAAACGCTGTTAAATCCTTTTGTGGCGTTTAGCACCAAACGTCAAAGATGCGGTCGTCGCTATAACTGTATGGCGCTTTAGAAACGTCGCTATATTACTATAGGCGGCGTTTTAGAAAAATGCCGCTAAACGTCCTTCTAACGGTAACATGACGTCACCATGCCATTTAGCGACGTTTTTAAAACGCCGCCGTATCTCTTTTTCAAAACTCCAACTGTTGGTATGCGATTTAGCGACGTTTTTAGAAACGCCGTGATAACCCTTTCTTCTTTTTCTTTTCTTTTTTTTTTTTTTTAAATTGTGCTAATTTTATGTTATTGAACTAAAAAAATACCTATTAAAAAATTGAAAAATAGCGATAAATTTTTCGTAGTCAGCCATATTCAATATAAGCACAGGCCCATAAGAACCAAATTGGAGATGGAAACAACCAAAGTGTCTGTTTGCCACAGGCTGACAATACCAAACCAGTGGCTCAAAACCCATCTTTAAGCAAGCATTAGTGTCTATAGGTCTGTCTATGGTTCTATCCACTTCCACTACAAAAACATTATAGACTGTATGCTCTTCTTGAACTCATAAAGAGTTGTAGTTCACAACTGAGATGAGTCAACTGCTCAGGATACATACTATTCCTGCAAAAACAGATCAAACCAATTTCTATTATAGAGATCATATGTAACATATCTAAAGTTGTTATGGAAAATAGATTTAACAAAAGTCAAGCCGTTGTTTTGGCATAATGTGGTGCTTGTGTGGTCGCCATTGGAAAGATTAGTATGTACTGGTGGAAATTCCTGGGTCTATTGTCCAAAGAAAGCAGAAGCAGAGGAATCTAATGGGTATGTTTGATGAGGGAAAGAGCCATTAGGCTAAAATACCTGGAATTTACAACCAATTTTAGAAAAAAAACATCACAATAGATAAAAGAAATTGATTTTACAAGTTTCTATGCTCACATCTTTTGACAAGAGACTGTCCATGTTAAATTCCAACCTTGGATTCACAGAAGCTAACTTCATTGACAGAAACTACAAAATACAAAATGAATACACAATACCCATTATGTCATAGAACTCAATTATGCAATCAAAATGAAACCCCATGGTATAGAACAAGTCCTAATTTACATCAACTTGTCGTTGCAGTGACTGCACATAGTTTATAATTTCATCAAGCATAAGTGCTTTTCCATTCACCTACAAGTACAATGGAAAGAAAATTTCCAAGGCCAATTTAGTCATTGCCCAACAATGAATTCAAGCTCTACTATGGCTTAAATTTGTTGCAAAGCATTCTGTTACACACATCTTATTGCAACCTGGCACGAGGTCTTGGAGAAGCTTCATTCTTTCACTACTCTTCTCCCTTTGAACCTGCCCAAATACCCGAAAATCACAACATTAATGCTAAGCTAGCCGCGGAAGAATTGGAGCGAATGATGAGAGAATTGGGCTATGATTCTTACTCTTTCAGCAAGGCTATGGCTATCAGTAGCTTGACCCCTTCTTGCTCTTACATGAATGTAGTCCTTTGGGGGCTCATGAGGCTTCTAGTTAGCCTTTGTTTGTTTCTCATCCTCATCCCCTATTTTAACACTATCATTTTCGCTCCCACTGCCTTCATTGGGTTTGAATCGCTTGGTGTTCGGGTCATCCTCTGCCTCTGCTACCTGGAAGAACAGAATTGTTAGAATTCTCGACTGAATCAAAGAAAAAAGAAGTTAAAATAGTGTGTTTTTAATTTTTCTTGGTAATTCATATACCATTGTGGCATTGACAGAATTGGATTTTCCCCTCAAACCTTCTTTTCTTTTCTTTTCCTAGAATTAGAAGAAATTGGATTTTTCAACACCGTTTTGCCATTTGAGATTTTCTCAGAAACAGAGGAACCCTCATTAGAACTTGCAAATTCAGTTTGATCCAAGGTAGCAGACTCCAGAACTTTCCTGAATTTTGTGTCTGAGCCAATTGACGACCTCATTTCCATTTGGGCTTGTGTTGAATTCTTGTTTTCTTGAGCACCCACGGGAGATACAGCTGCCTTAATAGAAGGACTACTCGAAACTCTCGGCAACTTCACACTTGCCATCAATGGACTCAATCTGTATGGCAATTCACCATTGTTCAAACCCAATTGGCTCGTTCTTCCATTGAAACTCCAACTTCCGAAGCAGGAAAACTTCGCTGCCCTCTCGGCGAACCCAGGATCGGCAGAAAGTGATGGCAGATTGTGCCAAAACACTTCATAGGAAGTTATCATCAAGAGAAAGAAACAACACCAAGGTCAACATGTTTAAAAGGGCTCCCACTTGCAAAAACTATATGTTTTCTTTAGCAAGTGAGAACAAAAAGTCGCATAGCAAAATGTATTCCAAAAATACAAAAATCATTGCTCTGTGGAGCATAATATCACAGAAAGGCAAGACTTATATCTCCAACTATATAGTTGAGGCCTAGTTTAAATTTCAAATTTCAAATTCTGTAACTTCTTCAGTTTTTTTTCCCCACATATATTTTTTATTTTCATATCACCCATCAGGTGTGCACACATTCTAGTACACACACACACACACAAATATATATGTATAGAGCTCAATATAGTGGATTAACCACAAGTATTCTGTGCAAGATTGAACTTAAAGTCGAATCATCTATAAGTGAAATTAATTCAGAGGTTGAAGAAGAAGAGAACGAAGTGGGACAATGTCACCTAGGGAAAAGATGAGTGGTTGGAGGAGGAGCAATTGGCAAGCAAAGACGGAATAGAGTCCAAAGGTGCAGCTCAGCTCTAGGTTAGCTCAACTCAGCTCATGGGTGTTCATAATGTACCAATCACAAGTTGCATAAAATTGTCAAAGCTATTCAACAACACAAAAGAGAGAAGAAAAAGGGTCAGTTCAACTCATCAGGATAAGTGGACCACCTCAGAAGGATATTATTACTATATTGAAGTCTGATACACAAGAAAATAATTAAAATGGTCAAAGTATCCAAAGGTGGTGAAATTTAACAACATAAAAAATAAAATAAAAAAAAAATCCTAACCCAAAAACTGTCTTGAGAAGTCTAACCATATCCCCCAAAATCATAACTTTAAAAGCAAAAGAAGAAACCAAAAACCAAAAACATTGAAACCAATTCCAGTGAGTCAACAGTTGAATTCTATATTACTAATTGCAGCAAAGGCAGACAGTAAGAAGATGCCCATGAAGAGCTCTGCAGTAGAGTCCTTGAAATAAAATAAAATAAGTACACTTGAAACAATTTCATTGTTTTCCTCAAAAAACTTTAAATGCCATTATTTCAATAACAATATATTATATCATTTTCCATAGAACTCAGAGATTCCCTCTAAAAAAATTAAAAACAGAGTGATTAACAAAACTAGAAAGTTAATTTGAATGTTATTTTGGGTGTGGTTTTAATTTGCAACCACCATACCTATACCTTCGCCATGTGCCAAATTTTGTGGGTTTGTTGCGAATATTGTTTTGCTGTTCTGGTGACTGCATCTCCTAACTGGTCTTCTAGTTTTTGATGATACAAAAAATGCACAAATATGATAATGGCGTCCAAAAACTTATTTCACATTTTTTATTCTCCTTTTACAAGTCCAACAAAAGTGTTACGCGAAGTTCTTGGTAATTCCTAGTTTCCTGTCCTCTACACTACATGATTACAGTAAAACATACAGACAAACCCAAACTTTCAGACTAACATTTTTCAACATACAAAACCCAAAATTCATCAGAAAAGAGGCTTTAAACGAGCAGAGACAATGAAAACATACCAATTGTAAGCACAACACTTAAACATACTGTAGACACCCCATTTTTGACCGTCCTCAAGACTTGGACGTCACCACTGGAACACTCGGTGATTATCCATGTTCGTGTTCGTTTGGAGTTCCTGGAGTTCTCGGCTACTCGCCTTGCCTCAGGACCTCTGAACTTGACCGTTTTGTGTTTGGTTTTGCACCAAACACTTGTGTTTTGCCTGGGAGAGGAAGGGAATGCCTTGTGGGGCATCCCCACACACCACCGGCAGTGGCTAGAGGCCACCGGCTGGTTGGTGTTGCCATCGGCACTATATTGTGCCGGTCGGCAGTCAATTTTGTCAAAATGACAATTTTGCCTCCGACCATCTTGTGCAGTTGCTTTATGAGATATTTTGAAGCAGCTGTATAGCATTTGTTTCCCCTCCATACACGTGTATGGAGGAATGAGCCTTTGTTTTGCTTAGCTTGTAAGCTTTGTTGCCTATAAGAGAAGGCTCTCTTCTCTTGGCTTAGAGTTAGCAAACTTAGACATTTTTAGAGAGAAAAGACAGAGAAGAAGCTCTGGTTCTAGGTTAGAAGTTTTGTATCTATCCTATCTCTCTTCTTCCCTCTTATTTGTACACTAGGTGTTTGTGACTTACTATTGCTCATCAACACCTAGTGTTTCACCTTCCTTGGCAACTGAGGTTCCAAGAGGTTGTCTTGGAGGTTTTTGGCTGGATTTGAGCTCAAGGAAGCAACAACATCAACATTTGTGAAGAGGTCTACAAGGGTAACAAAACTAGCCTTTTATTCCCCATTTTTGCATCTTATTTTTACCTATCTTTGAACTGTATTTGTGCTTAGTGTTTAATACAAAAAAGTTCTGTTTTTAGGCCCTCTTGATAGTTTATTAAGAGTGTTTTGTGCTTTGGGGAGGTTTGACCCCTCTTAGGCCTTGAAAAGGCCTCATTTTGTGCTATTTTGTGAGAGCTCCGGGATTTTGGTGTTGGGGTCTCTTTACCACTGAAATCTTGAGGGATTTCAGTGGTGAAGATGATGCCTTGAAGTCCCAAGGAGGAGAGGGTCACCCCCTCCCCTTGATGTCCTTGAAAAGGGCAAGTTTTGCCTCTTGAGGGAGCATTGTGCTTGAGTGTGTGTTGAGCATGTATGGACTGTTATTCATGCCTAGGATATCATGATTTAACATTGCTATGTATTGGTTTTGGTCCCTTATGCATGCTTAGCATGGTTGCCATGTAATGCCTTGTATTGCCTTAACATACCTTAGGTTGTTAGCCTTTATTTGAGCATGATTTAGGCTTAGACTTATGAATGTTTTGTGCTTATTTTGCCATGCTTTAGGTCTGTCCATGGTCATTTGGATTGATTTTGGCACGTTTAATATAGCTCCTTTGCATTCGTGGCTTGCCGGGCTTGTATGCCTCAAGTATGTGCATGTGTAGCTTGTGTTTCTTGCATCATTTCGGTGGTTTGGAACCACCTAGCATGTCATTTCAGTCCCTTTGGTGTGCTTGTATGCTTGCCTTAGTTGCTTCTTTAATGCTTTAAAAGCATGTATTGAATGCTCCATGTTTTGGTCATTGTGCATACCTTTGGTTTCAAGCCTCTTAGATGTCATCTAAGTAGCCTTTTGGCTTTGTTTTAACATGCTAAAAACTTGTTTTTAGTTGTTTAATGCATGCCATAATTGTCTTGCATAAGTATAGTTCAATGCCTCATTGACTTGCTTTAAGCCTTGGACCTTTTGCATGCCTTGTTGGGCCTATCTTGAGTTGGTTTAGCACCCCACTTTGACATGATTTTAGAGCTCATGTTGCATGCTAATCATCCATGTTATCTCCTTTCAAGTGTGCTTGAGAGTGGTTTGTTTAAATGCCTAAGTTGTGTGCCTTAACATGTGTACGTGTGCATGTGTGTTTAGCTCTCATACTTAGCATTTTGGCCACTGATTTTAGGCCTATTTGGGGTTGCCTAGATCATGTTTGAGGCCATCATTTACTTGCTTGCATATTTACCTCATGTTGGTTTGTATGCTTTTGCATAAATACATGGCATTGTTCATATTGCATGATAGTTAACATGACTAGGTTGCATTACATCAACATGCATTCCTTGTCCCTTGATTTGGTGATGGGGATTGGGATTTTGGTTTGTTTGGTTTGCATGCATTTGAGATTGGAATTGCACACTTGATTCTTTAGGCCATCATGCATGGAAATGCGTGATTGGTGGCCCAAGAATCGAGGCACATGTCCCTTTGAGTCACAAATATGATAAGGGGCATGATTGGTGCACACATTGTTGGAATTACATTGCCATGCAAGTTTTTGCCCTCTGTTGCTGTGAGTTGCAGGTCCTGCAGACATTTAGTGCCTACGGCAAGGTTTAGTGCCGACCAGCTACCAACTTATGGTCGATGGATGAATTTTTTGCCGGTGGCCACATACTTCAGCCGGTGGTGTTTCCCCTCAGCCGGTGATACCCCACAGTGCCTTTAGAAGTGGTTCGAGACTTTGGCGCCAGAGGAGCAAAGAAGGGAAAACAGAGGCAATCTAGGCATGGCAGTGCAATTCCGAGCGGAATCCAAGCGCGCGTGCATTGAGCCCCCGCCCCGAGGCGGTTTACTGTTTTTCCTTAGATTAATTAATTTGTATTATTCTTTTGGTCCCTCCGAGCGAGGGCAAATCTGTAATAAGTGTGCGTGGGTGTGTGCATGTCTTCTAACCCCCACTTCTTTCTTCCCTTTTACTTACCTGCTTTTAATGGTTAGTATTAGGGCACGTTTATTTTAGCATACCTTATGCAATGCATGCGTGCATCCATGCATTTGTTGACATGCACCGGGCTCGGTACATCATACAAACCGCATTGTATTTTCAATTCCAACTTGAATACGTGCATCAAATGATTGCATTTCGTATGCCATCTTTAGGGTTAGCCGAGCCTACTCTAAATTGCATCCTTGCCTGCGTTGCATTAGCCACTTAACATGAACTAGGACATGCATGTTTGCTAACTAGTTTACTGTTTTGGCACGGAGTACGATGTAAGTATTTATGCTTTAGCATACCACATGCGTGTGAATGTTAACATGACAGCATGCTTACCATGTGGCTAAGTGCTTATGTGAGATAAACTGCTTGAATGCCTGTGGGTGGAGGTTGGATTGCTTGAGTTGGAAAACTCGTTGAAATCCGTGTTTTAGCCTACTTGCGAGTAGCAAATTCCAAAGCATTTTCAAAACGAACGGATATGCAATGTTTATTTCCAAATTAGGCAGTCTAGTCTATACTTGTTTCATTGCATAACATAGTAATTCTAGGCTAATAATTGGAATAAGAACACGAACGCTTTCAAAATTGGATATCACGGTTAGTAAAGGCCGGTCTTCGATCGGCGAAAGTGCTCATAAATGACCTTCCCGATCGTACCCAAGCTCCCGAGCCAAGACCACTTTGGTGATGACGGACATGTGGCCTTGACCGAGTCGTGGTTTCCTAAATTTCCCATTTTAAATATTTAGGTGGCGACTCAGACCGCAAAGCAGTCCATGTTTGGCACTACTTTTCAAAAAAATCTGTTTTTCTTCAAAACGATTTGCCGGATTTGGACTCTTTGGTTCAGATTTAGAACCGACACGAATTGAGTCCGAACTGTAACGCCGTGAGTCCCCTCGCGGACGTGTTACACATACAACACAAATCTGACTAATTGTAAGTTATATAGAGTTGACCAATTCAGATGAATTGAGACTAGCATTTATTTATATTAAAAATATACATAAAATGGCAATTCCATAGAAAGAGAGAGGATATATAGAACAAAACCTCTTCAACTGCCTTCTCTCTCTTAGGCGTTCTGCCCCAATTTTCGATCCTAATCTACACAAATGAAAATCAACAACCAAATCAACATTGTACCCATGTTGAGCAGATTGTTAGAGATGGCTGGTGTTTTTTAGCAGAAATTATACTGAAATCACAAGGGGAGAAATTATACGGAAGTCAGACACAACTGAAAGTACAATAGGCATCCATGAAGTAACTAGTTAGTCTCTATCAATTCATCCTAATCAAGTTCACTAATTCTACACAGCAGACAAACTCAAAACAGAGAAGAGAAATCTAAAAAGAACACACGGATCTATTATATATACACAAATTGAAACATTGATTTAATGCAGACTTAATACCTGTGAAATACAAGCAAAAAACACAATTAAATACTTGTTTTAACAAGATTTTAGCTTCCAAGATTTTAGCTTGAGAGAGAGAGAGAGAGAGAGAGAGAGAGAGAGAGAGATCAATACCTCGCGGTGAAGCTTTGAAATCGAGAGAGAGAACTTCAAAATCGAAATCGCTCTGAGATGAATCTCAAAATCGAAATCTCTCAGAGACCGATTTGAGAAATCATGCACAGCCTCTCCTGAGATCACTTCCTCTGCGATCGAAACCAACCCCTCTTCTCTCTTCACAATCTCCCAGAGCTTCAAATCGATATCGCAAAGTACTATGGATGAATCGAGAGAGAGAAAGAGAGAGCGAGACAGCGGAGCTTCAGAGCTTCAAATCGAAATCGCTCTGATGTGAGCTTCAAATCGAAATTCTAGTTTCCAACCAAGTCAAATTATGAATTTGTATGAATCTCAAAGAAAATGGCTCTGAATCGAAATCGTTGTCAAGGGTTTAGAAGCAATTGGGGGTGAGCAAGAGAGAGGCATAAGGATTGTGAAGGCGTGAGATTCAAAACAAGGGTTTCCAAAGCTTTAACAAGTATTCTCACATTCAAAATAGTGCGTGAGAGCCAACGTATTTGGAGGCGTTTTTAAATGCCTCCGATTTCAAAATAGTGTTGTTTTATTAACGAAATATGCGACGTTTTTATAAAACGTCGTTAAATATTAATAAAAGTAGCGTTTAAAAAAACGCCGTCAAAAAAACGCCGTCTAAACCTATTTTTCCTATAGTGAGTATACTTCTCTGATTATATCCTATATAGAATATAGAAATAGAATTACTTTAGGACTTAAATGTTAAAGATGGAGTATCTTACATAGTTGTAATATTCTCCAATTGGCAAGTAATTAGTGCCATAATATCTGATAGCTACTTATGAACTTACATATAAGCAAGGTGTGGTATCCTGCTCAGGTCAGGGATTGGTCCTTGCAAGCTACAGTTCCTAAGACTCCTGATACAACCAATAATACTGATTCATAAGCAATCTCAAGAAGCACTGAAACATATGCATATGCATGTTCCTCAATCTCATAAGAAAAGAGCATAAAGCTTTCAAGGAAAAAAAGGTAGTCAATAGATAGTTGACGTGTCATGAACACTCTTTCTCCTCTAAATGTAGCTTAATTTTTTATTTAAATCAAAGAAGAAAAAAATAAGAAGAGGCATTATGAAGCTAAAGCATCGTGCCTCTTGGCTTACATCTCATGCAAAAACAGAATAGATAACATGACACTTTGCGTCAAGCTTAAACATTTTCTATTTACTTACAAAATCATATAAAAAGCATATGCACTTACAACTTCAACAATCGAGACATGTTGCCATAAGAATCTAGTATTGTAGCCCCATCAAAGTGGTTGTTGTCTAGTTGACTGCCAAATGAAAAAAGAAGAAAATTTATGAGACATTAAACACAAGATACTTTGTGCTCCCTCAATAGGCTAAACATGGTTTCCTCATTAACATAATGAAGAAAAAATCAAAAGCAATATTATAGAGATAATCTTCATGGAGGGTGACATGTTATTTTTACACCCATACACATTCACATGTATATATATATATATATTCTTCTTTACAGATGCATTGTGCACACCAACTCAACAAAGCCTCAGATCCCAGATATCCCACCTAATTGGGGTCTCTGCTCTTGATGTATAACACATATACAAAATATAACGTACTCAACCTTGTATTCATTTATGAGGAAACTAATAGAGTGATTTTGTATTCTAATAACTACAGAAGCAGAAAACGTACAATATCAGTAGACTAGGCAGATTGGCGAGCTCTCGCAGAAGATGCCCTGATAAATTATTATTGTCAAGTAACCTGCAGAATTTTACATCATTCAGATAGAAAGGAAAAAAGATCGGATTTTGGTACCCCATGCTATGTGAGTCAATTAAACAAAAATACCTTTAGATTGTATTTGAATCTTGAATTTGTGGACAAAAAGGAAAAACAAGGGAAAAATGACAAAAATTTAATAGTTTAGTACACCATGTCATGCGAGTCAATTAAACAATAAGTATTGATAGGTTATGCTTAAATCTTGAATTCGAATACGAATTGTGAATAGAAACGAAAATAGATCAAATTAGACAATTTTTAATTCATGCCATTTTTTGACAACACTAAATGGTGTAACAAAGAAGTGGATGATCCCATAAAAAAAATGTTCATTTGATTATGATGTTACTAGGCAAGCGCGCTTTCTATTGCCTACCTTGCTAGCCATATCAGCAAAAGATGCATTACCTCCATGTTCACTGTTAATACATATTTTTGTATTTTCAAACAATGTCACAATCAATTTAAAAGGCTGTTGAGGCTTATGGATTAAGACTCACTTCGAAGATCAAGGAAAGCAGCTTACAACAAAACCTTGCGGCTTAAAAAACCAAAGTCTCGACCCGAAGAAGCAAGGCTCTTATAAAAGACAAGCATCACACTTAAACTGATCTTATGCCTGCAATGCATGCTTCTCAACCTAGCCCAATGCAAGCAACCTATACCGATCATCACAAACTTACTTTTTAACTATTAGTCTTGCTAGTTTATTTCAACACATTAAGATACACACATTCTACAAATCACACCACTAGTTATAGATATCACTATTTTTACTTCTTTGCATGGTCAGTTAGAAGTTTAAATCATAACAACTTGGTAGCTAAATTAAATTTCTATGAACTTTGCACAAATAATTTGCTCCTCAAACATAGAATCCCAAAAATAGTTGTAAGACATTGGTGTCCTCATATAGTTTTAAAAATCTCATCATTTCATAACTTTTATTCTATTGTTAATACCTTGTAGATTTTCTAATTTAGGCCTTAGTCCTATCAAATTTTGGCATTTCATTGTCTCCAAGGTAACTCATAAACCATTTTAGAGCATCTTCAACCTTTCACCAATTTTTTCAACTTTGATTTCAAATTTGAGTAAAAAAAACTTGACTTTATATGAACTACTCAAATCCTTTCATTAAAATCTTTTTAAAAACCTTCCTCTCATCCAAAATTCCCCTTTCAATCAAATTTGATCAAGAAAACCCATCTCCAATGCTTCATTTTTTATTTTTATTTTCTCATCAAATTCAAATTTACTTTATTGGTTCTCAATTTGATAAAAAAAAATAACTCTCCCTTCATGAGATTTGATGAAATAATTACAGATAATTTTTTAACACTTTTGAAGAAAAAAAACAAAAATAACTAAATGGGTATTCAACTAAGCCATAGTAACATCAAAATATCCATTAATTTCTCACTTTCCACAATTCCCAAACAATTGCTAAAGGTAATACATCCCAAACCACTGCAATTTTCTTTCTAATAGGAAAAACAAGCCATCACAAGAGTAATTGTTACAAACATAAACAGATTTCAATAAACAAATAAAAAATTACAGTCTTTTATCAGTTACATGAGTACAAAATTCAATTACCCACACACCAGATTTTACACACTCAAGCCAAATTTCAAGTATATATATATATATACATATGAAATCAAAACAGCTACCAAAGCAAACAAACATCAAAAGCCTAAACCAATTCAAATCATATTTTTCTAATTTTATAAACCAACCTAGTGAGTTCACAATGGTGAAAGGGGCAGTTTCGAAGAAGGGGATTTCAATCTAGGGTTTTATAGAATGGAGATGGAGAAAGGGAGAGAAACAAGTTGCAGCGAGAGAGAGAGAGAGAGATATACCTTGAGGCGAAGTCGAGGGCACGTTATGTTCACGGGATAGTCTTCGAGGGCGAAGAAGAGCTTCAAAGTCGTGTCCGAAGAAAGCTCCAGAGTCGTGTCTGAAGAAGGCGAAGAGGAGCTTCGGAGTCGTCTCTGAAGAGAGCTCCGGAGTCGTGTCTGAAGAGGGAGAATAGGAGCCTCGGATTGGTCTGAAGAATAAGGGTTTTGGGAAAGCAAAGTGAAGAGGGTTTGTGAACTGAACATACAACAATCAGTGAACAAAATTGTAACCGGTTGAGAGGGTATTCAATATTTTCAATCAAATTATTTGATGGTTGAGATTTATTTATAAATATCTAATGGTTTAAAATAAATGTGTACATGATGTGCACTATTTTATAAGGTGCACATCTTAACAGCTCCCCAAATATATATATATATATACACATATAATCACACGTATTTAAAAAGTGTGATTAAAAAGTAGTAGTGTATATATGATCACACTTTAATTAGAAGATGTGATTAAAAAATATACAAATAATCACACTTTAATTAGAATGTGTGATTAAAAAAATATATATATAATCATACTTATTTAAAAAGTGTGACTAAAAAGTAATAGTGTATATATAATCACACTTTAATTAGAATGTGTGATTAAAAAATACATATATAATCACACTTAATTGAAAAGTGATATAAAAAATAAATATTATCACACTCAATCAAATTAAGTGTGATTAAAATATCAATCTAATTTTTTTTATCACACTTTTAATAAAAGTGATATATATATATATATATATTTTTTGGTCAAAATGTGATCTTTAACTATTTTTATAGTAGTGAAAACAAATAGACTTCGCATAGAAAGCAGGGAGAGGCTTGGAATATAAAGCAAAAACAATTAGACCTAATCGTGGGGGTTGCCATGATTGAATCATCACCTCTGCATGTGTCATGAACATACTCTTGCTAGTACTCTGCAGCTTACAGAACAATTTTGTCGAACTCTCTACATTTGTTGCTGAACACCTAATCATGGTTTTCCTAATAAACCAGCAGATACAAGCCCACAGATCTATAATTTCTGCCCTTTCTGGTCCCTTGATCAAATCCCCCATATTCTTCCACCAACTTGCAAACTCAATATTCCAAGAGATTTTCATGTACGATCCAAAACGGCAACAACTACCAAACCTTCATCAATGCTCTAGGGCATCTTAAAATCAGATGGATAACAGGTTCAGGCTCAAGCCCACATACTGGACACATTTCACCAAATGGAACTTTCCTTGTAGTTATTTCCAGATGAACATTTTTTATTTTATCTTTAGTCTTCCAATTCACCTGTTGTCCAACTGCCACTAGCTCTGCTGATACCATAATGTTTTGGCAACAACATACACTGATCTAACAGAGAACAACTCACTAAGAATCACTGCATCCCTTCGAATTTTTTTTTTCCTACTCTCGCAATGTCAACTCTCTATTCTTTTTTTCCTTCATCAATAAGATCAGCAACTTTAGATACCAGGCAATCATTGGACATCCTAGTTATGGTTCAAGGGTTATAAGGATCAGATTGCCAAGGTCTGACCAAATCTGAGCTTCTTTTCCCAGTTAAAACTCTACACCGCCAACCTGCTTCAATAACTTTCCTCCCCTCCAACAACCCATGCCAAACCCAAGACAAATTACTCATCGCCTTTCCCTCCATAAAGGAGCCATTAGGGAAAATTTAGCTCTATAAACCCTCTGAAATAGTGATCCACGGCTATTACCTAAATAATTAAATGGCTCTAAATTGTACCAAAAATAGTCCCATATTGTCCAAGTCAAAAAAAAGAAAAAAAGAACAAAGAAAACTCAGCTTCAATATTCATCACATGACAAAATAAATAATTAGTTAAAAATAAACTAGTAGACAAATAAATTATCTATATATCACCAATTTTTTCCTCACCATGTTATATCAAGGATTCAAGGGATACATGGTAAACTATTATTCGGCTTCATTATTTATTTAAGGGAGTTAACTAATCTAAGGTTGTTGGACATGACTGAAAGCCGTCATGAATTTCCGATTCCGGCCACAATGGTATTGCCTTTATTCCATTTGGAGGAGTTGTACTTGTTTGGCATCACATCTTGGAGTATCGGATACCCTGCAGTGGAAGTAGTTGCTGCACTAAGATCTTTGCCTCGCCTAAAAATGCTAACCATTTCCATACCTGACATTGCGTATATACCCAAGGACTTTGTTTTTCCTGAGCTAGAAAGTTTTATTATTTTTATTGGAAAATCAAGTTTTGATGGAGATTGTTCCCCAAATTATTTGGGACTTGGAAATTTGGTTGGAACCATGGTTAATTGGAGTAAATGGCTAAAGATGGTGCTGAAAAGAGCTACAGGTATGAGGATTGAAGATTGTTCTGAATTCGAATACTTGATCAACACAGAGGAATGGGGGATTTCATCACAGGCACAACCACGTGATCTGTAATTGCTCTTCAACCTGGAAGAATTGAAACTCATTAGGTTGGGTACTTTCAAAGGGATATGTGCAGCAAGTGCAGTTAATACTTCCAGCTGGGTGTGCTTCCCAAAGCTCAGAAGATTGAGAGTTCTCGATTGTCCTGAACTATCAACTGTTCTTCTTCCATTCAATTTGCTTCAAAGGCTACAACATTTAGAGTATCTTTGGGTACGAAATTGCAAGAAATTGGAACAAGTATTTGATTTTGGTTCTGAAGGACATGAAGCTGCTTTCTAGTTTGAGATCTTTATGGCTAGAAAACTTGCCTAGATTGAAGCATATATTGAATTGCTCCAGTCGTCAACATGTGCAACTCTGCAACCTAAGATCTATGTCTAGTTTGAGATCTTTATGGCTAGAAAACTTGCCTAGATTGAAGAATATATATTGAACTGCTCCAGTCGTCAACATGTGCAACTTTGCAACCTAAGATCTATGTCTGTCGTTGGATGTAGCAAACTGAAATATGTCTTCCAACCTTCCATAGCTCAAGCTCTTCATCAACTTGAAGAGCTTTAGGTAGTGGATTGTGAAGAAATGGAGGATGTGTGTGTCAATTTTCGACCACACTGCCAAACTAGTACTTAACTGGAGAGCACTAGCAGAATAGATTAAGCTCAAACGACTTGCAACAGAAAGAAGAGATTCCGGCGGTGGTTTGTCCACCCAGGGCACTCTGACGATCAAGTCAGTAAAATATCTCCCAAAGATAACCAATAGTGCTTAAGTCACTAGACAGAGCATAAAAAGCATACCTTAAACCCATGGGGGTGCCTCCTTTTTATAGCCAACACAATCCTAGTCCCAATAGAAGCCTAGCTCTAATGGATTTAGGATTACTGCTAATCTTGGACTCTAGCCAACACAATCCTTGTCCCAATAGAAGCCTAGCTCTAATGGACTTAGGATTACTGCTAATCTTGGACTCCTAGTAGGATTAGGATAAACTCTCTAAGAGTCTTATCTTTACCCAAACTGAAGTCTTCTCCCATTCTAGGACTCTTGTCCCTTATTCGCTTATCCCGGATTCCAGTATTCTCGCAGATAACCTCGGCCTAGCCGAGATTATCTCGGCATTATGACCAGGACACATGGCACCTCGGCTGGCACTTCGGTGACACCTCGGCCACGTGTTGTCATTCAAAAATTATGTCCCCACAGAGGAAATTGTTGCTGCGAAGCAAAATGAAGGGCAACAAGAAGAAGAAGAGAGAGTGGACTACAAGATGGTGTTCAAAAGTCTAGAATTCATCCGTCTTGATTGCCTTCCAAACCTAAGTGGTTTCTGCATAAGAGGAGACAACTTTCCTTTTGAATGGCCATCCTTGGAACGACTTGAAGTGATAGACTGCCCCAAAATGAAGACTTTCGCTGCCACTACTTCCGGAAGCACACCAAAAAAACTGAAGGAAGTTGTATTTGATCACTTCGAGAAAATACCGCTATAGGGGATGGACTTGAATCAGTTTGTGCAAACCAATATCATTTCAAACCCACCTAATTAAGGTACTTCTCTATTTTACCACATTTAACACACACACACACATATATATATATCAGGTAATTAGTTTTTTGGGTGAATAATATATCAGGTAATTAGTCTTTTATTAGTTAGTTAAAATTTAATATATTATCCTCTTTCATTGGTAAATAGTCTAATGATTATGAAAAAAAAATTAATTTTTTTTAATATTTATTACATTTTTCTATAATCAAATAGTAATAATTGAGATATAGTCAAATATTTGACCCCATTGATCATGATCACATATGCCAATTAATTTATCTAAAAAAAATTTGTTGTTTTTATTTTATTTTTTTTATATTTGTAGTAGAATAAGATAAGTATTTTTAATGCTCAATTTTTTTTTAAAGTTTAATAAATAGTTATGATTAAAATATTAATAACTTAAAGAAATTTTTATGATCACGACTACATTAAGAAGGGGAGGGGGGCCAGAATGGATGTTGTTGGGGGTCTGTTTCTAATGTTGGGTTTTGTTGGTGGATGTTCAAATTTATATAAAAACTTAATTTAATGAATAATGTATTTTGGAGGTTAGTGTTTAAATTCAAATTTAATTTTTGAATAGAGATAAGGAGCCAAAGATATCATAGAAAATTTAAATTTAAAATTTTAACATCACATATTTTTTAAATACAAATCAATTATTTTATTTTTTTTAAAAGCAAACATTTATCTGATAAATGCTAACACTTATCTAGTTGTTTATTTATTATTTTTGACCTTTTTCATATATATATATATATATTGTAAAATGAATTATGATCTAATAGAAATTGAGTATGGCATTTTCTATTTTTTTTTTAAATGTAAATATTCAAAAAAATTGGATTGAGATTTTAGATAGACACCTACAAAGCTATTATCTAATTTTTTTTTTAAATTTAAATTTACGTGATACAAGGATAGACATGTTAGTTTCTATATATATATATATATATATATATATCTATACCTAAAACTCTAAGGAAAGATATTATTTAATTTTTTTATTATTATTATCTTTTATATAACAATTGGAGAAGAGAGTGAGAAGACCTGAATAGTGAGAAGCGAGGTGAAGGGACATATTTATTTATTTATTCCAAAATTATGAAAATTTAAGAATAAACATTTGGAGATGTTTGACATAATAACTACAATAATATTAGGATTAGAATATAATTGTAATCCCATCACTATTTAAATTTATTTACGAAGTCTATCTGGTATTCAATATATTTAAAAATAATAATTAATTGTTCAAATTCATTTAATTTGTGGACTAAAAAATTCATTAATATAATCTCCAATACACACAGTAAAATCTGGCTCCTAATTCTGGGATCGCAAACTTTTCCATATAGTATGAATAAAAATAAGTGAACAAAAAGGAGAAAATAAAAAAAATAAAAAAAAACAAATAGAGAGGAAAATGAAAATGAAGAAAAATAAAAGAGAGAGAGAGAGAGAGAGAGAGAGAGAGAGAGAGGAAGGTGGGATCATGAGATCATGGAAGGATGGGTGAGAAAAGGAAAAAGATAAGAGAGAGAAGCGGGAAAATAGAAAATGTATATTTTTTAGAAAATATATCTCGGCTGTTGTTTTATAATTTGAATAGATCTGAACCGTTTAAATGTCCTAGTAGGACAAATGTGTGTAGAATAAATTCAAAAATCATCTTGCTTTATCATATAGATGTTGAAGATTCATATGAGGTCTAAATTTACGAAGTCTATCAGGTATTCAATATATTTAAAAATAATAATTAATTGTTCAAATTCATTTAATTTGTGGACTAAAAAATTTATTAATATAATCTCCACTACACACAGTAAAATCTGGCTCCTAATTTTGGGATTGCAGACTTTTCCATATAATATGAATAAAAATATGTGAACAAAAAAGAGAAAAAATAATAAAAATAAATAAACAAATAGAGAGAAAAATAAAAATGGGAGAAAATAAAAAAAATAAAAAGAAAAGAGAGAGGAAGGTGAGATTATGGGATCATAGAAGGATGGGTGAGAAAAGGAAAAAGTAAGAAAGAGAAGCGGAAAAATAGAAAATGTACATGTAGGATATTTTTTGAAAAATATATCTCAACCGTTGTTTATAATTTGAATGGATCTGAGCCGTTTAAATGTCGTAGTAGGACAAATGTGTGTAGAATAAATTCAAAAACCATTCTGTTTTATTATATATATATATAGTATAGATATATCAGGTAATTACTTACATTATAAGGCAAAGTTTTTCTTTAAAAAAATAAAATAAAATAAATTGGGTCCTTGAATAATGAACTAGTAAATCAATGGACTATATATATATTCATTGTGTTTGTATGATTCATATCCGACTAATTTTAAATTTACATAATACACTTCAGTTTTGGAATAAATTTTAAGATGAAAATTTATGATAATTTAGTTTGTAGATAATTAGAGATCTCTAATAATTTTAAATTATATTTAGAGCAATACTACATACACAAAATTTATTTGCACACTTAAAAATGCTCAAAAACTTTAATATACGCTCGAAATTCATTCAAAATGTAGACCCTACTACATAAGAGTTGAATCTTAACCACATTATTTTTTTAGGTACGTTATTGTGCATGAATTTTTTGCATAGAGAGGCCATTTATTACACTTTAATAACATTTTAAATTTTTTTTATATAGATTACGCTTTTTAATAAAATTTATTGTTTTCTTTTATTATTTAGTTAAAATTTAATATATTGTCCTCTTTCGTGCCTAGAGTTTTACTTTTATTTTTAAGTGTTAAGTTAAGTTGATGGATAAAGAAATTTTACTTTATGTTCATTTATGTCTTTATTATCGAACACCTTTGATTATCTAAAAAAAAAAAAATTGAGATGATAAATTATTTAATATTCTAGCAACTACTCACATCGTAATGTTCCCTACAATGAACCATTTGAATAGTTCTATTTTTGTTTGGGAGTTTTTTTAATCAAATTTTAGCATAAGAACCTTTGGACAATGAATTTTTTTTAGGCCTTTGGATAAAAATAGAAGAGACCTAGTGGATTGAGATAATGCCTTCCTTAAATAAAAAAGAAAATGCTAACAATGGATTTCTTTTTTTTCTTTTGTTTTTATGCCTCTTGATAAATTTTACATTAGGTTTTGGTAAGGGTTTGTTTTTTTTTTTTTGGTTTCAAGTTGTCGAATTCCAAAAGTGAGACCTTAGGTGATCTCCTTAATGGCCTAATAATGATTGAGTTGTCATTAAATCAATTGTGATACACTACATGTATATTTATATTAAATATTTTATTTTTCTTAAAAGCCAAAAAGAAAAATTATATACAATCAATCAAAAAGTGATAGAAGTCATGACTTGGAGTGATGATAGAAAGTGTTATTCGCCAAAAAATGAAAGAGGGGAAGAATGCCTACTTGCTATCTCTCTCATAGAAATTTTTGGTCCTTGTGCATTGCGTAAGATCTTTATTGAATCAATAGGTAATCTGAAAATGTTGTGAGTTTTCAATATAAATTTTACTACATAAGGAATAAATAAAATTAATTGGCCTTTCAATCTGCATATTTTTTTTGACGCCCATTCAACATACACTGGATAGATTTGTCAACCTATGAAATCATGCATAGGTTGTTTAAATATCTTATTTTCCATCTACATAGACAATATTATCAGGTTTCTTACATCTTTTTTTGTTGTCATTATGAATGTTTCCTATCATAATCTTTCCTAATTATTATTATTTATTTATTTTTTTGTAGGCAAGAGAGACTGGTACTCTTGAAGATGAAATCCAAGTTGAATCCTAATTAGATTGTGAACTAGATTATGAATTTATGAGGAATAACTCTCATGAGTAAGTGGACAATTCATGATTTACCTCAAGCTATACCAAAAAACAATACAATTCTTATCTGAAAGGAATTTTCTATTACAGAAAAATAGACATGTTTTGTTAAATTTTTTTTGAGTAGTTTTTTTAGAAATTTTTTCTAAAACCTATCCCATTTTTTAGGTAACAACAAAAAGTTATTTCCAAAATTTCAAAAGTTGTTTCTTGTGCAAAAATGAAAACAATATGAAAACGATGGTGTTTTTGAAATTTTCACGTTTTTGTTTCTGAAAATAAAAAATAAAAAGGCAAACATTATATGTAGCAAAATACAGACATCTCTATCCTTTATAGATATATACTGTTAGATTATTATTGAGTTTTCATTTTCTTTTTGTAGTTGTCAACCATCAAGAATGCTGAGCTGCTCCCTATATGTGATGTCTACCTTAGGATTTTATTGTGTAAGGGCACATGCTTCCTATGATTTGTGTTTCTAAATAATTGTCTTGCTGCGCAATATCAAAACTACTACTCTAAATAAAGGTATGCTTACCTAATGTGTGCTAAAGATTTGAAGAGTGAATAAAAGGGGGAAAAGGTATGTTTACCTAATGTGTGCTAAAGATTTGAAGAGTGAATAAAAGGGGGAAAAAAGTAACCAGTGTGTGTAGTTTTATTTTCTTTGCATTGTAATGAAGCTTGTATCCAAAATCATTTGTCTCAATTAATAATATTGTATGTTTGTTTTCATGCTTGTTTGTATTTGTGGTAAAAAAATATATTGCAATTTACTGTTTACTGAAATGTGATTGACTAGTAATAATTCCGAGTACAACAATGAATTGTTGCTTGAATTGGGTTAAGAGGTGCTTGTAATTCATTCAAATTGTTGCTTGAATGCTTGTAATTCAAGCGAAGCACGTTATGTTAAAGAATTCAATGAGTCCATAAAGTTTCCATACTTAGAATCAATAGACATTATTTCAAACATGCATCCACTTAAAGGCTTAAACATATATGGAGTGAATCCATCCGACATATATTAAGACTTTTCTTTTGCTTTTCTTCCAATATGGGACCATTTTACTTCAAGAAATTCCAACAATCTCACCCTCAAATGTGAACTTGTACATTAGGCAAAGTTTTTGCTCGAGTCTAATTTACTCACTATGTGTTATGCCTTGTAATGAGGTTCGTAACAAGTTACTCCAGAAAGATGAACTATCTTTTGCAACATTTCAAAAACATAGGATAATTATAAAAACATGTGGGAAAGAATGTTTCTTTAGCAATGAATGCTTGGCAATTGATTCTTATATTTATCTAAAGTGAATATCTAATGATATTGAGGAAATAGAAAATGACACACATTAAGAAGACATAGGATCTCCATTTAGAAATAGAAATCCATTGCATGCCCCTTTTGGAAAGAAGTGCTTTAGTCACTAGGGTAATGTCCAAGCAACTCCTGTATAGTTTGTGGTCTATATGTCCAAGTCCAACAAATATTGACAAACAACATTTATTCATACATATCAACATCACCATATCAACATCACCAACTAAGGAAAATTTAATTGGAAGGAAGTTCTTAGTTACTATAGAAATTTAATTGAATCGTGATATGTTAGATTGGTAATGAAGACAATTCATGAATTTATGAATTTATGAATACAACAATGAATTGTTGCTTGAATTTGTAAAAAAGAGCTTGTAATTCATTCAAATTGTTGCTTGAATGCTTGTAATGCATTTGAAGGGAGTTTATATTATGGAATCCAAAGAGTCCGTACTAAGATTTATGTTAGGGAATCCAAAGTGTCCATACTTAGAATCAATACACGTTATTTCAAACACACATTCACTTAAAGGCTTAAACATATATGGGGTGAATCCATCTAACATATATTAGGACTTTTCTTTTACTTTTCTTTAGATATGGGACCATTTTACTTCAAGAAGTTCCAACAATCTCTCCGTCAAATGTGAACTTATACATCGGGCAAAGTTTTTGCTCGAGTCTAATTTACTACTCTAACATTGTGTCTTATGCCTTGTAATGAGGTTTGTAACAAGTTAATCCTCTAGAAAGATAGTTGAACTATCTTATGCAACATTTCAAAAACATAGGATGATTACAAAAACATATGGGAAAGAATGTTTCTTTAGCAATGAATCCTTAGCGATTGATTCTTATATTTATCTCAAGTGAATATGAGGACCAATGATATTGAGGAAATAGAAATTGACACACATTACGAAGACATAGGATCTCCATTTAGAAATAGAAGTCTATTGCTTGCGCCTTTTGGAAAGAAGTGCTTTAGTCACTAGGGTAATGTCCAAGCAACTCCTGTATAGTTTATGGTTTACATGTCCAAGTCCAACCAATATTGACAAACAACATTTATTCATACATATCAATGTCATCAACTAAGGAAAACATTGCAGGCCTTATTTGGAAGGAAGTTCTCAGTTACTATAGAAATATCCAAGCAAATTGAATCATAATGTGGCCAGTTTTAATTCTCAATCAATAAAATCAAAATATTTAGTTCAATGCCAAATTTTATCCAACTCCGACAAAACCAAACTGTTAAACCCTAGTGAGCATGCTTGTAACTACAAAGGCAACAACTAAGTCTCCTTATCATGGAATTTGTTAGCTATTTGAGCTTGCTAATTTTATTACTTATCTTCCTTCTCCAAACCAAGAAATCTTCCAAAGGGCTCCCACAAACAAGATATATGTGGAACACAAAAAACTGAAATTTTTTATCTTTTTTATTTTTTTTAAAAAAGAAAAAGAAAAAAGAAGACATGTACTAAATCCATAAACAAGCTATATGTGGAACACATCAAATTTGATAGCATGAAAAATGACAATTATTGTCCACCTTCAAACTCCTAACTCCAACATCGAGTACAACCCACCATGTCTTGCCTTGCCACCCACCAAAATATATATGGTTATTGTACAAGCAACATTAAGGATTAGCCCGATAGATGAGTTACCAAATGTAATGTCTAAATTCGAGTTTACTGTTATGTAGCTTCTCCTTCCCGTATTACTCTACTACCAATTTAAATATGTATATATATATTGTAGCAAGCATCCACCTCACTCCATGTTTTGTTCACAAAAATCATCCAAAAGCACATGATAATGGCCTTCCACTTTCTTTCGTTTTATCAGCAAAAAACAATTTATTGATATAAATCAATGAAATGAAATACATCAATAAAGCATAGGGAAGTGCAGAAAGAATCAAAGCTAAACTGAAAAAAAAAAAAAAAAACTAACTAACAAACACAAAAACACAGAGAGAGAGAGAACAAAAGCAGAACTCATTCTCGCAAAACTCAAAAGAGCAACATAAAAACTTACCCAAAACTCCCAAATCAAGAAAACCCTCAGCCTTAAAAAGCAACAACATTGCCTTATAACTTAAGGCTTCCCATAGGAGTAAAAATATTCTTCATAAAAGCAAGACCTCCCTAGCCAGCAAAACAACCACCCTACACCACCAGCAACAGCAAAGAACATATCAGTAGCAACAAGAGCAATAAAAAAGAGCCAAACCCCCTCCGCACCTCAACTATCTTATCGCTTCAATGTTTGTCAAAGCGGTTTTGAAAGAAGCTTCAATTTGAGTTTCCCGATCCTGTCAAGGCAACTGATAATACCAAACACTAGGTAATTGACAATACCAGAACAAACTTTAACCCAAAGAGCGAAACACAAGTTTACTAGGTGAAAAATGTCATGAACATGCTGTTCTGAGTGGTTAAAGACAGTAGCATTTTGAGCTAACCAGATAACCATGTAGAAGAGGGTCACCCAAAGTCGTTTCTCAAGGTTCCGAAAAGGAGGATCAAATCACCACATAAAAAGACCAAGGAGAGAGGCAGGGTAGACCCAACAAACACCACCCACACCAGTTTAAACAACAAGACCAACGTTCCCAAGTGAACTGACAGTGAATGAAAAGATGGTATACAGATTTGACAAATCTCAAACACATTGGACAAAGCACTTAAAACTCATTTTGGATTACCCCTATTAGCTAAAAAATTTCTGAGAGGCTACTTTACCTAGAATAGTTTGCCAACAAAATATTTCGACTTTAAATGGACGAAGATTATTCCAAAAAAGAGATGCATCTTGAGAGAAGAAACCTCAAAACCACAAGATAAATTTTCATAGGCATTATAAAAGGATCTAATCGAATAGGTTCCACTATTTTTATCCCACTTTCATTGCAGCTTATCCTCCATGTCAAGAGTCAAGCAAAGCAAATTAAGTTTATTCATTAAATTATCCAAAAGGACATTCTCCCAAACAAATAAACTCCTCATGAATTGCAAACACCACTTGTTCAATCTTCCATCGAACAAAAAAACATCATTAACCATAACAGATTTCTGAGACAAAATCGAGAATAGTCTAGGAAACTCGTATTTCAAAGATTTATCACCGAACCATGAATCATGCCAAAACAAAACTTGACGTAGACCCCTGAACTAATCATAACAGAGAATCCCTCTTGAACAATATTCCTATTTGCAATGCAAAGACGTACTTGGGATCTACCAACATTAAGGTCTTATTTGATAAGTTCTGCATAATTCATGTTTAGCTGCACACCCAAAAAAAAACAAGGGAAAAAAAAGTCGTGGATAAACAATCCAGTTAAACAATAAATTCCCAAAAATGGGCGAATTAGGAATACCAGGGGATGAATTTGTCCCATGAGAATGTGTGGCAAAAGACAATTTTGCCTCTGCAATATATAAACAATAAAATCAACTTTTATGTCATGAGGTCTTATATGAAATTTCATATATTAATCCTGACGAACTAGTGCAATACAAACATGAGCAATTTGTATTGATGTAATAATCCTGTGGTAAACAAATGTGAGCATTTGGTATTACGTATTCAACCTAATACTATCATATTAGTAATTGTTAAATGTTAGCCATGGCCAATGAATTTGATTGCAAGGGCTGTAAAGTTCATTAATGTGTGTGTGTGTTTCTTTCTATTTTTTTGGTGCAAGTACGCTAGTACTTTTCAATTTGAGGGACTTATTGTTCTCGATAAATATGAAAACATAGTTGTAGTGAGTTGAGCGTTGTGTACAACATTTTTCTCAAGAAAATGAAAGATTATCAAAAGGAAAAGAAAATAGAGAAAAAGGAGTCGGTATATGTTCTTTGTGACCTTTTATCCCTAGAAAGAATCAAACATCATGCCATTGAACTCATGAAACTGCATACAAAAAAGGATTGCAAAATAAGGTTCATTTATAGACAACCCACTTGTCTTCCAACTTATTGTTCTCATCTTCATTAATATTTCATTTGGGAGATTATTAACTCCCTTTTGACCAAAATTTCACTTTGATTCCTATTATTTTAATTTGAACAATGTTAACCCTAAGATTCATCCAAATTATCATCAAAACTTTCCACATCTACTTTTCATTTGTATAATTGTTGACAAAAAGAGAGGTATGCTTAAAATTCTTGCTTCCTTCTTTTTTTTTTTTTTTTTTGGTTAGAATTTTTACTAAGTAATAAATATATTAATAATGCTAAATGTAGTCCATTAATTGATTATTCTATTCATAATGCAAAGCTAATTGAATGACCTGCATGAGCTACTAAGTTCCATTGTACAACAGAATATATAGTGGCCAATGGCCATAACATGTATGGCCACCGATGGGGTGTGAGTATATTTTATGCATCATATAAAACCTCTGTAATGTTGTTGATTTTTTTTTTCAAGGTTCTGTGTTTGTTTACATATATGAACTATTTAGAGGAAAAATGATTGCCTCATCTACTTTCCCCCTATACGATTCCATTTTGCTTCATGGCACATGAATTTTGAGGAAAGAAATGATTTCAAAAAATGTTATAGAAAATAGGAAAAAACAGAAAACGTACGAACCAAATTTTTTTTTTTTCCATATGATAATGCCAATTTTGAGGATTGTGGTTTGTGGTTTAGAGAAAGCGACCTCATTATGTAGACCATGCAAACAGATCCAAATGTAAATAATTGCTGGAAGATTAAAGGAGCTACCTGCTATTTTTAATGTGTTTATTCATGAAAATGCTATACAAATGAACTTTTGTCACAAACTGATATGATATGTACTAATAAAATTTCAGTATACCAAATGGAATCCAATGAACTAATATGAAGGAAACTTCAAAAAAATGTTTGTTAACATAGCATTACTTAGACATTGGGGTGTGGCCCAATGGTCTTAGTAGCTACACCTTAGGGTGTAGTGAGTGGGAGGTCAAGTGTTCGAGTTGATGGAGCAACGGTGGCCCTTTAGTTGTAATTTTACTATACTAACATACTAACGCTATCTCAGGAAAAAAAACATAGCATTACTCTTTGTTTATTTATAAGAAATCCATCTTAGCTAGTTGGCAAAACTATGATCAGATAGTAGAAATAGAGGTAAAATTAGAATTTTATCTTTGTTCTCCTTGATTATGTTGTTTGAGTGCTTTCAAATACGAAATATATAACATAATTTTGGGTTACCTTCCCAATGTGAGAATACCTCTCACACTCCTACAAAAAATCTCATATTTCTTAAGCATTCAAGTGTAAAATTATGGTTCCACATTATTTAAAATTGAACAATTTTTCATGGAGAATTTTTTTACTAATCCAAACAAACAACAAAACTGTATTAACCTTGAAATCCTAATTTTTATAGGATTCATATTCTTTCTTCCAAGAAAAATCATCTAAAGATGATCAAGGGGGCTACTAGAGTGGAACAAGCACAACTCACTTACTTCCAAGAAAAATCATCCAAAGATGATCAAGGGGGCTACTAGAGTGGAAAAAGCACAACTCACTTGCCTAGTGCAAGAAACCCTCTGAGCAAAAGGAAAAGAAAAAGGAAAAACATATTCAGCTTTCAATATACTCATGACAAAATAATTACTTCTAAGCAAAAATACACTAGTAGACAGATAAAATTAAAAATCAAGAAAATGATAAATCTCCCAATTAATGAGATTCTAGCAGCACAATAGTACAAATTCTTGCGACACACTTCTGTCAAATTGGTTTCAATTGCATTGTTCGGTTCGTGTTGGAGAATAAGTACATATGTTTTATGCAAGTACTGCATCACATAACATAAATAAGAATTTATGCATGACAAGTAAAAATTTACCCAAATTATTCTCAGAAACAAGAACACTTTTTAACTTAGTATAACTTCAATGTCAAAGTACGCTCATACCAAATTGTAAGTGTAGACATTCTCCATAAAACAGTTCACGTATACGACAAGCTTCCAGCAGTGTTCCTCAATCTGTCAAACTAAAACAAAACACAGAAGACTTTTCAAACACCTTTTTGCTATATGAGACAAGTATTATAAGTTCTACAAGAATAGTATAAGGAGGACAAGATCATATAGTTGCACTCCTTGTTTTGTTTACTCTTATTGCAAAAAGGGCTGAAAGATCCTCTTTTTCTTTAAAAAGTGACCTTTTGCATACCATAATATTAAACTTGTAAATCAAGGCAGTAAGGCCTTATTAAATTGATAACAAAGAACATCTATTTCATATATCTTGAACAATTATTGAGTACAATATATATAACCTAAACCCTAATAATCTAATAGACGAAACTACCCTAAATAACTAATAGAAAATACAATAATCTTCACACCCCCCTCAATCTGAGGATGCGAGCGCAGAAAGTATTGAAAGTTTGCTAAGAAGAAAACGAAAACGAGCAACAGTATAAGTCTTCGTAAAAAAATTGGCCAACTGAAGAGAGGACGGAACAAAAGGAAGAGAAATAGTGCCAGCCTGAAGATGCTGTCGGACAAAGTGACAATCGATTTCAACATGCTTGGTCCGCTCATGGAAGACTGAATTATGAGCAATCTGAACAGCACTCTGATTATCACAATACAACGGAGTCGGATCAGAAAGAGAGATGCCCATATCAGAGAGAAGCCAGCTAAGCCAAACTATCTCTAAGTAGCATGAGCCATGGCACGATACTCACCAAGTGGAACGAGCTACAACAGATTGTTTCTTACTTTTCCAAGATATGAGAGAATCACCGAGAAAAACACAAAGACCAGAAGTGGATTTGCGATCAGAGATGTCACCGGCCCAATCAGCGTCAGCATAGGCACGGAGAGTCAAGTCCGAAGAGGCAGATAACAGCAGACATTGCAACAAAGTGCCTGGAAGGTAGCGCAGAGTACGGAGTAAGACAACCCAGTGTGTGGAGCGAGGAGCAGAAACAAACTGACTGAGAATGTGCACAGCATAGGAGATATCCGGACGAGTAACGGTGAGATAAACAAGGCACCCAACCAACTCACGATACAAAGTGGGATCCTCAAGAGGAACGCCATCAGAAGTAGAAAACTTAGCATGCAACTCAAGAGGAGTGTCGACAATCTTGTCATCAGTGAGATTGGCACGAGAAAGAATATCACGGGCATATTTAGTCTGAGAAAGAAGATACCCAGTAGGAGAAGTAGCAACCTCAATACCAAGAAACTATCGAAGAGATCCCAAATCTTTCATCTTGAACTCCTGAAACAACTGATGCTTAACCTCCTCAATAGTATTACAATCAGAGCCAGTGATGATCATATCATCCACATATAAGAGAAGAACAACAAGGCCAACAGAAGTATGCCGAACAAATAGAGCACAATCATGATGACTAGGGCAAAACCCAAGCTGAAGTGCAACAGAGTGAAATCGCTCATACCAAGCACGAGGAGACTGCTTAAGACCATAGAGAGCACGACGAAGACGACAAACCACACCAGGAGGGTGTGAGAGACCCGGTGGAGGACGCATATACACTTCCTCTGCAAGATGCCCATTCAGAAAGGCATTTTTGACATCAAGTTGAAACAAAGGCCAGTGATGGGCAGCAGCAACAGAGATAAGAGTGCGAATAGTAGTCATCTTGGCAACGGGGGCAAAAGTCTCTTCGTAATCAATCACATACTCTTGAGAAAAGCCTTGGGCAACCAAACGAGCCTTGTATCGTTCCAAAGAACCATCAGAAAGGGTTTTAACCTTATAGACCCATTTAGAGCCTACAATATTCTTACCAGTAGGTAATGGAACCAAATCCCAAGTCTGAGTGTTAGCCAAAGCAGTTAACTCATCATTCATGGCAGCAATCCAATTGGGATCATGACAAGTTTCCTTGTAGGACCTAGGCTCAAAATAAGTATGAAGACAAGAAAGAAAAGACTGATAGGAAAGGGAAAAACATGTATTACCAAAACCATACCAGTTCGGAGCACGACGATCACGCGTGGGAAAACGATGTGCAGGAGGAGCGGGATCCAAAGAAACAGCTGGAGGGACAGTAGAGCTAGAGGGACACTAGAGCAAGAGACAGGCGAACTCGGAAGTGCTTTGCGACGTTGATAAACAAGAAGAGGAACAGGGGAAGCGAGAGCTGGAGAGATATTAGAGGTACTAGGAAGAGGCAAGGTAGAGATCTCAAGATCAGAAACAAACTCATCAGACGAAACATCAGAAGGAAATGGGTCAATGTGAACCAATTCCTCCTTGGTAATAGGGACAGGGGTGGAAGGTATAGTGTAGTAGGGTAGTTTTTCCAAAAACGTGACATGCCTAGACACATAAAGCTTTTTGGTGGCAGGATCAAAGCACCGATAACCTTTCTGATTAATGTCGTACCCTAAAAAGACACATAGGACACAACGAGAACTAAGCTTAGAGCGCGCCCGTTTAGGAAGGAGCACAAAGCATGTAGAACCGAAAACACGAAGAAGAGAATAATTTGGAGGAACACCAAGAAGACGCTCACATGGAGATGAACCGGAGAGAAGAGGAGTAGGCATCCGATTGAGAAGATATGCAGCAGTGAGCACAGCTTCTCCCTAAAAAACAGAAGGGACAAAGGATGAGAGTAGCAAAGAACGAGCTGTATCAAGGAGATGGCGATGTTTACGCTCAGCTCGACCATTTTGGGCAGGAGTGTCTGAACAAGAAGACTGATGAATAGTACCATGAGTAGCTAAAAACTCCTCAAACTCAGACAAGTAATACTCACCCCCCAAATCAAAATGGAGAACTTTAATGGTGGTGGAAAATTGAGTGCAATTCATGGAGTGAAAATTGGAATATATTTTGTAAAAATCAGATTTTCGTGTCATCAAATAAACCCATGTAAACCGACTGTAATCATCCACAAAAGACACATAATATTGCGAACCTCCCTTAGTAACTATAGGGGAAAGACCCCAAACATCAGTATGAACCAATTGAAAAGGAGAAGATGAAATAGAACTACTTTTATTAAATGGAAGAACAGACATTTTAGCCAGTTTACAACCACGACACTCTGAAATATCAGCAATGGGAAAATGGCCTAAATGACCAGACTGAACTAACATCCTCAAACGATCACTCGACAAATGACCTAACCTAGAATGCCAAATATAAAATAAAGAAGACTATTGTATAAACAAAAAGAAGACAATGCAGTAGAAGACACATCTAAAGGAACATGTAAGCTATCCAAGATATATAGTTCTCCAACTCTACGCCCGATCCCAATCTGCCTCTTGGAGACCCGATCCTGCACAACACAATGAGAGGAAGAGAAAACAACATCAAAACCGGAATCAGATAATTGACTAATAGAAATAAGACTAAGTGAGGTGAGGTACATAAAATACAGGAGAAAGAGACAAATGGGAAGAGAAAATAGAACCAATAGAGGAGACAGGCATAGATGAACCATTAGCAATAGCAATAGCAATAGTGATAGGAGAAGGAGGAGAGACACAATTACTAAGGAGAGATGCAACAGGGGTCATATGATGTGAACAACTAGAATCAAAGATCCACGAAGTGTGGATATTACCTGAGGATGATGAACCAGACAAACCTATTTGAGTGGTAGTCATAGCGGAAGCCTGGGACGAAAGAGTTGGATTGGCCACCATGAAAGACTTGAACTGCTCAAACATAGACTGCATATTGGAAGATAGACCATTCTCAAAAACTGGTGCAGAAAATGCGGCAGATGAGCGAGATCCCGAAGATGTCAGCTTAGAGGATGGTGGACAAGGTGAACGGCCCTTGGGCTGCACCAACTTAGGACAAGCATGTTTCCAATGACCTTTCTGATGACAGAAGCTACACTCATCCATAGAAACCCGAGGCTTGGGCTTACCAGTAACTTGAAATAAAGAAGATGGTGGGGTTGGCAAGAGCGGAGGAGTGGCAAAAACTGATTGGGAATGAGGAGTACCATGAGCCACCTTAAACCGAGTTTCTTCCGCAATAAGCTCACGGATAGCACCATCAACAAAAGGTAAGGGGGACCGATGAAGAATAGCTCCCCGAAGTGGCTCAAATTGATCACGAAGTGCCATAAGAAATTGAACAAGACGTTGCTTCTCCCGATACTTGGTATAATCGCAAATCTGATGGTTCCATTAACGCAAGCTGATGCCAATAAGTTGTCATCTCATTGTAGAACTCCTGAATGGACTTATCTTTTTGACTAGCACTGCGAATAGACATCTCAAGTTCATACTGTTTTGCAAAGTTAGACTCAAGGTACATAGTTTTCAAATAGTCCCAAACTTGTTTAGAAGTAGAATACTTGGAAAAATTCATACCAATGGTGGTTTGAACTGAATTATGAAGCCAAGTAAGAATTTGTGCATTGTCCTTCTCCCATGTAGAAACAGCAGCCTTAGTTTCTTTGGATTCCACAGGTCTAATAGTTACACCAATAACATAGTTCCACATGCCTTTACCCATTATAAAATTCTTCATTACATGAGACCAATAAGAATAATTGGTACCATCTAACTTAGTAATGATAGCTTGCAATTTATCCTCAGCCATATTTCTAAATTTCAATTCACTGTTCCAACACTTATCAACAAATAGCCCTCAAATTTTCCTCTAAATACAATTTCTATAACTCACCAAATGCTCATATAACTCAAATGAATAGTGGAAGTGAACAGTACCCGAATCAATAACTCAAATTAATAGTGGAAATGAATAGTACCAAAGGATTAAAGCATCAGTGGAGACTCACGAATCAGAGGAAAACAGCCTTAGAGAAGACAAAGACCACTCAGAGTTGAAGCCCTGAAGGAGAGAAATACCAATCGTGAGTCTGAAGTAGAGAAGAGACCATGATTTTTCTATCTCTTCGAACCAATAGACGAAGCAACCAAGTAGGTCACGAGTGGCAGATGCAACAAACAAAGAAGGAGAGAGATCACGAGTCGAGAACCAGAGAAGACGAAGACCAGCGAACCAAAAAGCCAGATAGAGAAGACCAGCGAACCAAAAATTTAACCCAGAAATTTGAAAGGGTTTTATGACTCGCGGAGGCTGAGAGGAGTCGCGAGTTGAACCCAGACAACTGATGAACAAATCAACCTAAACAAACCAGTTGAGCAAGAGAGAGAAAGAAAGTGACCTTCGAATAGAAGAAGTAGACAAGCAGTCAAGCGCGATCAAGGGACAAGGCCACGACCTACGATGCAGAGAGATGAGTAACTTCTAGGGTTTCAGTGATGGCTCTGATACCATGATAACAAAGAACATCTATTTCATATATCTTGAACAATTATTGAGTACAATATATATAACCTAAACCCTAATAATCTAATAGACGAAACTACCCTAAATAACTAATAGAAAATACAATAATCTTCACATAAATCAACAAAACTAATCCCATACAATAGTTTATCATTATACAATTATATCAAACCCGGTGCCAATCCAAAAAAATAAAATAAAAATAAAAATTCAATCCAAAGGTTTCAAGTGTAAGAAGTTGATCTAGACACAAGTTTTTCTTGTTTTTAATACAATAATACTCACAACAATTTTCAAATGTTGCTTATTCAATATTTGTCTTCAGATATTCTAATTTCTGTTGGATGAAAAGTTGCTAAATTATTGGTGGAGCTAGTTGGGTGTCAGTTCAGTTATGTGATTCACCAAAAGAATTACATTGAAAATTTGACAAACCAACTTGAAACGTTAAAGGCACTATGAAATGGGATGCATGGATCCATAAATGTAGCGACAAGAAATAGAGACAAAATATCAAAATGAGCTCCTACCCTATGATTATGTCTACCTTACTTGGATGTTATTTTTGTGCGGGCATATGTTTCCAAATAATTGTCTTACTTTGCAATATCGAAATTGCTACTCTAAATAAAGGTCTAATGTGTGCTAAATATATTAAGAGAGAATAAAGGGGAAAAGTGTACTCTTGTGTAATTTTACTTTTTGCATTGCAGCGAAGCTTTTGTCCAAAATAATTTCTTGTTAACAATGTCGTATGTTTGATTTCATGCATCTTAGTGATCTATAGTAAAATTTTTTGGCCATTTGCTCTCTATCGGAATGTGATTGACTACTAATAACTCAAGAGTACAAAAATGAATTGTTGCTCGAGTTGTAAGGGGTGGTTGAGGAGAAAGAGGAGATTGTGGTTCATTTGAAGTGAGCTTATGTTGGGGAACTTGGAGAGTCCACCTATGCAACAACTATGCCCAACACATTGTTTAGAACTTCTACTACTCTAGATGACAACAACTAGATACTCGTCTGGAATTTGCATTCCACCAATCTCACGGTCATTCTATCGGCAACCATCCTCGGTTAAGTTAAAGAAAGAAATTTCTTGTAGCTCTACTATTAAAAAGCACTTCTCTTGATTTAGTAAAGTAGTATAAGTGATGCCCCATTTTAGGAGGAGAAACTATGCACTTTCAAAAAAGGTCAAAAAAAAGGCACAAAGTTTATAGCTATACTTATATATTATCTACTGGATGCTTTTCATGCAAAAAAGACACAACGGGATTGGATTTCCACTCGTAAGGAAGGAAGGATACATATCTTTGACAAGGTTGTATTTTTGGTTGAAATGAAATGGTGTTCAAATTCTATAAAGGGGTTGTTCAACTTTGAAACCTTAGCTAAGGTCAAGGCCAACGACATTCTATTGTACAACCACTTAATCTTAATAGTACAACAACTATTTTTGTTTAATAGTACAACAACTATTGTCATAGTACTGAAGTACCAGGGAAATCTTCAGTTCCCCTTGTTTAGCATAAAGGCCGCCTATTTTTGTTTGCATTCATTACAAAGTAAACTAAGCCTAACTAACCACGACATACTCAATGCAACCAACAAGCTGCATATCTAGTCTCGAGAAGTAGGTTCATTCCTGTCAATAGCAAGAGCCCTCGAGTCTGCTTTAGGTCTAGATTGATTTTCATGCTAGTTCTTGCTCCATCATAAAAGTTCCACTTTAGGGAAGGATGAGATACCGTGATTCTTTTTGTTTTAACTTGTATGTGATGGATCTGTTCAATACAAATTAAGACCCTTTCCTCTGACTGGTTACTCTAGGGCTTAGCTCAACCATCATTCACCTTTTACTTTCTCTCTACTTGTTCTCTCTTCATCATCTCTCCTTTTCAACAATTTCTCTCTCTCTTTCTCTCTCTCTCTCTCTCTTGAAAAATCTCCGAGATATTGATTTGTGATTATGTTTCAATTTTAAACAACGAATAACAATTCCAATCAAACAATCAAAGACAAATCGACACAACGATTTAACATGGAAAAAACCACAATTGGAGCGCCTCCAATTGTGATAAAAAAACCACAAGCCAAAGCAACAAAATAATCTACTAAGAAGACAAAAAGAATTACATAAGTGTATCCTCAATTACCTAGCGAATCCATGCCCAAATTGAACCGATCCCAATGTGCCTCTTCTACCACCGTCTTCACCTCGGAATTGCCTTACCCAACGTTAAATCTACAACGTCGATGTCGAATCCACGACGACGAGCCACTCGAGAATCCACCAACGCTTCAGGCTCAAATTCTCCGAAATCCATCGAAGAACAACTCTCTCTTGTGTGAATGAAAGAAACCAAACAAACACCTTGATGATATTGATATCAAGTTCATGAATCCGTTGATCACTCTTAAATCATTAAGGAAACACTCATAAAACACCCTCGAACATAAAACACTTTGTTTTTTCTTCCTTTCTGAAAATTTGGATGGCTCGAACCGTAAAAACATCGAACGGCGCACTTTATAGAAAACAGGATTGTGCAGACCGCTCGAGCGGTGAGTAAAGGCGGCGCAAAACATATAGGTTGATCACTCAAGTGCAACTTTCACCGCTCGAGTGGTAAAACTTTCTTCCCAAAAATTCAAGTGCTCTGCAAAAGTACTGGATGATCCTTTTCTTCGCTCGAGCGCACAAATGACCGCTCGAGCAATCAAACAACTTCGACTGCATTTTTGCTTTTGACTTAAACAGCTCAATCCCCGTACATAGTTAGCGAAGTGACAAACATGAATGCCTCAAGATCACAAACTCCTCTGTATATGCACAATTCGGGTTGGATTCGCATCTAAAAATTCATAATCTCACTGAAATAAAAGAGCGAATAAAATTACAACTAAAAGGAATTTTGTCAAAAGGGATTGCCAATTACAAAAAAACTTAACACCCCCCATCATTTGTCTTTCTCTCTTCTATTCAGACCACAACTAAGAAAGGTTTTTTAAAACTTCAAAACCCAGATGAAGTTTCTACTTTGGACCAATGGTATAGAATGAAAACCCACTTATAATCGCTCACTATTAGTGAATGGAGAATTGAATTATAAAACGACCAAGTAAAAATCTTTAGACTCACAAAAAAATTTTCTTGACAAAATATCCCAAGGACTTCACATTTTCAAGGGAAAAAAGCCTATTTCTCATCCTATGACCTAAACAAGCCTTACTAAATTTCAAAGACTCCAAAAACAAAAATTAGAAAGAAGTTTCAATTGCTTAAGGATGTATTAAGCACCCCAAAAAACATTTGAAAAATCTATTTTTAGTCAAAAATCTTCAAGACCAAGATGAACAACATCATTTTATCATCAATTCCTATATTATCAAAATCATCGGTTTAAAAAAGGGTGAGAGAGAGAAATGACGGGGAGAGAGAAAGTAGTGAGGTGAAAAAGTGATGATGTGAAATGAGGAGATGATGCAAGGGAAAAAATTTCATACGACAATAATTGTCGTCTCGTCGGACAATAAAAAGATAATGTGTCATTATTGTCATTTGCCACCCATGCAAACATTGCATGTCCTTTCTAGAAGGTAGTGCTTTAATCACTATGGAAATATCCAAGCAACACCATTATATAGCTTATATGCCCAACAAATATTGACAACATCTATTCATATCAACATCATCAACTAAAGAAAACAAAAAGAAAATGACAAGCAAGATTGTAACTACAAAGACAACAAGTATCTACAAAAAGAAAATGACAAAGCAAGATTATAACTACAATGACAACAAGGGCCAATCTCTCTCTCTCTATATATATATATTATCACCTCAAAATCCCCCATATAAGTGTAGTCCTCCACCAATATACCACTCTCTCTCTCTCTCTCTCTCTCTCTCTCTCTCTCAGCCATGGAATTTGTTAACCATCTGAGTTTGCTAATTTTACTTATTCCTATCTTCCTCTTCCTCACCAAGAAAACTTCTAACAAGCTCCCACCAGGTTCCATGGGATTACCCATCATAGGTCATAGCCTCAGCCTTGTACAAGCCATGTGAGCAAACAAGGGTGAGGCATGGTTCCATGAAAGAATAAGAAAGTATAGTCCCATTTCCAAACTCAGCCTCTTTGGAACTCCTATAGTTTTTCTCCATGGACAGATTGCAAACAAATTTATATACACGTGTGACAACAAGACGTTTTCCAACCAGCAACCAACATCAATGAGGAGAGTCTCTGGTGAGAACAATATACTGGCGTTGAGTGGGGAAGATCACAAGCGAAAAAGAGGAGCACTTGTATCCTTTTTGAAGCCTGAAGCATTAAAGGAGTATGTTGGGAAGATGGATGAAGATGGTTCTTTCTTTACAAAAGCAAATCATGATGTCATAAGTGGAACAAGAGACGCACATGAGGTTCCTGTTTGGCTAGTAGCTATTTAAGAATCTACAAAACTAACCACATATACACATGGAGAAATGACAATTTCCATTGGACCTTAGACATGTTAACCTATTAATTTTTCCTCCTTGCATTAATAGTACGAAACAATTTGTTGATAATATAGGTGGTGCCTTTGATGAAGACCCTCACATTCAACATTATTTGTTCACTCATATTTGGAATAGAACAAGGAGCAAGAAGAGATCCACTAAGAGCTTTATTTCAAAACATGATTAAAGGAATGCTGTCAGTACCAGTGAATTTGCCTTTCACACCCTTAGCCTCCGAGCAAGGGCAAAAATGAAAACCATACTCATGGACCTTATAAGTGAGAAGAGGGTAATTACCGGAACAAAGGTGTGTAATGTAAATTGTTAGGACCTATCTTGTCAAAATCCCGCGCACAAAACTAAGTATTGAGTTGTAATTATTTCTGAGTTTTTTGCCTTCCTCGCTCGAGCCAGGAAGTGCTCGCTCGAGCGAAGGAGTGCGTCTGGGCAAAACCTGAAGGCCATGTTTGTGCGCTCGAGCGAAGAGCATGGTGGCTCGAGCCAAGCACTGCGTCTACACTTGAACTCGAAGGATGTTTTCCTCGCCGGCGAAGGGCTCGTGGCTCGAGCGAGGTCACTAGTAGAAATCACGCGAGATACACTCCTCGCTCGAGCGAGAGGAGCCTCGCTCGAGCGAGCTTCAGAATCCGGAATTTTTTCAAATGGCTGATTTCTTTCGAGATTTGGACTCTTTTGGTTTTCTATAAGTAGATGGTTTTCCTAAAACCAATCTAACTTTTCTAGATCGATTCAAGAATTCTAGAGTTTGGTTTGAAGTTTTCTTCTGAGAGTTTGGTGAGTTTTCTTTGATGTTCTTGAGAGAGTTCTAAAACTCATGAGTTGAAATTCATACATCAAAGAGGTTGATACTTAATATTCAAGAGTGTTCTCTTCGGTGGAATCGAAGATCATTACGTAAAGGTTCAAAAGGTGTTTTGTTTCTTTACGTAGTCGTTAATCGACAAGTGAAGTTGAGGTGTGGAACCAACTTGAGAATCGATTCGTGGCGGCGTGGTGAAAAGAGTTACAGAAGATTGAGAGACAAATTGGTGGTTTGGGTAATTTGTATGATTTCTTTGTAACCTTGTAGTCCTTCTATAGTGGATTGATTAGTGGCGGTTCGCCCGTGGTTTTTGATTACAATTGAAGGTTCTTCAATTGTGGTTTTTCCACGTAAAAAATCGATTGTGTTGATTTATTATTTATTCCTAAAAAACAAACAAACTAAAATCACTCTCGTAAGTGCTTGATGATTTTAGATTGAGTGTTTTTGGAATTTTTGGCTTTGGAATATTTTAATCCTTATCTAATCACGAATCACATAGGATTTTCATAAATTAAATAAGAGGTAGAAGTAACACAAATTTCTGAAAAACAGGTGGTATGGGCAGCAAGCATGACTCACTGGATGAGACAATTTTCCCAAATCCATCAAAGATCGATCCAACACGCTTTGAGCCGGAAGCACCATCCCCTCCTTACTCTGTTTTGTGGCATTCAGAGGAGGACCAAGAATGTGTCCTGGGTGTGAGTTCGCCACAATCGGAGATCCAATGCTAGTTTTCAATCAGGGGCTACCGATTCATATTAAACCAAAGAAATCTAAAGGTGCGATTTAAAGTTCATTGACTTTGACGAAAAATAATATTTACCCCCATTGATGTGTCCGTTTTGTGAAAGCAATTCAGCTACAAAAGTAAGAAATTGACATATAAAAAAAAAAAAAAAAAAAACCAACCCAAAAAAATAAAAATAAAATTAATGAAATTGAAACTCTCAAGTTAATTTGAAAAATATGTAAAATGTTGGGAATTTTTTTATAATTTGTCCATTTAATTATTAATATTTATAAATTTTATCATTGGTTTGAATTTTTTTTAACAATATATTGAGTCCCTTTAATTTTTTTGGAAAATAGATAGAATCGTTATGATTATTAAAAATCAATTAGCCCTCCAAATATTAAAAAAATTAGATATTTAATTAATAATTTTTTATTTCAAAAATGAAAAAATTAAATTTTAAATAAAAAAACTGAGTGTTAGTCATGTTGAGTATTATTTAGACAGTAATTGAATTTTAATTTTTTTTTACCCACTCAATTTTGAAATTACTGTTAATCGATCAATTTTACTGCAATTAATTCGGGGAATAAACTAGTTACAATTGCCCGCACGCACACATAGAGTAGCCAAGAAATTTTTGGCTCAATTAATTTCTTTAAGATCAACTCGGGATAATTTGAGCTTAAAGAGATAATTCTAAATGAGGATTTTATATTTTTTATTATATTTTTGCAAAGTATATTATTTATTTCATTATTGAGATAAAAATTTATTTATTAAATATTTAAATTTAATTTTTTATATTTAGGTGGTTAATTGATTTTTATGGTATAGTTTGGGGGATAAAATGAAGTTCCATGAAATTTGGTGCCACATCAGTAAGTTCCGTTTGATTGTAGAGGGAAATCGACGGTGAGGGATAAATTGATCAAATTTAAAAACTTTTGTAGTCAAATTAAAATAATGCGAAGTCTAGGTGCCAAATTGAAAAATGCATACTAGTATGGAGGGCTAAATGATATTTCCTCATAATTATTTTGGTTTTAAGTTAAGGGAAAACTAGTGAAACATCCATCTCCAACTTCGTGTAATAGGAGAGGTCCAAGATTTTTTTTTATTAGCTAAGGTCCCTCAACATTTTCACAAAGAAAATTTGACTTAGAGAAATTTTGCCCAACTCAGAGAAATTTCAACCTCGACTCAGAGAAATTTCAAAATTTCTTTACTATGATCACAGAGAAATTTTGAAAATTGTCTATGAAATCAAAGAAATTTTTCTGTGAAAATTGAAATTTCTCCGAGTTGGGTGAAATTTCACTAAGTTGAGCAAAATTTTTCTAAGTTGAATTTTCTTTGTAGAAATGTTGAGAGACTTTAATTACTATGAAAATATTATATGTCATTTATCTTATAAAATCTTAATATCATGGACCTTAAAAAAAATTCCCTTTAAAACTTAAGTTAAATTTGGTTATTAAAATAAAGTTAAATAGAGTAATCATTTCATCATAATATCCATTCCATTTAATTTAATTTAATTTTAGTGAACCAAATACTACATTATAGTATTAGTAGTTTAAAAATGAAGATTTAAAGAAACAATTGAATTGGTCCATTACTTAAAAATAATGGTTAGTTGTTTGTCAAATGTATGATTATTTATATAATATTGTTTGACTATATAAGTTACAATTGCTTCTAGAGAAATAATTTTTTTAAGTTAAAGTTAATCAAATTTTGCAATTTAATTTGTTACCCTAGAAAAAAAATGAGAATAAATTAATAGTGTTAATAATAAAAAATTGTTCAAAATTTATCTCAGTAATTATGATTTACGTCAATAATTATGTGTACTATATGCAATAAATTTATAGAAAGTACAAGGAAAAAATAAAAATAAATTGAAAATTTTTATTATTTTACCAATATATATGAGAGTTCATACTCTATTTTTTGAGTTCGTCTTAAGCCTCAAAAAATCAGGGCCGGTCGTGTTCATAGAGCAAAACATAAGAAACATACAAAAAGTAAGAAAAAAGAATTAATCACACCATTTAGAGAGAAAAATTGAAAGAAAAAGAGAATTTTATGTACCAAATTACCATTTTGTTGAGCCCTTTATATGGCGATGAATTGAAGAATCTAATCAAACCGATCTTTTTGGGTTGGTTTTTGAGTGTATTAGTTTGATTCTGGATTTTCAAATCATCAAACCAATAGGACTGAGTTGGTTTTTCTGTTTAGGCCTTACCTAAATTAAACCAACCTGAAAACCGAACCTATTTATATATATTTTTAAAATTTTTATTTATACTGGCATATCTTCACCTAATTACTCTATTATAATGGATTTGATTATACCTAATAATTTTTATATACAAGGATTATTAGGTGAACGAAGAAAGTACTATGTGAAAAATTATTAGGTAAACGAAGGAAGTACTAGAAGTTTTAGTTAGATTTTGCAATTGATTTAATTTGCATTAGTTGTATTAATGGATTTAATTTGAATTGGTTATATTTGAACTTAAGTTCGATTTAATTTGTATTAGTTTGCATTCAACAATATTTTGCTTTTTGTTTGTGTTATGTTTAAATGTTAAAAGATTTGTTTCTTTTAATTATTTATTATTGATTGATTTACTTATTTTTAATATAGTAGAACCATGGTTTCAACCCTAACCAACCCAAGTTACATTGGGTTGGATTAGTTCTAGTGCATGATTGATTTGGTTCTAGGTTCAAAAACTTGGAACCAATCATGATTGGGTTAGATCAATCCCACCACGGGGCATGGATCTATCCCACCACGGGGATTGAAAATTGAAGTTTGAAATTTGGACGTTTCCCGATTATTGGGTCTGACATACCTTTCTGTCAAAGTGAAGCTGTGGATTTGTCCTACCACGGGGTTGTGGATCCGTCCCACCACGGGACTTGAAATTTGAAATTTTGTGCCTTCATTTTGGAGATGTATTTTTTATAGTTGAAGAGGCCCAACTTTGATATGAGGTTGATTGTTTTTGCACATAATGCATGTAGGTACCCAATGTTAAGCCTCTTTGAATTGATTCATTTTCTCCATGAATACCATGATGTTCTTGTAATGGGGCAATCTTTGTGCTTTGTAACAAGCATTTGTGTGGATAGATGTCCTTCCAAGCAATTGCAAAAACATGCTAAACCATTTGAGGCAATTAATGTTTGACTGGGAGTTCTAACGAGAAGAATGAATGAAGGTCACTCTATTATCCTTGCCATAATTGTAGAGACTTACTGCGGCCTCTAACAACCCGTCAAGTCATCTTTACAACAAAGGATAGCATCCAAAGAATAGCTTCCTTGCAAAATGTTCTTTATGGTAGTGATAAGTAGGTTGCTTTTTTGGATAGAGACCAGTCTTGGGCCGAGGGAGATATTATTTGAAGGGAATTGGTGGTTGCTTTGAAAAAACAACTCATACCCTTAATGATTTGGACGGGAGTGAAAGTGACAAACACAAAGAACGTGCTCTAGGTGCTTGAATGTCGGACATCAAGCTTGGTTTCTAATTGACTCTCTTGATGAATGAATGAATTAACTATTGAAAATCTTCTCGAGTTGAATTCTTGTTCCATTCGTGGGTTCTAAACTCCAGGATGAATTTGACACAAAATTGCATAATGGTGATCTTTTGCTCCTGTACTTATGCTTTAACATTTTGTCAATAGATACGAAGCAATACTAGTTTTTCAATATGCAATAACATTTTGAAAGTGAAATGTATGCTTTTGCAAACCATTTTTGTAACAGTTAATATAAGACAAATTGAGTTCATATGGTTCTCAGAAGATATTACCTTTGATTTGAATCTAATATTTTCGCCCTTAGCACACATAGATCATGATTTATCGGTTCATTAGTCAAACAAATTTGGAGTTGGTCTGAGCCATTGAGATGCTAAGGCTAGCCAAAGATGGATGTTTTCAAAAGCATCCAGATTTTGAGTTATGGGCAAGTTGAGTGAGACTTTTGAATTGTATGTTGCCCGAGATGGTTTGGATGATAAAATGTTATGGATGAAAGAAGATTTGTGAGCTTGAGGAAAGGCTGTATAAACTGGAGGTATGGGTGGGGATGTTGGGTTTGAGGTATGAGTGAAACCCTTTGATAGTTCGGGGTCTGAACTTTGGACTTGTTGAAAGCTGAAATTGCATTAGTTTGTTCGTCGGCTATTGCAGCTCTCATCGATTGATGATGCTAATGCACTCCACATAGCACCTTGATATGTGAGAGTTAATCCCAAACTATCAAAACACTGTCCTATTGTTAAGAACTTTTTTCTTTTGAGCAATGAGAATTTGATCCAATCTTAAAGGTCTTTTATTTGGACTATAATGTAGGCTTTAGGTTAGGGTAATGAAAGAAAGGGATGCATGGAGGCCAAAATAATATTTGTGTGTTCTTGTGTCCCAGTGTCATCTTATCCAAATGGTCTCCTAACACTTGTCCCTGAATTTGGGCTGTGATGAACTCTGGATCTCTGCAAGACCTTGATTTGACTTGTTCGACTTAGTTTGAGAGAACACATTTTCTTGTTTTTTTTTTCTCTTCATTTTGTGTGTGTATATCTCTCTCATAACTAGAATGAGTTGGGGGTTCACTTTGTTCCCAACAATCCTTTTTCTTTTTTTCTTTCTTTCTTTCTTTCTTTTTTTTTTTTTTTTGGGTTGACCTGGTGCTCTTTTGACACTTCACTTGGAAATTGCCACAGTTCTAGGACTCTTCTTCAATTGAATGCTCTATCTGGATTTTCCCTAGTGTAGGGGATAACCGCTGGGGGGCTTACTAGAAATGACCATAGCAGGCTCAATGGGTTTAACAAGGGGATTTTGATACTAAAAGAACTAATGGTAGTAGAAATGAGGGCCTTTATTCCTTTTAGATCTAAATCTCATTGCTCATTAGAAGAAGTAAATTACACATGGTAGTGCATTGATTGAGTTGATGAAACCTAGGAATATGATTCTGTCCGCAAGGGTATTGCCTAAGAGTTATTGACATCGATGTTGGCCTTTAGCCCTTGTGAGCAACTTGATGCACTACATTCCTTCAATCCTTGGAGGATTGCAATCTTGTACCAGCATAAAGATGAGGGTTGAAGGTTTGTTGCTCGAGAACTAGGTTTATTTGGTGTTGGAGGTTATTGGATTGAAGGCTTGAAGGGGATATTGTTTGGAGGTTGGGTTTGGTGGTCCTTTGGTTTGATTTTGAAAAGCCCTGGAATATTGGAATGGAAAGCTCTATGGTAGGTTGGGAGGGAATTAGATAGCTTATTTGTGGTGGCTAAGTTTTTTTATTTTTATTTTTATTTTGGAGCTTGACTGGGCTGGAAGTTGGTTTTGGTTTTTGAGCTCTGGTGGATGCAAAGAAGGTTTGGTTGAAGCGAAATAGGTGTTGAGGAATTTGGTTTTGAGACTTCTCCGATCATATTGACATCATTTTTTTTTTCAAAATTGATGTCAATTCTGCAATCTTTATGCACTAAGGACACAATATCAGTTGAATCGAAGGATATGATCTTTGAGATCCTGAAAATAAGATTTGAGAGGCAAAATGGTTTCTTAGCATGCAAGTCATGTCAATCTATCATTTTTATTGAACCAATAGACCTGATATCTAATGGCAAGATTGCAAAAAGCATTAGGCCCATGGTAGCGAATGATTTGCCAAGTTGCAATTATGGCATTTAAAGATTGCCTCGTGAGGTTTGGTTGATTGTCAGGGCTACTCTTCTTGCGGAAGTCATTCATCTTCAAAGAGTCATGGAGGGGGGACCTTGATTCCAGCTCATCCACTTTACTTGTTTCCATAAGGATCAAATATGCTCTTGCACTATCGATGTAATTGAATGGGTCTTTATGGAGAGCTCCAATTGGTTCCAAACTGAATGACTTATTGATCTGGATGATCTTGCTGCTTTTGACAGAGTTGCTCTCATTGTTTGTAATGATAAAGATTGTCCTTTTATGAAATCATCCTTTTTTCATTTCATGTGTGATCCGAGTATCTACTATTGTGGATTTTTGATCCTTTGTCACTATTGACCTGATGATGTCAAGTGTAGTCAACCCTCCATCATGCTTACAAGTGCAATTGATCCACCAAAAAGATTATCAATCCTTTGTCACCGTTGCACTCCAGGGTGCGTCATTCAAGAATGATTGGATGCATCCTTGTTGGTCTTTTGCCCTTATACCAATGATCCCAACATCGATAAAGGCTTGGATGTTGTGATACAGCGAGTAGCAATTCTCCATGTCATGCTCTGATGCCCCAGAATTGTAGGTGCAATGAAAGCCTAGATTGAACATCTTGGGCAGTGAAATTGGTGGTAGTTAAGCTTTGAATAGAGCTTTTCCAGAAGCTCATAGTCAATTGAAAAGTTCACATGACTATCAAGGGAGTGAAAACTATATTCTTCTTTTCAAGCTGCCTCGGAATTTGCTCCATTGCTTTACTCGTATAGGCTAAGGATGAGCCTATAATTAGCACTAATGGACGTAAAGTTATTTGGTTAAGCCCCTCTTGTATTCATTGAGGTTGCAAGCAAGGGTACACACCAAGGTATGACTGATGGAAAAGGCTAGTAACTTAAAGGACTTTAGACATTGGCCCATTTTCTACTATGTTCATCATGTGTCGCAAAATAGAAAGGTTTCTCATAGTTGTTGTACACCTTGATAACCATATAAAGTGACTAATCTTTGTGCAGATTGTGATTCGAAAGAAAAAAAATTCTGGTTCTATCAAGACCACAAGCTTGAGTTTGACTTCCCTTTTTGCCTTGTCTGATTGATTTGCCAAGGTGGTATATTGACTAGGATCATTACATGTGGGCATGAGTTCACCCTTCCTTGATTACCAACCTTCATGTGTGCCTTAGTACCTAGAGGTATGAGGTTAGCATTGACATGGGATTAATTAATTAGGTTCACTTATTTGTGTCCCCACAGTCTTTATGTTTTGTAGTGAAGCAAGACTTGGGATCAGTGTCCTACTTGGACTAAATGATATGCACATTTAAGCCCAAGAACCCTTATGGGGAGAGAAGTAGGAATGGGCTTAGCTTCAGAAGGTGTAATTTAACCAGATACAAGCCAATGATGACTTGTCTTGGCTCTATTGATAGCCAAAGATTATACTCCTAACTTATTTTTCTTTTGTTCTCTTTTCTTTACGATATCCATGATCATTGAAGCAAAGCTTGGTTGTACTGATGTTGGTTGAAGTAATGGAGGCATATTGGCCTCTCCCATACTTAACTATAGGATGGACGATGGTTACTTGCCCCTTATTCTGCTCAGATTCCTTGGTCTAAGCTTTTCCATGGAGGATGAGAACTCTCTATGACTTCAAGTAGCAATATCAATTATGCAACCAAACTTGATGGTGGCTTCAATAAGTTCACCTTGGAGGGTGATTTGGGTGAAAGAATGCCTGATACTAATACACAACTTGTTGAAGCACAAGCCTTTGACAGCATGCTATGGCAGAATCAATATTGGATGCACTTGAGCAGTAGATTCCCCACACCTGAGGGCATACTACAAAAATGATTCCTTAGAATTACAGCTCATGCCCAGTAAGCTGCAATGGTCAATGGTGAGCTCGCAATTATGCTAGCATTGTGCAAAGAATAAGTTCGAAAAACTCATCCATGTGTGGATCTTGTATACATTTAAGCGGGCAAACTACTGCAAGACTAATCCTGTAATGTTGCATTGAAAAATTTAACAACAAAGAGTACTATCATGTGCATCTCAACATAATGGCCCCAACATAGAGCTTGAGTTAATCAAAGAAATTTCATTCTCCGTGCCATTAAACTAGGCGTAGCCAAGGATTTTGAACTTTCTAAGCAATGGATGGTTTGGATACAAGTATAAATGATTGAATACATGGAAAGCTCTTTGCATTGACTAGGATGTGCTTTGAAGGACATGAAATTTTTAGGCCAACATTTTCTCTTTCCATTTTCCATGATACATCAAGTAAGTGAGAAATGTCCTCTCTATCAGACTCATTTTGTTTGTAAGCATAACATGCAATTGGTATAATGGGTGGTAATAGTTAAGCTTGTGGAATGTGAACAATGGGCAGCACAAATTATGCTCGCGCAGTTAAAGGAGCGTGTGGGTTTTGTACCAAAAGACCATAAGAAATTGTTGTATTACTAGGCCTTGCCAAAGGAATAACGTCCAAGTAGCGGTATTTGCCTTATTCCAGTAGTTGTTTTTGGTGGATGAAATAGTTGGCAATCTCCAGATAGTAGTCAAGTCTGGACAACATTCATAAGCTCATTCACCTGCCGATGGACTTCGTTATTGATGTCTCAAATGAATTGTCCTTTCTTCTTCCTTGGAGAAACATTTGCATGTTTTCTTCGAGGAATGAATTCTGTTATTCACATGGTGACATGAGCATATGATGTTCATGCACTCGCAGTCAGGTTCTCATAAGGCCCAACCTTTATTCTGACCCAGTCACATTCTCATGAGCCAGAACCTTTGGGCAAATAAAATAAGAGAAGGATGTGAAATTCTTCAAACATTTCAAAAGGAGTACAAAAATTTCTTAGTAAACTTTGGACAAATGTATAATTTCAAGCTGTAACACTCTAATATAACACTTAAACGTAACACTCCAATGTAACACACAAAAAAAAAAAAAAAAAAAAAATTAATGTACTTTTTCCAAGATAACACTCCAATATAACATTCTAAAAAATTTTCTTAGTGTAACATTCCAATGTAATACACAAAAAAACTCCTTGGTATACTTTTTTCAAACGTAACACTTCAATGTAACACTCCAAAAAAAGGATATGGGATTATTCAAACCATTCCAAAAAGATGTGGGATTCTTCAAACTATTCCAAAAGGAGTACAAAAATTCTTTAGTAAGCTTTAAGCAAATGTATAATTTCAAATTGTGAGTGTTAAGTTTAGAATAAGGAATTTTTTAGTATTTTTGTATGTGTTCTATTGGAGTGTTATGTTTGAGATTACATTGATTGGAGTGTTACATTCGGAAAAAGTACACTAAGGAGTTTTTTTGTGTGTTACATTAGAGTATTATATTTGGAAAAAGTACACTAATGAGTTTTTTTTTTTTGAGTGTTACGTTTGGAAAAAGTGTACCAAGGAGTTTTTTAGTGTTTTACATTGGATGCTACGTTAGTGTTACATTAGAGTGTTACGTTATTGGAGTGTTAGATTTTTTTTTTTTTTTGTAATATGGGATTTGTTCTTGGGGGGAAACTCCAAAACCTCTACAATGCGAATTGTCCAAATGTGTAATTTTATATTTAGAGAAACCCACTTTTATCCTTAGAAAATTAAACCCAAACATATAAGTGACCTTTTTGTGTAATTTTCATTTTAATCGGGCCTTTGGGTTCGTAAGAAAAAAAGGAGGACTAAACAATTCATAAAATCACATTTTGAGATTTATTGATACTTCACCCAAATTTATAATTCTCGTCTATTGTTGTAATTAAAATTTGGAGAGGCTTTTAGACAATGAGAGTTTTATTTTTATGTTTATTTTTAAATTGTAGTTTGTTGGATAAGGAAAAATTATTTTTTGTTGACCTTATGGATATCAAGGGCCTTAAGGGAGGTTTTTTTTAATCAAACTTTAGTATTGGGATCTTTGGACAATGAATGTTTTGTAGGCATTTAGGTAAGGATAAATTACATTTATGGTCCTTAAAAATATGCTTTTTGTTTGGTCTTTCAAGTTTCAATTTTATCAATTTTGTCCCTAAAATTTTAAATTTAAATCAATTTGGTCTAATTTTAAATGGACCGTCTAAATAGTTAACATATTAATAATAAAATATACATATGGTCCGTAATGTGTGTGTTATGTGTCACTTTGGTGCTTAAATGTTTTTAATTTTGTCAATTTGGTCCCAAAACATTGATGGAAGAGAAGATGAAATATAAATTACAACATTGATGGACGAAATTGATAAAATTGAAACTTTAGGGACTAAAATGACACATATCTTATACTTTAGGTATCATAGTTGAAATTTATAATTATTCCATTAATGAATTAAACAGCCATTTGCAATTGAACCAATTTGACTCAAATTGAAAACTTTAGGGATGAAATTGACAAAATTAAAATTTTAAGGACCAAAGTGACACGGAAATGGAACATATATTTTAGGAACTGTAAATGTATTTTATCCTTTGGGTAAATATGGAAAACAAAGAATTGAGCTAGTGAATAGAGAGGTACTGCCTTCTCTTATACCCCTCAAATCAATTGTAAAAATAAATAAATAAAAAGGAAGAAGAAGCTAAGGGTAGATTTTTATTTTGATTTTTTATTTTTAAAAATTTAACATAAAAATTTCAAGTCTTTTAAAAAGTGGATCCTTAGGCGACAAGCACCTTAATAGCCTAATGATTGTATCAACATTGCGTTACTACTTGGAGTGATAGAAAGCGTTATTTGCCAATAAGTGGGGAAGGGGGAGGGGGAGGGGGAGGAATGCCTACTGCTACCTCTCTCAGACCAATCTGTGGGCCTTGTGCATTTTGTACGACCATTATTCAATCAACAATTAATCTAAAAATGTTGTGGGATTTCAATATAAATTTTGTTACATTCAGAAGGAATAAATAAAATTAGGATAAATTTCACTTCATCTCTTTATGGTTTGGATCATGTGTAATTTGCCCCTTGTGATTTGAAAATAACCACATAAACCTCATGTGGTTATGGACATTTGTTAACCAAACATATAAATTAACCTTCATACCCTTATCTCCTTCATCTGAATTAAACCTATATATATATATATATATATTTGTTCTTCTTATTCTCTGGTTGTCAACGGTAATGAATTCAATCTCAACTTCGGCAATCAACACCCAAGTGGCACACAAAAAATTGCAAACCCTAACCATTATATTTTTACTTCATTGTTTGATCAGCATCTGCTGTGTGTATATGTATAACTGTTGTTATTCAATTGCAATGGACATTTAAATGTACCATACATTTAGTTATGAAGTTATGTGAGTTTTTATCATAACTAGTAATATCATATAAATCATAATCATTATCATATTAGTTAATAATTGGGTTATACCTCATAATCCCTTCATAACTAAATTATTTAAATAATATAATTTTCAATTGGCAACTGGTGTAGCCGGTTACCAAAAAGGAAGCAAATGGAAATCAATCGGGCTCCCAGATCAGTTGGCCTCTCTCTCTCTTGCTCTTCTCCTCCTTTCTCTTCTCTTCCACCATAGCTGAAGCTTCCGCCATGGCCAAAGACCACCAGCCCCGTCGGCGCTCCACGCCACCGTTGTCGACATCTTTTTCATAAGCCGTCACTCTGTTCACGTCTATACCATGGGTTTGTGAGCAAATCTTTTCCCTTCTGGTTGAATTGAATATTTACGAGAGCTCTTTTCTGTAGGTCAGGTTTGTTCCTATTTACAGTCACCCAAGATAGCTGTGCCATTGGGGCTTTGATTTCAAAACCCTAACCCTTATTGAATATCTAATATTAAGGTTTGTTCTCAGTCAAAATTAACATCTGTAACCACCCAAGATAGGGCTTTGATTTCAAAACCCTAACCCTAAAAAATGAATAGCTGATATTAAGTTTTGTTCTCATTCAAAATTAATATCGGTTCTCAGTCATCTTCACATTTGTGTAATTGCTTTCTTTTTGCTATAGCATTATACGTCTACATGCTGATTAAACACAAAGGCGACCCAGCTCAAGCTTTTTTGAGAAAATGTAAAAGTGCCACCTAAGGAGAAAAATCTAAACGAGTTTTTTTTACAATGTAAATTTTTATATAAAATAAATTTTCTCTGTTTCTAAGCTACAAAATTACTTTTAAGTTTTAGTATTTCTTTTTTTTTTTTTTTTGGAAAGTTTGGCAGATCCAAATTTTTATTAGACACAAGTAAAATAAAAAAAATCTAGATATATATAACAAACACTAATTTTAACATAGTAATGTGTAAAAGAAAATTTATAATAAAGTAATATAATCTAATTGGTGTATTTACTTATCTTCAAATGATCTGTGGATCGAGCTTGAATGGTGTTGTTTGATAGAATAATTTATATGGGTCTTGTTTTGATCATATGATTATGTTATGAAAACCAATAGATATGTAAGAAATTGTAGACCTTGTTTGAGCTTCTGATTAATATGTAAGAATCAAAAGAGCCTTCTTGGATTGTTTAGTACTTCCTGATATGAAATTTTGGATTTGAAAGTTGTTTGCAAGATTAGTGTGATATGGGAAAAGAAAACCCAACTCATCTTAACACTCTTGTTCAATTAAATTAGAGTTTTATCAAAATTTTCCAAAAAATAAAAATAATTTTTTTTGATGAATTCTTTTCTTTCAACTTAGGCTAGCTGAAGACAAGTGCAACCAATTTTCTTCATGAATTCTTCAAAAATTGTTATCTAGAAAAACATTTCCTTGTGTGTATGTGTATTGTGGTTTTAATGAACCCTTTGATAATGATACTCTTGAACATTGTTTAGAGATTCAATGATAATACTTGTTGTTTACCCATTTTTTGGTTTACTAGAAACTTACTTTTCTATGAGAAATGTTACTTTCTCATATCTATATATTTAAGATATACATATACATATACACACACACACACATAGGGGCAAGGTTTTAAAAAGCGGCCGCAACTGTTACGTAATAGTTGTGGTGGTTATCGCCACTTGTTACGGCCGCTTTTGCAGTGTGATTGAGATTCACAAGTGTATCGGCCGTAGTGGCTGCCGTAGCTGTTGTAACAGTCCCGTAACAGTCGTAACGGCCGTTACGCACCGTTACATAACGGTTCTAAACTGCTTCTTTCGAAAAAACACAAAAAAAAAAAAAAAAACTAAAAATGGGGAAAGAGGGATAGAGAGAAGAGGAAAGATAAAGAGAGAAGATGGAGGAGCAAGAGAGAGAGAAGAGGGAAGATAAACATGTTATTGATTTGTTGAAGCTATAAGACTTATGCTATTCTATTCTGTTAGGACCTTTTGTTGTCAAATTCCATGGATCAAAACCAAAGTTGTAACAAGAGTTCTTTAAGAAGTTGGTTTCCTTCAAAAACAGGATTACTTTGGAGTTCTGCAAGAAGTTGGTTTTCTTTCCCAACTAGGATTGCTTTGGTTTTCTATAAATAGTTGGGTTTCTCCCAAATCTAGGCTATTCATTGATTCATTCATTGAATCTCTCTAGATCTTCTTTTTGGTTCTTAAAGGTCTATATCTAGAGATATTTTGTTATTTTTTCTTTGATGTTTTATTGAGTATGCAACTCATGGTTTAAAGAGAGTACATCAAAGGTTTGTTTGTTATACACAAAAGAGAGAGTTGTTCTTCAGTTGTGGATTCTGAAGAATTCGAGCCTGAAGCTTTGGTGGAATCCGGAGTGGCTTATCAGAAAGACAATTCCGTGGTGAAGATGGGGTTGGAAGAGGCACATAGAGGTTGGTTCAATTAAGCGTTGTGGATTCGCTAGATAATTGAGAGTGATACCTGTGTAATTCCTTTAAATCTTCTTAGTGGATTGTCTTGTGGCAGTTGCCCGTGGTTTTTTGATCACAATTGGAAGGTGTCCAATTGTGGTTTTTCCACGTAAAATCTTTGTGTCTCTTTCTCTTGATTGTTTGATTGGGATTGTTATATTTTGCTTAAAATTGGTACATAATCACAAATCAACATCTAGGGTTTCTAGATTTTTCATATTCAGTTGCTATCATTCAACCATTTTGTTTGTGTGTCTATAATAATAATAATAATAAATGTGGTCATTATCTATTTGGTTTGGTTAAAATATATATATATATATATATATTTAGGCTCTTATTTATTCTCTTATTTTTGTCATTGTTTATCTTATATATAATAGTTAGTGATTGATTTTTTGTATAATATAAAGTAATTAATTATTAAAATAAAATGTAAAAAACTCAGTTTATAGTGATTTAAAAATATGAAATATATTGGATCATATTTAAAAATTTACAAAAAATTGATCAATATTTATTTTAAACCCAATAAATATGATCATGGAAAAAAAATATGCGTATCGGTAAGTTTTTTTCAAATTTTGCAAAAAGTAAAAAAATTCACGGTTCGATTACATAGCGATTACGCCACGGCCTTTACACCCTTAATCAAGAACCGCATAATCGCAATCGCAAGAACCGCCACCGCCACCATTACGGCGATTGCAACCGCTTTTCAGAACCTTGCATAGGGGTGACCATTGGTTCAATGATAAAAACATTAGCCTAATAACCTTGAGGATATGAGTTCAAGTCTTGGGGCAGCCACTTTGTGCACTATGTCAAAGGTTAGGTGTGTATCCAATCTTTTTCCTCCCAAACACATATTAATGTGTACTATTTGGGGGTTGTTTATATATATATACACACACATAGAGATAGCATATCATATGCATATAGGTATGCATATATGCATACATATAATCTACCCTTATAACCATTAGTTTTCTTGATTGTTTGAATCGATCTCTAGACCTTGAAATCATATATTTATTAAATTAGTAATTATATCTCTTGGATTAATTTTTTTTTAACCAATTGTAGATTTACGGTGAATCTACAGCGTCTAATTAGGTAGCTTAATGGGGAAATGAGTGGTACCTGGAGGACCCAAGACTAACAGCCCTTAGTAAATGGTGTTGTGTTACCTATTCTTCAGGTAAACATTATTTGACCTTCTCTCTTGACTTCTAAGTTAAAGTTGCTTTTAAATAGCAACTTTTGTGGTAGTATTCCATTTGTTATTCTTTTTGTTTTCAACTATTCTTATTGAAATGTTAGTACCTATGACTCATCAATTATGCCAATAGGCCATTGACAAAACTTACACATGCTTTTGGAAGTTTGGCAGTGATTGCAATTGCAAAACCTTTCAATGGGTATGGCAACAAAAAAAATAATAAAATAATGATTTTGGAAAATATGTCTACATCACTTGTATGTTCTATTCATTTGTGCTATTACAAATTTTGTACTTTTTTCTTACAGAAAACATGTTTCTATTGTTTGATTATTGAAAGAACAATGTAAAAATTGACTTATAACATTGTCTCATTATTTGAAGATGGTATAGAGCATCTTGGACGTGGACCAATGAGAATTTGTAGTGTCAGTTGTAGAAATGTTTATTTTAATTTTTAGTCAAAGCCTTTTGGATTCCATTTTAAAATAGTATTTTGTATGCATTGAACGTTGAAAGCATATGGCCTTTTTTTGAAATGTGCCTTATGGATTTCCCTAAATTTCCTACCAATCAATGTTGTATGATACATTCTAATCGTGCTTTATTTATATATTTTGTTACTTAATAACTATCTTTCTAGAGAAAAAAATGCATACATTGTTGTGCTAGTTACTTTTTAAGAAGAAAACAAATTGATAGGTACTATTGTTTTTATTTACTTTTAAACGGTGAACATATAATTTTTTCCTTAGTTGCTTTGTTTGTCGTAATGTTATTAACTTTGGTATAGTTTTCTCTCTCGCAATTGAAGGTTGTTCATCATGGCTTGCCATATGAAAGTGTTCGATGGGAGCTAATTTTAGTTTAATTTTTTTTTTTTAAATGGATCGCTCTTCTAAGCTTATGGGGGTGTTTGGTGTGGATTATTGTAAGCTAAAAACGAGAATCAGAAAGCTGTAAGTAGAAGCACCCCTTTCCCAGATTCTAAATAATCAGCTTTTCTGAGTTTATTTAAGCTATTTCTGCCTAAAAAGCTGTATGCAGAAGCTGCACCAAACAGTCTGACACAAATTCTCAAATTAAAATAAGTTATAATCACCCCTTATAATCCACACAAATTTCCATGTCTCCATGTTGATGATAGAGATAAGAATGTCGTAGTACCCCTTGACATAAACACACACCAACCCGAGTATTTTTGTTCAAGAGTTCTATGGTTATTCTAGCTTGCATGTGTGCACACATACTAGCAAGGTGGGTACGTACAAGGTTTGGTGGGTTTGTGATTCGGGACTTTTCTCTTGCCAAAGTACTCCTGGCTTTTGCCAACTTCAAACGACTATTAATGGAAAAAAAAAAATGTCCTCCTAAGATTCAATGAGGAAACGTGACTTGGGCATTATGTTTATTCACTAAAAGATTTACCTTGGAAACAATAAGCCTAACAGAAAATATATATATATATATAGTACTTAAATAGTCGTTTCTTTTGCTCAAATGTGTTTGTCTACTTTGTTTTATCACATCCCTTTAGATTTGAGTTTTGAACCCTTGCTTTAGAAAATCAAAGGAAGCTACCAAGGAGAGTTACTGATTTTAAAGAGGGGTTATAGAGAAAACATAATAGTTGGCCAAGGTTGGTGGGGTGCTTAATCTGAATCTTCTCCTTGATATTTGGCTTCTATTTTAAAATTTTTTTTTTTATACTGGTTTTGGATCCTAAAATTTTGTTGTGGTTTACTCTGAAATTGATTGACCCTAGTGCTTTTAAAATTAAAGACAGTCTCTTGCAGGAAACTCATCCAATTACTTCTGGTCACAATATGGTAAGATATTGAGGCAGATTTTTTTATTCCATTTGCTATTTCAATTATATCTGATTTTTTTTAATATAAATTAATTATATCTGATTGTCATTCACAAACCTTCTCCCTGCAATTGAATAAGGGTCATTCACAAGTTAGTTCCTCTATTGGCTCAATAATGGCAGCTAGAAGTATATATATTCTGGATGTCACGCCCTCAAAATAATACATAAAACCCATCACTTTTAACATGCATTGATATATAAAAGACTCTCATTCTTCTATTCATCAGAATATTCTATTACAAAATGTATTACATGTTAACAACAAACAAATGCCCTACGGGCTTACAACTTTCCAAGTTAACACTTGGTTACAAAAAAAGAGAGTACTAACTCAATTACACATTAAGCCCTTGGCTTGAATCCACATGTAATACATCAAAAGAAAGAAAGACAATAAAGTCTGCCCGCCTTAAGCCTTCCAAGCTATATCCTTGGAGGTGGCATGCTACATGCACAAAATGATATTCCTCAGATAGGGTGAGCTAATGACCCAAAGAGAAATACACTAAACCACTATGAACAATGACTAAAAGATTAAGCTTGATAGATGGTTAACACTTTTACATTCTTTCATAACACATTACAGTTTCATTTTCCATTCCTTTACAATTCTCAATTCATAACCATGGTTCAGAACCTGACCAAATAACTGATATGAGACAGTAACTCATATTAAACATTTCCTCATTTCACAATAGATAAGCATACTAGCTATATCAACACAGCAACAGATAAGCATATGAGCTATATCAACACTTCCAAAGATAAGCATATGAACTGTATCATCACATCAATAGACAAGCATATGAGCTGTATCTACACTTCTCAAAGATAAGCATATGAGCTGTATCTACGGAGTCCATCCCCTATCTCCTCCCACACAACACCCGGTTTAGAGGTCCATCCCCTATCTTCCCCTAAACCGTAGAGTACATCCCTATCTCCTCCAACACAACACAATGCATATAAACAATTATTATACACATCATCAATCAATACATAAAGTTAATGTATTCTTTCAATCGTCATACTCAATGACACATTCTAGTGATTAGTTTTAGTTTGCCTAATCATCATGCATTGTCTACAACAATCAAGACTATCTTCCACCGATAGCCCAAAACAGTTATTTCTAAACAGAAAATAAATGCACAAAATGAATATAAAATCAACATTTCAACTAGGTGAGCAGTAAATTGCCCCACTACATCCTTTAACCCCATACATTCCCAATTCCAACATTTCTCTATGCTAAACATGCATATAGGTTTATTATAAATAAAATCCCAACTTTTGTAAAATTGCACAAAAGCCCCAAACTTTTCCAAAATTGCACAATAACCCCCAACATATCAAAATGCTAAAATTTAAAGACAAAGCTCATAAAGAGGAGTAGGTTATCCCTACCTCAAATTTGAAGCTCAAACGGAGAAGATGAAAAGAGTTGAAACTCGATCTCCACCACACACCACAAAGTCCTCGAGAAATAACACAACTTTGGCGAAGGAACTATGGCCAAAATCCCAATGGAACTATGGCCAAAATCCAGCTCGGCACAACTAAAATTTATAACTCAAGCTTGGTTCGTAATGGCTCATTAAACCAAGAAAGAACCATAGAAGTTGGTAAGCTAACCCTATGCACTTGCACCTATATATAGAAGTTTGTCCACCTTAAAATGTGTCTTGTAACCGATGTGGGACTTCCAACAAACACACCAAAGGTTCCCAAAATAGAATGAAACCGATGTGGGACTTCCAACAAACACACCAAAGGTTCCCAAAATAGAATGAAGGGTCCAAATACATTTACCAAGAACCATAAAAGGCACAAGTGCTACACTGGAATTGCTTAAAGATTATATGGTTCCATTGTGTTAGTTCCTCTATGTTGGTGGTTATTCTCAGTTCCTAATCTTCAGTGCGGAGTTTTTCTGGTTGTGCTCAAGGCTATCCTGGGGTTCTTAGTGTGAGAATTTATTTAATTTTTTTTTAATGGGGCTTTTGTGAATTTTATAGTAGTGGCAATGTGAATGAATAATGTAGAATTGTCTTTGATGTTATTAAATTGTTGCTACTGATTAAGTAACATGTGAAATTCTAGGTTATACCCTTTGAAAGTTCATGAATCATGATGCTTTGGGTTATCTTTATGGATTATGAGGTTTGAATGCTTTTTTCAGATTAGCTTCTCGCTGCAATTGTATGTTTCATAAGAAACACAACTGTGTATCATCACCCATTAGGTAAACAACAACCGCATTGATTTTTGTTGCTATAGAGCATTACTGGACCTCATCAATTTAGGGCTAGTTTGGCATGTACTAAATAAGTCAAAAAGTCAAAAAGTCACTATCTTATTTAAGTCACATCATCTTATTTAAATCACATCACCTCTCTAACACATCACATCAAACCTAACCCAAACTCACCAATAAATCAAAAAGTGTACTTTTTTAGGACATCCCAAACCAACCCTTAATTTAATAGGTACTACCAAGAAAAATAACATTTTCTAGTTTTCTTTTTTCCCAAATGCATAAGTTTATTACTTTAATTCTAAATTGATTCCACATAGAAAATTGTATTTTGCATCCAAACTTTAACATGTAGCATTATTTTTTATTATTAATTTGTCAAATACGTGTACTGGAAGCTAGCTTATTGGTTAGTCTACTATACACACTAAAATATTCCATCCACCAATTGTGTTACTTATTATTGGTTAGTCTCTTGTATACATGGAGAAAATGGATTGCGAGTATGGGAGAGTTGGGGGTGAGGAACCTGGTCAACTTTAACATGTGATCAAAGAATCCAAGAATTTTAAATATTGTTGCAATTTCCTTTCATATAAAATTTACATCTTCTCAATCCTCATGACAAATTTAGCTTTTTGTTTAATTGTTTGCATACAAATTAGTATATCAACCTTGGTTTCATCACCCAAGAAACAAATAAAAAATAGCTTTTGTAAGTTCAAGTGTGAAATCTTGACTCATAAGTGATGTAGAATGGAGTTTTGACTCATGGTTTAATTTGGAGAAGCATTTGTTGAATTTTATTTATTGAATCTTATTTCATTTCTTCTTTGGTTTGTTTTTCTTATTTGAATTTTTATTTATTTATTTATTTTTTTGTGGCACTTTTATTTAGTAAAAAAAGTAGTAATAGTGATGAGTGACTAGACCTTTCTTTTGTTATTTTTTATTCTTATTAAATGCATGTCTTCGAATTAGATTTTCAAAAGACGAGTGATCAAAAAAATATTTGGTCATTATAGGTTTTGTGAAAGCAGGTTGAAGAGAAATGGTATGCAAGAAGGTAGAGTATGAATAGAAGAGCTTGTTAAAGGAGCACTAGAAGAGGCTCGCCAACATCAAATTGGGCATTAAATACGCAGAAGTGCATGCCATTTCTTAGATTTGCACACATGTAAATATGCACAAGTGCCATCTCTTTGTAGATCGAGTTTATCTTTTCGGATTGGGTTGTCATTCTTGGCAATGGTTTCCATATAACAATTGAATTGTATTGACAATGTTTATGATTGGATCAAATGAGTTTAAACTTCTTTTTTTGGTATTGTAATGGCGACATGGGTTTTGATAATCTTGTTTGTGTTTGATAATGTTTTTGTGTTATGCTAATCTAGTGTTCTTACTAATCAAGTGTAAAATTGTGTTTTGATGTTAGTTAATCTCTTTGAAAATTGGTTGAGATTACATCAAGCTGTGGCAAGAATGCCAACACTATAGACCAATTTTTTTAAGCCAATAGATTATGTATACAAGCTAGTAGTCTTGGTCCAAATAGACTACTGCAATTGAATTGATTATGAATACAATCCACAACACATTTGCAAGTTAATCGATTTTACAATCAATTGTACAAGACAATTTATAAAAACAAAGTGTTCTATAATTGATTGTTTAATTGATTATGTAATCATTTGTCATTCCAATTCAATTGAAAGCCAATCAATTGTTCATAAAATCCAATTGTCCTCTTTTTTTATGTGGACATAGTTCTTGCTGCAAGTTATATGTTTTTGCATTTAAAAGGTTTGTAAAATGCATCATAGAAGCAATTTGTTGCAACCTAGAATTTGATCAACTAGTATGGACAAATGCTGTGAAAAAAGTATATCATAGTATTCAAGAAATGCTATCAAAGAGCTGGCAATTACTAAAAGATTTTTATCATAATAGTTAGTGCATACAATGAAATTTATGTAACAGTAAAATTAGCCAGAATTCTATTTTCATCCAAATATATAATAAAAACTCAACTAAAAAATATAAAAATTCAATTCATTAAACACAAACTCCAATAACAATAATTACATTGTCCTCACAAAATAGCATATATTTCACCACACTTACAAAAACTAAAGCTTATTCACAAATTTATCCAAAATGTAAAGTCTACATGTTTTTCAATTCAAAATAAATAGAAAGGAAGTCAACAATAATTTTCCTAACAGTATTTACATGTGTTTTCCAAAAAATATTAGGATGTTTCCAAATAGCCACAATGTCGACTCATGGATCTAGCTTCAACACTCGTGCTGCTTCTTCAAAGTGCATTTGCATCTGACTCCTCCCAATTTGACCTGGATATTTATTTTAGTCATTCTTGGTGCAAAATATATGGGACATCACTTGAATGCAGGTGTTGCTTAGTTTCCTTCAAAATATATTTATTAAGTAACAATACATAAAATAAAACTCAAGAGGTTGAAACATACAAACAAGATTCTACGTTGCAGAATTAAAAAAAATAGTCTACCATCTAAATTGAGGACAAGGCAGCAAAATAAAGGCAAGGAGGAAACCAACTAGAAATTCACCAAAAACGTCAGCAAAATCCACAATTCCATGTTCATATATTAATCCTACGTATAATTAGATTTCAAAGCATATAGTCCTAAAACATGTAGACAAGAATCATAAACATCCAAAGTGGCACACAAGACATCTACCCCATCAAAAAACTGAGCTGCCATACTATGGAGATGTTGACTAATCCTCTCTCTACTATGCAACAAATCAAGAGAATTACACAAATAATGTGGATTCAACAAGTGTGAAAAATTCAATAGAAAATATATTGAGTTGTTGGCAAAAATAAAGGAGAAAGGTAAATATAGATTATTAAAGAAATATAAGACTACATTATAAATAAGGAAATTACTAAAATTTACCAGGAGAGCATTTATTATTGTTGTTGTTGTTGTTGGTGGTGGTGGTGGTGGTGATGGTGAGGGTTTAATAGGACTATATATTCCAATTATCAATCTGCATGTGCAATAGCCTATATGGGTGTGTTTGATTGGACAGACTGGATAAAGGAGATTAGAATCCATCAAACTTGAATCCTGGGACTGTGAATCCCCCAGACTATTTGGTTGGATTGAATGTGTATCCCGTGTTTGTTTTCCATGGGATTAGATATCTAGAAATGACTATTTTTAGTGAATCCAATGTTTGGTTGGACGGACTGGATATGATAAATGACCAAAATACTATTTTACCCTTTTTCAATTGCTTACTAAGTAATAATAAATTAAATATATCTTTAATATTTTAATTATTTTTAGCTAGATTAAATAAAAATTTATTTTATTTTATTTTATTTTTTACACAATTAAATAAATTTATTTTTAAAAAATTAAATAAATAAAATATCAATAAAAATATGTTATTTTTTTAATTAAAATTTTAAATAAATTTATTTTTAAAAATAATAATAATTAAATAATGAAATTAAATAAAACATCTATTAAAATTTAAATAATGAAATTAAATAAAATATAAACAAAATTTTAAAATAAAACTTCAATAAAATATCTATAAAAAATTATTTTAAAAAATTAAATAAATAAAACATCAATAAAAAGTTAAATAAAATTATTTTATTTTTAAATTGACACATTTAAATTTTATTGAATTTTACTAAATATAATACATAATTAAATAGTAGAGGGTCAAAATGGTCATTTCATTACCTAATCCCAATAGTAAATAGTCCAATGAAAATTGTCCCACACCCCTCCTCCCTCCCCCCGATAATATAATCCCCCATATAGGAGATAAGGAGTCCGGCTAGACTCCATGTCCGGCGGACTAAAAGAAAAAAACAAACGTCGGATAAAAAGCTTCTCTCAGATTACAATCCCAACAGTGGATAGTCCCCCCTTAATCCGGTGAATCAAACGCACCCATATAAGTGCAAACAACGGGCAAAAACTAGACCCATGCGTTCTATTGAAAAACAATTAAATTTAATCCTCAAGAGCTATAATTTACAAATAACAAGAACTCACAAACAATTAAAATTAATCCTAAATGCTGTCTGCATCCTTGTGAAAAAATCTATGTAACAAAGCAACACGAATTTTGAAGTTTGTCCTAGCTGCTTATGTTGACATCTTTGAATTGTCATACTATGCTTGATATGAATCCAAACTATACATCCAACAATCTAAACTACACTCTGTCCTTCCCATCCTTTTTCTCCCTCTTCACAAATTGATGATGACCCCACATCAAACAATTTGTACTGAATCTATGATAGAAGCTATAACCAAAAGACACCAATAAAAGCTATAGCTAGTATCGACATAGGCACCAATCAATGCCTTTGTTTTTCGAGTGTCTACTTCTTGGTGCCACCATGGACAGTGGATCTAGTATCCCTCTTTCATCCTCCTTCATAACAATCGTATGCATTTACAAAAAATTAAAAAAAACCCAAAATTATACTTGGGAATTCAAGAATAACTAACAGAAAATAAGAACGAAAAAATGCAATTCATTCACTATTAATATATTTGTGGACATTGTGAATAAAATAACACACAATTAAAAAATCCATAGAATCGCCCATCAAGATCTCTAAGTACTCACGAAGATACAGAGATCCCTTTAAAATGCCATAAAATGAGATAGGCTTCTTTTTAGTCTTGGCACGTAGATTTGAAAATGCCAAAGACCATTGTAAATTAGTACTTTATATGCATATTACAAATAGAGGACATATGCAGTGCTAGTAGCATGATGGTCAGAACGCCCAAAATATAATACAAATAATCCAACTCATAAGAGGAATGAATCTAAAGACTTGACATACTTTCATTAATCAGAGTTCGAATTACATAAGTTATTACATGCGTTATACATTCATAAATGTTCATCTTGAATCTATAGCATGTAATACCAGTAAATAACAACAAAAGGAATGCCCTACAGGCTTACATCTTTCCAAGATACTTCTTGGTTACAACAAAAGGGAGTTTTAAGCTCCATACATGTAAAGCCCTCGGCTTGAATTGAACATTTAAGTACGAACACAAAAATAACAAAATAGAGCTTCCAGCTCCTAAGTTCTCCCAAGCTACATCCTTGAAGAAGGCATGACACCGATACCTGAAAATGGTTTCCCGAGTAGGGCGAGCCAAAGCCCAGTAGAAACATTCTAACACAAGCTATGATGTTTAACCAAGATATAGGTGTCAAGTGTACATTCAATACTCATGATAAATGCACCTTCTTCACATGATCACACAATACTTATATTTACATCTCAATCCATTTCCATCTATTCATTTCAAGCTCGTTCAGTTCATTTCAATTCATAGACCAAGTTTATAGTTTTCCGATTTAACTCAATCGAGACTACAACTCAGTGATTCTCAATTGATACAATCATCATGCAAACACTTCAATCTTGCCATTTTACGAAAATTTCATCCACAGGATCGGCACCCATGTATTCATAAGATTTCGGGAGTTTCACCCTGGACACTCAGGCTAACTTAATTCTCAATGGAGTCCATCCCCTATCTCCTCTCAAAACATGGAGTACATCCCTTTTCTCCTTCCAAAACATTATACACATACAATGTATTTAAAGATCTCGTCATATTTAATGACATTCAATTACACATATTCAATGCCTTAACACACCGTCATACTCAATGACACATTAAGAATGATTAGTTTCAATTCACCTAATCCTCATGCAGTTTCTACAACAATCATAGCTATCCTCCACTGATAGCCCAAAACAGATATTTCTAAACAGATATACAATCATTGTAATAGATAATTTATCTAATTTTCCATAGGTGAGTGATTTAACAAATCCAACTACACCATTCATTCACACATTCTCCCAATTTTACATTTTTCATACCAATTTCATTATTATACAAAATAATTAATTCAACATATTTAGGGCAATTTCCCCATTTTTCCAAATATTGCCCAAAGGCCAAAATCAACAACTTCTAACACAATAAACTCTCATAATCAAACCCCATGGTCAATTATATAACACTACATAGGCAACCCCTCATTTACATCTCACTCAAACCCTAGGTTTGTGTTCAAAATACTCCCAAAGTTCACCATTAACATATAACGACGAATAACAAGGTTAAAGATCATAACAATGTGTAGAATATCCCTATCTCAAAGAGAGAAGACGAGCTAAGCAAGAGAGAAGCCTCAAAGATGCTGAAATCCAACTTCAATCGATTCAAAATGATGATCTTGAGGAGCTCTACCTTTGTAATGAGGCACAAGGGTGGATAGATCACTAGATCTAGGTGAAAATCTAGAGAGAGAGGGTCTCACTTTTGGGTTTTAAGAAGAATAGATTTGAAAAAGTGATGTAAAAGTGCTTTTTCGTGATTTGATATACGCGCAGTCCGCTCGAGCGGAGAGTTTGACGCTCGAGCGTTAAACACAACATTCTGTTCCACTCGAGTGCAAGAAGGGCCCACTTGAGCGTAGAATACACACATCCAGTAGTTATGCAAACATAGACAACCCGCTTGAGTGCAAAGAAAGTCGCTCAAGCATAGGAAATGCCGCTCGAGTGTGAAAAACACTCCTCCAGTACTTTTGCAGACGCGTCAAGTACTGAGAGTTTGCAACTCGCGCTCGAGCGCAAGAAGGCTCGCTCGAGCAGAGGACCAAAATTCTAGGCAACTAAGTTTGGGAAAAACATGCAACCAACCTGTTCCAAACTCAATCACAACAACCCAAAGGCTAACTTCAAGAGATACAAGGGAGAAAAGAGGTAAACAACAATATGGAAACATTAAACCTGAGTCTGAAATACAACAAATGACGGGTTAAAACCGCGATTGCTATAATGGTATTGGTAATATAGAAATCATGCCCGCCACATTTTCCTTTTGTGGGTGAAATAGTAATATATATACCTCTACTACAACAGCCAAAAGCAAAATTGAAGTTTCACCCCCATGGATGGCCTAATAGTTGCAAACCTATCAACAATCCTTGCTTTTCATGCCCAACCTAAACATTGAATATGTTGTAGAAGAATGAGAGTGATTAAAGCACTTAATCAAAAATAGGTTGGTCAAATAACTTTCCAAATCAATTTGATTCACTTTTGAATTCCATAGAATTTGAAACCATTCAAACCAATTAAACAAAAACATATTTGATCTTTGATTTAATAGAGACAGGAAGAGAACCACCAACTCCCCACTCTTTTCTTTATTATTATTATTATTATGAAGACTTTCAATGAACGTTCCAAGTAACTTCAATAACTAATATAGACTTCCAGTAGTTACACACATGATGGCTACCTCACTTTTTTCTTGTTTACTTCTGAAAATGTAATTCAAAGACATGCATTAGATATAAAAAAAAACAAAAACAAAAACAAAAACAAAAAAAACAGAAAAACAAAACCAAAAAAATAAAAATAAAGGACAAAACAAAGTTATGAACGTCAATTCAAAGACATACATTCCACATAAGTTGAAAACATTCAAACCTATTAAAGACAAACAAATTTCATCTTCAATTTAATACAGTTATTTATAGCAAGCAACTCTTCTCTTTGTAATAGAGACCCTAATAAGCAGAGTTCAACTTTATGATGACATCAAAGAACACAATCAAATTAAACATAGCTCAAGGGACCAGCAGGAGCATTAATGGCTGAAACACCATTGTCCCATATTTAAACAAAACAAAAAGACCAAAACAAATTCACAACTCCACAGACCAAACTTTTTTTTGTTGTTCTATCCCTCAAATAAAATTCTTGTAAAAAAAAAAAATAGTAATTCAAAATGAAAGAGAGGTTGAGAGTAGAGTGACCAGAGATCAAGAAAGATCGAACAACTAAATGCAACAACTCAATTGTGGTTCAATACAAACCACATTACCTGCAAACATCTCAAATAAATTAATTACTGAGCTACAATGGATCAATTGCATTCTTAATAATACAGAAGGACAATTTCCAAACTATATATTTCAATAGATCAATGTCCACAAAATTCAATATTTTTGCTAATAATCAATTGTATATCAATCAAATAAAAATCCTCAAATGTAGAGGTAAAATATGCAACTATTAATCCCAAAGGGGAATATTACATTCAACCATAACCCAAAAGCACCAATATAAGAAACGAAAAATTATAAACATAAACAGATTTCAACAAATAAATAAGAAATTGCAATCTCATATCAGTTACATGAGTACAAAATTCAATTAACCACACATCAGATTTCATAAACCCAAGCCAAATTTGAAGTATATATCTATATATATGTGTTAGGACTCTTTGTTGTCAAATTCCATGGATCAAACCCAAGGTTGTAATTTTTTAAATTCACATGTTGGGTTTTAAATTCACATGTTGGGTCAAACTAGGATTACTTTGGATTTCTCTAAAAAGTTGATTTTCTTCCAAAACTAGGATTATTTTGGAGTCCTTTAAGAAGTTGGTTTTCTTCCAAAAACAGGATTACTTTGGATTTTCTGTAAGTAGTTGGTTTTCTCCCAGAACTAGACTACTCATTAATTTTTCCTCCAGATCTTCTTTATGGTTCTTAAGGTTTATATCTGGAGATATTTTGTTAGTTTCTTTGATATTTTTATTGAGTATTCAACTCATGGTTTAAAAAAGAGTACATTAAAGGTTTTGTTTGTTAAACAAAAGAGAGAGTTGTTCTTCGGTGGATTCTGAAGAATTCGAGCCTGAAGCTTCGGTGGATTCTGGAGTGGCTCATCAGAAAGACAATTCCGTGATGAAGATGGGGTTGGAAGAGGCACATAGAGGTTGGTTCAATTAGGCGTTGTGGATTCGCTAGATAATTGAGAGTATACCTGTGTAATTCCTTTAAATCTTCTTAGTGGATTGTTCTTGTGGCTGTTGCTCGTGGTTTTTTTTATCACAGTTGGAGGTGTCCAATTGTGGTTTTTCCACGTAAAATCATTGTGTCTCTTTCTCTTGATTATTTGATTGGGATTGTTATATTCTGTTTAAAATTGATACATAATCACAAATCAACATCTAGGAGGTTTCTAGATTTTTCAATTGGTATCAGAGCGGGTCGTTCTATTTTTTTTAAAAAAAAATTCTTTTAGAACGAGATCTTGTTTGATTTGTGATAATAGATTCAATTCGTGAGGGAAATTCTATGGTTCGACCACCCCTACTTGACGGATCCAATTATTCTTTTTGGAAAGCTTGGATGAGATCTTTTTAAAAATCTATTGATGAAAAAGTTTGGCAAGCCGTCATGAATGGGTGGACTGAACCAACAATTACTGTTGATGCAGTAACTTTCCCCAAACCAATTGATAAGTGGGACACAACTGATTACCAAAATAGTAGCTGGAATAGTAAAGCTATCAATTCTCTTTTTCTTGTCACACCTGAAGAGTTTAGTCGTATTTGCAATTGTGAAGTCGCAAAGGAGGCTTGGGATATCTTACAAACTATTCATGAGGGCACTCCTTCGGTTAAACGCTCAAAACTTCAAAGGCTCATATCTAGTTTCAAAAACCTTTCAATGAAAGATAGTGAGACCTTTGATGAATTTTATGCGAAGTTGAGTGACATTGTTAATTCCAGCTTCAATTTAGGTGAAAAAATACCGGAATCCAAGATTGTGGGAAAAATTTTGAGATCCTTACCTGATCGATTCCAACCAAAAGTTACAGCTATTGAGGAGGCTCAAGATGTTGACACCCTCAAGCTGGATCACTTGGTTGGAAATCTCTAAACTTATGAGGCACATAGGAATTTCAAAAAGAAACAAAAAGATACTATTGCTTATAGTAGTGCTCATAATGTTGGAAAGGATTCTGATGAGGATTGTGAGATAGATTCCAAGATTATGGATGCTTTTGTAAAACAATTCAAAAAATCTTTTTTGAAAAAGAATCCTAATCTTTTTGAATCTACTCATACTCATAAATCTAAAGGCAAAGATAAACTCAAAATTAATCCTATAGCCAAGAAAGAAAAAGAAAAGATACAAGGGAACTCTGAAAGTGTCCAATACTATGAATGCCAAGGAAAAAGAAAGCCCTCGCTATCACTTGGGATGATGAATCAGAATCTGATAAAGATGAAAGTGACGATGAAGATCAAGGCGAAGAGGGGCATAAACAATTTCTTGCTTTCATGGCGGCTTCCGAAACCGAAGGACGAACAGAGTCTCCAAAGAGGTCAGTTGAGAACACTACTAATGATGAATCCTCGGAGGATGATGATGAAGAGCTTGAGCAAGCCTATGAAAAGCTGTATAAGGAGTCTCTTAACTTATTCAATTTGAATGACAAACTCACAAAGAAACTCAAAGCTTGTGAAAGTGAGAATGTCAAACTTAAGGAGGAGATTTTCGAGGCTAAGATTGATGCCATCAAGATATCTAATGATCGACAAGTTCTTTGTGCAAAACTCTTGACTTGTGAGACAGAGAGGAATGAGCTACAACAAATCTATGCAATATATGAAGAAAAGATTGAAACTCTCGAGATGTCTCAAGTTGCCTTGGAAGAACTAATGATCAAGAAAGAGGAAGAGCTCAAGTGTGCCACGGTTACCATTGGTCTTTGGAACAAAGGATCAAAGACTTTGGAGGATATCATTGGGTCTCAACAAATCTGTTCAGACAAGAGTGGCATTGGCTTTGGAGATAAGAGAGAGCAAAAACAGAGTGCTTCCACATCTCATGATACAAGAACTCAAGGAAAGGGAAGACAAAAGATTCAACAAGAGGAAAGACTTCTCAAACTCCCTAGAGTTGGTAAGGTAAAAGAAAAGAAGGTACACCCTGTTTTTATTTGTCATCATTGTGGTATGCACGGCCATATTCGCCCTTATTGTTATAAATTGCATGGGAAAGTGCCTCAAAAGGGTAGAAATTCAACTTACATGTCTAGGCGGAATACCAAGATTCATGAGGGTGTTCACAACACCACGACACTTACCAAGACCGCTAGACCTGATTTCGTTAAGATAAAAAAGATTTGGGTAAGAAAACTTGACTTGTGTTAATGTGTTTACTCTTTTTAGTTTTTTTGGGTCTCTGTGTGTTTTTTTTTTAATGAAAAAAAAAATATGTGCATGTTAGTTTTTTTTGTCTTGCTTTGTTTAAGAAAAAAAAAAAAATCCCAAAAAGATTTTCTTAGTATGGTTTTGTAAGCTTGAAATTTTTTAGTGGTCCTTGGTGCATATTGGAATTGATAAGAATATCCATTACATGTTGATATGTGTGTGCTTTCTATGGTTCTTACTCATTTTGGAGTGTGTGTTTTTTGATTAGTATGTCTCATTCTGTACACACTCTTGGATTAGCAAATATCGGAGCCTTCTGCCTTAGTGATCTGTTTTTTCTATGGACTTCTGACATTATATCTTTTGCTTTTCTAGAGGAATTGACCTATACTAGCATATCATGGGTGATGTTGAGTCTCTTAACCATCTTCCATCTTTTTACATCTCCATGGCTTTCCCCTCTGTTCTTTGTAGTCCAAGCATGAGGAAAAGGCTACCTCAGAGGCACCAACCAGGCTATCCTTATTATATCCATACTTCTCTGGTTCGGTTTCCATACTCTTGAGCGTGTTAGCCGCCAATGAGTGCGAAAAAGAAAGAAAAAATGTGCAAAAGAAAGAAAAGAAAAAGTGTGAAAAAGAAAGAAAAAAATGTGCAAAAGAGAGAAAAGAAAAAATGTGAAAAAGAAAAAAAATATAAAGGATTCATTGATTGAGGGGGAGCCTCCGCCTTTACTCATCAAATACCCCTTGATTCCTAGTGGTTTGACTTTCCTTTGTTGTGCTTAGATTCTCTTGTCGGAGGTTCAACTTTCAGATCACTACTAGGATTGAATCTAGTGTTTGTCGAACTCCAAGAGTCATACACACACATTTTTATCATGGAATCTATGCTTTTCACATAATGCATCACTTTCTTTTATGAGGAATATTCTAGAGGCTGTGCACATTGTGTTTTCTTGTAGTGGTGCTTCTTGGATAATCTTGTGTGTTTCAAGGTACAAATCAGAAATTCCTTACTTGCTCCACCATATTATTTTTTGTCGTTTTCTTCTTGTTTATTGTTTTTAGTATATGGGAGTTTGGTGCATATGTCTTAGGGGGAGAAATTTGTTTTTCATGTATTCATGTCATGTGTCGGGTGCATATGTCTTAGTTTTCAGGTTTTCATGCTACATGTTCTTAAAATCTCCAAGTTGCATCTATTCATGTTTTTCATCTCATACTTCAAGATAATCTAGCCATATGTTATTGCTTTTTCATATACTCTTGTGGGACTAATAGTTGTTTTGGAGATTGTGGCACTAATAGTTGTTTTGCAGATCATGACCTTGAGAAATAAGTTTGTAAAGAGATTTGGTTATAAGTGCTGGTTCCTAGTTAGTGGTGTTGTTCTTGTTTTGATTGGAAAATTGTTTTAGTGTTGTTGTTAGGAAAACTGTTGTTGCTTGGTTTTGTCTAGGATTTGACAAAGGGGGAGATTGTTAGGACTCTTTGTTGTCAAATTCCATGGATCAAACCCAAGGTTGTAATTTTTTAAATTCACATGTTGGGTTTTAAATTCACATGTTGGGTCAAACTAGGATTACTTTTGATTTCTTTAAAAAGTTGATTTTCTTCCAAAACTAGGATTATTTTGGAGTCCTTTAAGAAGTTGGTTTTCTTCCAAAAACAGGATTACTTTGGATTTTCTATAAGTAGTTGGTTTTCTCCCAAAACTAGACTACTCATTAATTTTTCCTCCAGATCTTCTTTGTGGTTCTTAAGGTTTATATCTGGAGATATTTTGTTAGTTTCTTTGATATTTTTATTGAGTATTCAACTCATGATTTAAAAAAGAGTACATCAAAGGTTTTGTTTGTTAAACAAAAGAGAGAGTTGTTCTTCGGTGGATTCTGAAGAATTCGAGCCTGAAGCTTCGGTGGATTCTGGAGTGGCTCATCAGAAAGACAATTCCATGGTGAAGATGGGGTTGGAAGAGGCACATAGAGGTTGGTTCAATTAGGCGTTGTGGATTCGCTAGATAATTGAGAGTATACCTGTGTAATTCCTTTAAATCTTCTTAGTGGATTGTTCTTGTGGCTGTTGCCCGTGGTTTTTTTATCACAGTTGGAGGTGTCCAATTGTGATTTTTCCACGTAAAATCGTTGTGTCTCTTTCTCTTGATTGTTTGACTGGGATTGTTATATTCTATTTAAAATTGATACATAATCACAAATCAACATCTAGGAGGTTTCTAGATTTTTCAATATGGAATCAAAACAACTACTAAATCAAACAAACATGAAAAACAAAAGCTATTCATATCATATTTTCCTAAATTTAGAAACCAACCACTCCAAGTGAGGCAGTTTTGAAAAAAGGGAAACAAGAATCGGGAAAGGAAATAGGGTTAACAAAAGGGAATTTTGGTCTAGGGTTTCATAGAATACAGTTGAAGAAAGGCGAGAGAAACGGGTTGCAAAGAGAGACATAGTAAGAGATTCATAACTTTAGGCAAAGTTTTTACATGCAAAAAATAGATATGGAACAATCAGTAAAAAAGATGCACTTTGCAGGATGGTCTTCTAGGGTGGACAAGATCGCCGGAGTTGTGTCTAAAAATGGGAGGGTTTCGGACCAAATAACATGAGGGTTTTGATAAAACAACGTGAGCCTTTGTGGGGAGGGGGGAAGCACAATCAGTAAAAGGAAAAGAAAAAAAAAGTAACCAGTTGAGAAGCTATTCAATTTTTTAATTAAATTATGGTTCGGATTAGTTTATAGATATCTAATGGTTTAAAAGTAAGGTGTACATGATATGTACATTTATTGAGGTGCACAATCCTTAATACTCTGATAATTGAACACAAAGTCATTCATAGAGAAGACTTTCAAATGTTTATTGGATTTAAATCATATAGGCACATTTGAAATAATTCTTTCCTAAACCTTGATCCAATCTAGATGACCATAATTACACAAACATTCGTTTCTCACTTTCCACAGTTCCCAGCAAATTGGTAAAGGTATCTTATATATAACAATTCCTGTGTCTTCTTGGATTTTTAATAAATCAATTAGTTCCATGAAATAAGTTGGCTCCACAAGAACAAATATTACCATTCCAAATTGAATTGCATCAACTTCTCTGAATGCATCTTCATGAACTTACAATATCCAATTGTTTGTCTGTGAGCTCGTGAACTATAAAACGTTAATGGGTTTACACAGTAACATCAAAATATCCTTTCATTTCTCAGTTTATACAATTCCCAGAAAATTGCTAAAGGTAATACATCCCAAACCACTTTAATTTTCTTTCTCATAGGAAAATCAAGCCACCACAAGAGTAATTGTTAGAAACATAAATAGATTTCAATAAATGAATAAAAAATTACAGTCTCATATCAGTTACATAAGTACAAAATTCAATTAACCACACATCAGATTTCACACAAGCCAAATTTCAAGTATATATATATATATATTTGGAATCAAAACAACTAACAAACATAAAAAACCTAAACCTATTCAAATCATATTTTTCTAATTTTATAAACCAACCCAGTGAGTTCACAAAGGTGAAAGGGGCAATTTCAAAGAAGAGGATTTTGGTCTAGGGTTTCATAGAATAAAGATGGAGAAAGGGAGAGAAACAAGTTGCAAAGCGAGAGAGAGAGAGAGAGAGAGAGATAGAGAGAGAGAGAGAGGCATACATTGACGCATGTGGCTTGCTAAAACGAGGAGGAAAAGAAAAGGGCATAGGAATAAACTCACTCTTCGGTGCTTGGCGCGGAGGAGCTCCGGTGAGATCCTGTAGAGATCTTCGTCAACAGCTTTGGGAGCTTTTCTCCATGGGAGAGGATACGGCGGCGAAAACAAAACAGGTCTCGACGGTGACAAGGGTAGCGGTGACGCGAGAGAGAGAGAGAGAGAGAGAGAGAGAGAGAGAGAGAGTAATTTCTGAAAACGTTTGGGATGAAGAAAGGGTCCAGAGATTTGTCAAAAACAATTAACGGGGGAATTTTGATTTTGACAAAATTTGGATGTTTGTTCCAAATTTTTGAAGAAAATTATTTTTTTTGGGGGGGGGGGAATTATGTAATAATCATTATAAATATACCTCCCTCGAGGTTTAGCCAAATTACAAATACTTCCTTGAGGTTTCAGAAATTACAGATACCCCCCTGAAGTTTATATTTTCATAACAAATTGCCCCCTAATTTGTTATGCAAATATAACCTTTAGGGGGGTATCTGTAATTTATCAAACCTCAGGGGGTATCTGTAATTTAGCTAAACCTCGAGGGGGTATATGTAATTTGCCCAAAAATTAAAACATTTAGAGTCTTATAATAAAATAAAGTATTAATTTATAATTTTATCAATTTATACTCAAAATTTTTTATTTATTTTTAATATAAATCCTTCATCTATTTTTATTCAGTAAAATTAATAAAAAAATAATATTTTACTCATCAACTACAAAATGTATAATCACACCATTAATTGGTGTAATAAAAATATTTAAAATTTTAGAAACCACAAATATCGTAATCAAGTCACAAAGTTTTATAATATAAAACACAAAATACATAATGGCATCACTAATTGACGTAACAAAATTGTTTAAAATTATAGAATATCACAAATGTCGTAACTAATTTCCAAAATTTCGTAACATTAACCAAAAATTATGTAACTATCCACTAATTGGTGTAACAAAAAAATCTAAAATTTTTAAAAACCATAAATGTCATAACCAACTCACAAAATTTAATAATATCAACTACAAAATGCGAATCGTATTCACTAATTGGCATAATAAAAATAATTAAAATTTTTACAAATCACAAATGTTATAACCAACTCATAAAATTTCATAACATCAATCACAAAATGCGTAACAACACAACTAATTGATGTGGCAAAAATGTCCAAATATTTTATAAACCACAAATATCATAATCAAGCTACAAAGTTTCATAACAATTATCATAAAATGACTATCAAATCACAAAAAATCGTAGAATCACCAATTGCGATCTCTCATGATACAGAGAAAACAAAATGTAATGACAATTATTAAATAATTTAATCAACGACTTAAAGCCATGGAACATAAAATAAAAGTTAGAGAAGATTAACAAGTAGAGCGAGAGGAAAGGGAATATAAGAAAGAGAGATTGAACGGGCTTATCGCCTGTGAAAATGACATTAGAGGTGGTGTCGTTTCCGATAAGGAGCATCGAGATATCTACAAAGGATGAAGGATTGAGAGAGATGCTTGAGGGATGAAAAGGACTAAGATAACAGAACAGTACAACAAAATGCGTAATATTCATTTTTCAACAGTTCTATATCACATGTACAAATTGATAATAACAAAACCTTTCAAATCATAACTACGACCAAAGGTTTGTATATGTATGACATATTAATGTGAAAGGGCTAGAGTTTCGAGATAGATGCATTTACTAGATAGAGAAATATCACCAGAATGAATAGTGTTGAAATAGACAAAGTAGTGACGAGTTCAAGGATCTATTGTAGAGACACAGGAGTAGAGAGATGAAGAATCCAGTGAGGAATAAATATCAACGATGGTCAGAGAAGTCTGATTAAGAAATAGAGAGAGCTTAGGCACAATTATGACAAATCAAGGGAAAGAAAATTGAGTGGAGAAAAAAACGAAGAAAAGTTAGGAAAAAAATTTAGGAGAAAAATTATTTAGTAGAACAAAATAAAATCACGTCACAGATAATTTTTTTCAACATATTTTTTATTAAAATTTAGTTAAATTATATATATATATATATATATGTCTATAAGTGTATATAGATATTTTAAAAAGTATATCGTTTGTATATTATTATTTCTATTATATTTAATGAAGATACTATGACTAAAAATAAATCTAAAATAGAGATAGGTGATCAATTGTAATTGTCACTTAGGGATGACATTTTAAAATTAATTGAGAGAGCTGAGAGTTCAGAGAGAATGAGAGTTTGAGAGACAGATTTGTTTGTGAGAAACAAAATGAGAGAGGGGTGGTATTTATAGGACTTGGGAGTGAGGGGTTAATTTATACATATAAAAATAATAAAATTATAAAATTGGCTATTGGTAGAATTAATGGTTATATGACAGTTTCAAATTTTTTTGTTTTAAATTTTTGACCATTGCACTGACAGGGAGGGCAGGGAGCTGTTGGAGTCAGGTTGAGCTAGATGGTGAAAAATTTTGGGGCGAGCTCACGGGATGGGTCCCACTTCATAACACACCAAGGCCGGACCGGGCTCTAGAACACATAGCCTAGGGTCTTAGGTTAGGCTTAGGCTCGGGCCTGGTTGGGCCTACCTAGGGCGCGAGTGAACTTAGGGTGTGCTGTGAGCTCGTGGGCCAAATTTACATCCCTATATGTGGGTAGTGGTTATGAGATATGTGATTAGTGGTTATGATATATGTGATGTTGGTTATGAGACAAAGGGTATTGGTTATGGGATGTGGTTATGACATATGTGGGTAAAGGTAATGATATATATGATTAGTGATTATGAGATATGTGATTTTGGTTATGAGCAGAGTGGTGCAATTATAAGTCAAAGGATGTTTGGTTATAAGATATGTAATTAGTGGTTATGAGATATGTAATGTTGGTTATGATCAAAGTGGTGTGGTTGTGAGATATGTGATTAGTAGTTATGATATATGTGATGTTGGTTATGAGATATGTGGGTAATGGTTATGAGATTTTTGATTAGTGATTATAAGATATGTGATTTTGGTTATGAACAAAGTGGTGACAAAGGGTGTTTGGTTATGTTATATGTGTTAGTGGTTATGAGATATGAGATATTGGTTATGATCAAAGTGGTGTGGTTATGAGCAAAAGGGTGTTAGTTATGAGATATGTGACTAGTGGTTATGAGATATGTGATGTTGGTTATTAGATATGTGACTAATGGTTATGAAATATGTGATGTTGGTTATGACTCAAAGGGGTTGTTATGAGATGTGGTTATGATCAAAGTGGTGTGGTTATGAGCAAAAAGGTGTTAGTTATGAGATATGTGACTACTGGTTATGAGACTTGTGATGTTGGTTATGACAAAAAGGTGTTGGTTATGAGAAATGTGATTAGTGGTTATGAGATATGTGATGTTGGTTATGACTCAAAGAGGTTGGCTGTGAGATGTGGTTATGATTCATGTAGGTAGTAGTTATGAGATATGTGATCAATGGTTATGAGATATGTGATATTGGTTATGATCAAAGTGGTGTTGGTTATGAGATATGTGATTATGGTTATGAAATATGTGATATTAGTTATTAACAAAATGGTGTTGTTTATGGGATGTAGTTATCAAATATGTGATATTAGTTATGAACAAAATGGTGTTGGTTATGAGATGTGGTTATGACTAAGTTATGATCAATTTGATTATAGTTACGAAAAAAATATGATTTTGGCTCATAACTATAAAAAGTGACCTATTTAGCAGGTCACTTTTAATGATGTGGCTCAATCTTAACCATTGATTTTCTATGTACCGTACATTTTTCGAACAAAATGTACTATAGAGATGGATTTTAATAGAAATCATTTATTACTAAATAATTACAAATCGTCATCTTCTCACCTTTCTCAAAATTCAAACTTTTACCATCAAATATCAATTGACTATGTTCAGGACTAGGCTCGAGTAATCGACGACCGGTGCCAGAGCATTGTGTGAGTGCACAGAGTCCATAACCCTAATGACCAAAATGGTAGACTTCATGTTTAGGATTTGCTGATGGTAAGGGCATTGTCTGGACTTGTTCTTAGATTGCATATATTTTCTAAAAAATTAGCGTTAGTTCTTGTACAACAAGCAACACCCGCACACCATAAAACTTACACATCTTTTTGTAAATACTAGGATTTGATTACAAACAGTTACAATAATATACCAATAGGGACTGCAGCTAATGTTGATAGGGGGAGTTGAAAAATGAAAAGAAGAAGAGAAGGGAGGAGGAATAGAGGAAGAAGGGAAGGAGAGCAAAGCTACTAATGGTTGGGGAGGAAAGAGGAGAGAGAGAGAGAGAGAGAGAGAGAGAGAGAGAGAGAGACAGTAGAAATAGGAAAAAAAACAATGGCATCTTTTGTAAATTTAAATATGTAAAAAGAGTATTTTCATCTTAAAAATTGACTTACTCTCTCCATAGGGGTGCGTGGCTCTCACAATTTGTTATCTTTGGATGGAAATACTAACGGTGCATTTTAGTTCACAAATCACGTGGAGGTTATGAGGTTATTTCCAAATGATAAGGGGGCAATCCACACATGGCTCAAACCACAAGGCGGTAAATTGAAATTTGCTCATAAAATTAATTGGTCTTTCAATCTACATAGTTTCATTGAGACCCATTCGACCATGCACTCTTGATATTTTTGCTAGCTTTTGAAATCACACATAGGTTGTTTAAGGATCTTGATACCATCCAGACAGAATATTATCAAGTTTCGCACAATTTTTTTGTCATTTTCAATGTTTCCTATAATAATCTTACCTTCGTTGTTTGTTTGTTTGTTCCTCCCCCCCCAAAGGAAATACAGACTAGTACACTTAAAAATGAACTCCATACTGAATATTAATAAGATTATGAACGAGATGATGAATTTATGTAGAATATCTCTCATAGCTGTTCATATTTCAACATGTCTACAAAGTAAGTGGACAACTGATGATTTACCTCAAGCTCCACCTAAAACTATGGAATCCTTATCTGAAAGAAATTGTTATTAATGCTCCACTTCTAGCTTGTTTGAACTTTCCTATTATGAGAAATGGATTTGTGAAGCTAAGCCTTGTGTTTTCATTTTTCATTTTCTATTTTCATTTTAAGGAAAACGTAGACTTCTTTGGTGAATTTATTTCAAAAATTATTTTCATAATTTTTTTTTAAAAAACTACCCCACTTCTAGAAAACACCAAAAAGTTATTTTCAAATTTTTGGAAACCATTTTTGTACAAAAATGAAAACAATATGAATGCAATGGGTGTTTTTGAAAATTTCATTTTTTTTTTTGTTTCCAAAAACTGACCAAAAATAATAATAATAATAAAAATGAACATAATATGTAGTAAAATGTGGATAGCTCTACCCTTAACGGACATATTGTTAGTTTATTATAGTTTTCATTTTCTTGGTGCAATTGTTAACCATAAAGAAGGCTGAGCTCCTCCCTATGGTGATCTGATGTCTACCTTACTTCGGATGTCAATGTGTAAGGGCAAATGCTTCTTATGATTTGTGTTTCTAAATAATTGTCTTGCTTTGCAATATCGAAATTGCTACTCTAAATAAAGGTATGTTTGCCTAATATGTGCTAAAGATTTGAAGTGGGAATAAAAGGAGAAAAAAGTACACATGTGTAGTTTTACTTTCTTTGCATTGTAATAAAGCTTGTCTCCAAAATTATTTGTCTTAATTAACATTATTGTATGTTTGTTTTCATGCTTGTTTGTAATCTGTAGTGACAAAATATATTGCAAATTTCTATTTATTGACATGCGATTGACTAGTAATAATTTAGAGCACAACAATTGCTTGAAATTGTTAAGAGGAGCTTATCATTCATTCGTAGCAAGTTTAAGTTGGGGAATCCAAGGAGTCCACTTGTGTAATACTTAGGCTCAACACACATTGTTTGAAACACATATCTACCTAAAAGATTAAACTTATGGTGGTGAATCCATCCAATAAATATTAAGACTTTTCTTTTGCTTTTCTTCCAATATGAGCCTTTTTTACTTCAACATGTACCAACAATCTCTCCCTCTAATGTGAAGGAAATTTTTTTTTCTCAAGTCTTATTTTCTACTCTCTAACATTGCGACTTATGCCTTGTGGTGAGGTTTGTTACTATTTCCTCTGGAAGATAGCCAAACTTTCTTTTGCAACATTTCAAAATAATGGGAATTGTGTTTCTTGTTTTAATGAAGATAACAAATTGTAGTGTACAAATAGTTGTTATAATTAAGTTAGGACCTTTTGTTGTTGCTCATTGGAAATAGCATCTATTGGAGACCACTTTTGGAAGAAAGTGCCTTAGTTACTATGGAAATATCCAAGTTACTCCTTTAGGCTATGTTTGGATCATGAATTTGGGTAGGGATTTGGAAAGGAAAACGGAAAAAGTGAATAAAATATAAGCTAAATGTTTTCTCTATTTCCCTTTCCAAATCTCTAGCCAAATCCATGATCCAAACACAGTATTATAGTTTATGCTTTATATGTTTTAAGTCCAACAAATATTGACTACAACATTTATTCATCTTAACATCAGGAACTAAGGAAAACATTGCAGGCCCTATTTGGAAGGAAGATCTTAGTCACTGCAGAAATGTCTAAGCAACTCATTTATAGTTTGTCTGATGAATATTGACAGCATCTATTCATAATATCAACATCGTCAAGCAAAATAGAAGAAAATGACATAGTAAGCATGCTTGTAACTACAAAGGCAACAAGTAAGGGCTAAACAAGTCTTTCATAATGATAAATTGCATACAGGGAATCCTTCCTCTTACTAGTGAGGAATCATGGACCATCTAGCAATCTTCCCTCACACAACAATGGTTTTGTGCTTGGAGTAAATACATGAGCTTGAAGCCAAGAGAGTCTGAATCAAAGTCTTTTCTTGTGAGTTGTGCCCCAATTCTATCTACTTGTTGTCAACTAATGACAATGGTTTGCTAACGAGAGATGTAGGTAATAAGTGGGCACTACATTTAGCATAATTTGTTTAAGCTTTTTGTAATTTTTCTCTTAAGTTATGATATGTTTTGATTATATACCTTCTTGTCAATCTACTTTTTTTTTTTTTTTTTTGTTATTTGAACCAATTTGCCGCTGGTAATTCAATGCTTATGAGATAAATGGTTGTCCAATGCCTTATAAGTACAGATGTATCCCACATAATCATCACAAAAGCCAGTTTTACACCAAAATTACTTGTACATTTCAACTTGTATCTCGCTGAAATTTAAATTTTTTTTTTGGGTGTAATTTCTATTCTTCCACTACACTTTGGATATGCCATATCTTCAATGGATGGTAGTTCATTTAGTCAAGTATTTTCTAAGTTTTGAAAGTCTGAGTAGCCATTCCTTCTCAAGTAAAGGTTGTCAGATGTGATGCTTTAGCAGATCATAAGATGGTCATTTCTTGAAGTTCTAGATGCAGATATGTCAAATTATTAAGAGAAACAAAAAGGCTAGTACTGAATCGACAAAAAAATATTTATGTGGAACACAATAGACTGACCACAAAAAAGATTTGAGTGAACTTGTTGAAAAGGAATAGACTACCCTCAAGTTTTGTCTGAAAAAGAATATTGAGATGTGTTTAGAAGAAATGCTGGAGATGTTGTTGACTCCCCCACATTGAATGCCTAGGTGAAGTAGTTTCACACTGAATGTCAAGGTTTGCCCTTATCGATTGTTATAGTTGGAAGGGCAATGAGAGATAACAACTTTCATATAGAATGGAAAAAAGGCAACTAATAAACTTAGAGAATCATTTCGAACAGCCACTGAAGGTGTCGATCAATAAGTTTATGGAAGTCTAAAAAGAAGAAGCTAAAGAACACTATCTATGGCCTTTGTCCATAATATTTGCCACAACCCCAACCTCCCCCTAGAGGTTAGAGTGGTGACCGGCCAGTAATTACCTACGGCCTCAAAGATAAAATTTCAAAATATTTAAATAATATCGGGACCTGAAGCGGAAACAAAACAAAATAATAATATCCATTGAGCTTGTGCATACATGATAACTGAAATAATTAAAACATTTGACACACTTTTAATATATATACATATACAAATCTTGTACATCTCACACACATACATATAAGACTTAACAGAATACAAAACTCTAACAAAACAAAACTAAAGCCTCAACGCGGAGGGACTTCTTGGGTAGCTTGACAAAAGGGCAAACTCCGAGGCAAACTCTAATACTGTTCTTTCACTTGCTCACCTACATATATATAAGGGAGAGGGGTGAGCTAAAACCTAGTGAGTAATACCAAAATAAAGGGGTTAATGAATGAAATCCATAACATTATAAAACATGTCTTATAGTTTCGAAACGAATCTTAAAATTATATTCAAAGTAAAGCATTTGTCATATCGTTACATTTCCAAATATCATTTTCAAGCGAACGTTTATTGTATCGAAATCCAAGCTTTTTCAATGGAACATATATCTGAATCAAACAAGCATTTTCCATATCATTAGCAAAACATTATAAGGGCCTGAAGGCATATATCATAGGGACCACATGGGTCTAACAAAGGGACCTTATAGGTCAAACAAAGGGACCACTAGTGTCAACATCAGAGATCTTTGTGCACATATAACAATAGGCCTTGGTATTGTTTCCCCCAGGCAAGGGCCTTCTAAGCAAAGGGCCACGGTATTGTTTTCCCCCGACGAGGGCCTTATTAACAAAGGGTCACAGTATTATTTTCGTTGTGAGAGAGCCTTATTAATGGATGCCACGAATACATTTAAAAAAGGGACATTTATTCATTCATATAAAATAGCATTTCATAAACATGAGTCATATAACAATTTACAAAATATTTTTCGAACATATCTTTATAGAGATATTACTCATAGTGGGCTAACTTGAATATAATTCCTTGAACATCCAACCTACACAAAGCACACAATGAACATACCGAAATATAATCATTACTCTCTTGATCAAATGTAACTTCTCTTATTCTTTTCTTTCTAAGTAAACCGAAGTCCTACTTGCTTATTTATCCGCTTCAAATAAACCAAATTCTTACTTTACGTCATAACTGATTACTTCTGGTGGTTCTTAGCTTATTAGTCCTTAATGATTTATAATTCAAGCCTAAGAAGTGCTTGGAAAGGAATGGGATTGAAATATGAACAAAGTGTGATTTTTCAAAACATGCTGAAAATTGCCTGATTGCTCGAGCCACCACTTGGTTGCTTGAGTGGACTGTATTGTCTATAAAACTACTGGATTTGTCTGAAGTTCGCTTGAGCCTATACTTCATAGCTTGAGTGATTGTCAAACATATTGTGGGTTCACTCGAGCGGTCTGTAAAGACTGCAAAAGTTTTGGAAGCTCGTAATGTTCGCTCGAGCCACCAATTGGTCGCTCAAGCGTTTTGTAAATTTTCTGGGTTTCAAAACTGAAGTTTGAGCTTCCAACCTTTGCTCCAAAACTTCGAGGTCATGCATGGGTTGTTTGGAAACATAAAAACACTTTGAAAATCACCAGTACATGACCCTTTAGAAAATCATATGCTCAAAACCTCTATTATTTCTTAAAAATTGAACCAAACTTCATGTATGTAAAGATTTTCCAAACTGCTTTTCTCTTAAGAACAAAACATGAAATTGAGGACATGAATCCATGGATTTTCTGGAAACATGTAAGATATAAACCTTCATGCATATAAGAGTTTCAAAATCAAGATCAAAGATGAAGAAATCACAACTTATTTTCCATGAAACATGCATGAAGCTTAATTTCTTGCTAAAAACTCATTTTCTTTGTTCAAAACCCATGGAATTAATTCTATAATTCACTTAATTCATGATGTATGAAGGATTTACTACAAAATAAGAGCATGAATCCCTTACCTAAGGCTTCAATTTCAGAAGGCCAGTTGATTTTCCCACAAATTTCTTCTTGTTCTTCTTCAATCCTCCACTAATTTCATAAGGCCACATTTGTTTGGCGGATTAGGTTGGATGGGATTGTTAGTGAAAGGATTGTTAATGAAGAGATTGTTAATGTGGGGATTGTTAGTGAGGGATTAAGTAAAAGTGTGTTTGTTTAAATGATATTATGGGAGATGATTAGTGTTGGGATTGTTAAATTATTTCTATATAAATAAATAAATAAATTATTTCTATGTTAAAAAATATTAAAACAAATAGGTGCACTTGGTAAAAAAATATATATTTTTATATAAAATAGACTCAATCCTCTCACTATTTTCCTAATCCCACCCAAAATCCAACTAAGCTAATCCCCCTCCTGAGAGAGATTACTAAGCCCCTCGCACTGTTAATCCCCCTTCCCAAATCATTACCTAACAAGGTGTGGGTGGGACCCACACCCATACTAATCCAATCCGACCCCCCACCCCACCAAACAAACATGGCCTCTCTCTCTCTCTCTCTCTCTCTCTACAAATGCCCTCAGCAAAGCAGAATGATCCACTCTTGACTCATCAACACATACACACACATACCTCTCATGTTGACCCCACGTGTGCACACTTGCACATTCTAGAGGCTCCAACACATCACTCACTTGTACACACACACACACACACACACACACACACAAAGGTTTCTTAGTTACCCACACATAATTTCTCAGTACACCCACACCCAATTTTTTCAACACAGGACAAATAAGAATGACTTGCTTTTTGACTTAAAAGTCTTTTTTTTTTTTTTTTTGTTATAGGAAAATCCACCCACTCTCCCGCAGGTCTAGGGCAGCGCCCCTTACAGAGATCACCAAGGTGTTTTGTTGTCCGTTCTGAGTTAGGAGACTATAACCTAGGAACTTGCCCCAACCTCCCAAGACAAGCTCCGCTTAAGTCAGGACTCGCGCAACAGGGGAGCATTGAGCCCACACCAAGTGTTGTGGTAGCAACAACTTGAGGCTAACCTCCTAACCAACTGTGCTACGCCTAGGAGATTGGCCTAAGGGGTTTTGAACCTATGACCTGGGGTCTTAACCCCTAGGCCTTTACCAAGTTGCCAACACCCTTGGGTTTGACTTAAAGCCTCTAACACAAAAACATACTCACCCCCACCTCTTGACTTTAACCTATACATGCTAGGTCCAACACACTTCTTAATTCATCAACATAAAATACGTAAACACACAAGGGCTAGAATCCTTAACACACAACTTCACAATTAATTGCACAAGTGAGACTATCTTAATTCTTGATTGCACAATTAGCTTAACTAAAACACAATTAACTATACATAATCTTGATTAATAAATTCCCACATAACTCAATTAGTAATTGACTTCAATTAGAGCCCAATTAATTATATTTAATTTTTACCAATCTGAATAAGATTTTCAACCAAACTCCCAAAAGACTCAAAATATCAAATTAAACTTATTGTCACCATCAATTTTGGTTTCTTAAATTATTTAAGCCTCCAATCTCTGATCAGACTCGAAATTCCCATCAATATATTAAATATTCAATTGGACACTTGATAAGTAAATTTAATTCATAATAATCACAATTCTCAATCGCCATAACTTAATTAGCTCCAATTAGGACTCAATTGATCAACTCTTAATTTTGTTGAACTAAATCGAATATTTAATTAGACTCTCATATGGTTCAATATCTATAATTAAACTGGTTCAACTCATAAATTTCACCTTCTTAAACCATTTAGGACTTTAATTTTAATTCTAAAATAAATCTTTAATAAGACCATATACGAATCAAACTCAATAATTCTATAATCCAAAATTAAATTAGAATAATGGGCAATTAAAATTTAAATCTCCTTAATTAATTAAATGTCAAATATTATAAGTGGTGGGGTCGTCACAATATTAGCCCAAATACATGGACCGTGTTTTGACATGGAAGTGAAATATAAAGGCTTGTTGAGTTGACTTTTAAGAACCATCAAACAAACATTTTGGACCATTTCAGTACTGGTGAACAATGGCTCGCACTTAAACTGCTAGTTCGAGAAAGGTTTTATTTCAAGTTTTGTGTCGGATGTTGAGTCCAAGTCTGATTCCACCGAGTCCGTGGAGTTGGAGTTAGACTCGACTCAGTCTAGCGAGTTGGAGTCTGGTGATTTCAGGAGTGCCAACCTGGACACCACTGTCCTATCTAGGTCTTCTTTGTCGTTTTCTTTTGAGTTTGATGTAACCACTCAATCAGAGATTCCAAAAATGCCGTAAATTTTGCCTACTCCTCTATGCCTTTAGTTCATTGCATTAACCAAAATTTTCAAAACTAATTTTCAAAATTTTGATGAAAACGAATAGGAAAAAAATTCCTTGGGCTTTGAAAAATTTGTTCGACTGGGAGGAAAAGAGATGTGCTAAGCCCTTGATGGATGAGATCATTTCATTTAATATGAATAATAAGAAGGATCCTTGCCTGGTCCAGATTGGTTCCACATTGTCTTCGGAAAAACGCTAGTGATTAGTTGCTTTATTAAAAGATTTCAAAGAATGTTTTTGCGTGGTCTTATGAAGACATGTCTGGAATTAATCCTGAGATTGTACAGTATAAGATCTCTCTCGACCCTGGGACCCGACCCGACCCTTCTAACTTTCAAACTTTGATTCTGAGAACCCAATAATCAAGCAAAGTACGAGGCGTGTATAGCCAGATTGGAAGCAGCCCTACAACTCGGGGCAATAAGGTTGGATATGATCGGAGATTTAAACTTGGTCATTCCTCAAACCTTGGACATTCTGATTCCAAGGTTCAAGAAATTGACATTCTGATCCCTAGTGTATACTGATTGGGGTCAGGATGCGTCCAATCCTCATGAAACAGAGGTATGCGCTTGCATACGAAATGATAGTCGTAATAGAAGAGGTTCAAGATGAAAATTCTTAGTATCATGACATTTGAAACTTTTTTTTTTTTTTTTTTTAAGTGACCTATGCCCACAAGGGGCAAATGCTAAGAATAAGGCATCAACATAGGACTGCCAGGGCATTCAAAAAAAAAGTCAAATCTCAAAATTTGAGAGAATAAGATTTAGTGCTGAAGGACAATCGAGTTCTTATCCACGACCCTAGGGGCAAATTCAAACCCAATTGGACGGGTCCCTACATCATCAAATCTATCTGGTTAGGAGGCGCAGTCGTTCTCATGGATTTGGATGGCTTGGAATTCTCGCAACCAATTAACATTGACAAACAAAAAAAGTATTGTCCTTGATAGGCTTACTGGGCCAAAAACCCGAAAGGGAGACCCAGGCAAAAGTTAGAGCATTAAAAAAAAAAAAAAAAAAAGAGCTCGCAAGGTCAAAAACTCGAAAGAGCAGCTTTGACAAAAGTTATAGCACAAAAGAAGAGTGTTAATATCCGAGTGAATCGTACCCTGGAATTACTTAAGGCTTAATTCTTATCATTAGGATACGTAAGTAGCTTTCATCCCGAAGTAGGGCCTCAACCTTTTTTAACTCACTTGTCTCATCCATGTTTAATTGATGTACCTTTATTTGATTCGGTTGTCCTATCCATGTTTGATTGGTTTATCTTTATTCAATTCGATTATCCTATCTCTTCTTCATGGCAGATTTAGTTGCAAGATAGATCAAGTTCGGGTTATATGATTTGAGGTTATGCATCTCAAGGGTTGATTTCATGTTAGTCGAGCAGTGACCATTTGCGAAAATAAATTTTAAAGATTTTTAATGAGGGTGACTTTTCTCGAAAATTATTCCATTTTTGCAAAACCCAGACCATTCATTAGACCCAAAAAAGTAAAATTTTTTAGTACTCATAGCTTGACTTACATGATTTCAAAACAGAGAGTTGAACAAGCATGCTAATCTAACTATCATATAGATCAAAACCATTTTACAAGAAAACCAAAAAAAAAAAAAAAAGTCAAAGCAATGAACTAGGAGCACAATCAAGTCAGGTCTTTTGTCTCATTCTCACACTCTCCTTGGTCTTTGCTAATGCAATCACTCGCCGAAAAGTGCATAATAGTTATCTCCAACAATGTAGCAAAACCCTTTAATTGGCAGAACAACTTTCTATCTAGTTGTACAAACCTTTTTCCGACCGACTCCTATTTTATCCGGCCAGAACAAAATTTGTAGAAATCATGCAGGCTCAATGGTTTGTGCCTTAGATGTTGTTTTGGGTCTTGGTTTGTGCCTTAGATGTTGTTTTGGGTCTTGTTTTGTGCCTATTTTATTCCAGCGAGTGTAAATGGGTGTTTAGGTTGTTTTTGTTTCTTTTTCTTTCATTGAGTCATATTTCGTGTTTCAGTCAGTTATAGGCTTGAGATCCAGTTCAGAACTCATTGAAATGCAACCATTCATAATTTAAATTTCAAAATAAAATGTTTGTCATGCTCAAGTGTTGTGCCATTCATGCCATTCAAATTCGCAAAACAAAACTCTTTTTATTAAATTTCAAGGATCAAACCCCGATCAAAATTGTACAAAAAAGGTTGAAATTATAGGTGCCCAACTCCCAAGAAAAAATTCAAAATACAAATAAATAAATAAATACAGAAAAGAATAAGAAAAATACAGAGAGAAATACAAAAAAAAAATAGAAAAATGAAACAGAGAGGAAGGGAGTCTATTTCAGATTCCGACGCTGTCTTAGATTCTGGCAAAATGCGAGAGCTCAAAGGTGAAGGTGAAGGTGAAGGTGAAAGGCCGACTTCACTTGCATACAGCTTCGCCGCTCAATTCTATCACCGATCACCTTGCATCGTTGAAGGCAATACCTTAGAATTTGCAGGATTTTTGAAGGAAATCACCCCCTGCTAGCCATTAAATGAAGAACACCAAGGCATCAATGACCTTTCCATGTTTGTTGTTCGGCACTTCAACTCCTTATTTTGCCTCTTTAACTGACTAATCTCCTGTTGAGCATCTTAATACATGCGTTAGAAGAGGGAGAGTTGTGCACTCAACTGCTACACCTCATTTGTTCCACTTTGCAACTGGTGAGACAAATTGGACACCATAGTGAAGGTCTCTACACACGATTTCAATGTGCGGAAGTTGGCGTCAATGTTAGACTAGGTTGCCAGTAGTTGCTCAAGTGGCATTGCATAGGGATTGAAAATAAAGGCAGAGATACTCTAAGTAGGCTCTGAGGAGCCAATGTTAGGTATCTCCACTTGAGAATCATTAAGGTTAGGAAAAAAAGTAAGAGAACGAGAAGAAGCCATGGTAAAGAGAAACTCGAACTACCCAAGCAATTTTTTTTTTTTTTTGTAGCTTTTCATTCTAGACCTTTCTCACAAACCTCAGTTAAGAAGATAAATGAGAGGAAAAGATAGGGAAAAGGGATTAGGATAAGCGATGAGGGAATCGAGGTGTCAGTCGTCAGGTGTTGCAAATGCTGAATTTGGAAATTCAAACATGGTGCTCGACACTTCGGAAGAAGGAGATGAAGAAAAGAGAGAAGAAGAAGAAGAAGAACAAGGAAAGACAAAAAAGAGAGAGACGTTCGACTCCTTGATAAGACAAAAAAGAAAAAACAAAAAGAGAGAGGAGCTCATCATCTTAATGAAGAAAGATAAAAGAAAAAGAAAAAAGAAAAAAGAAAGAAAAAGAAAAAAAAATCGAAAAAAAGGAAAAAAGGAAAAAGAAACAAGAAAATCAAAGCAGAAAAAAAACCAAGAAAAAAAAAAGAAGAAAAAAAAATAAAAGAAAAAGAAAATCAAAAAAGAAACCGAAAAAGAAAAAGAAGAGAGCTGCCATTGTGCCATTTATTCCACACCACTTTTGTGCATCCATTACATTACACCGTTTTTGTGCATTTATTACATTGCATGTTGTATCTATCACATCACACCCTTTATGTTATTGTATTTACCATCACACTTGCACCATTTGTTACATCTTGCATGCATGGTTACAACTACCACACTGTTGCATCACTTGGCTACAATCTATTCACATCATTTGGTTACAATTGTTCAATCCTTTTTACCCTCTGTTAATACCATCCCCATTTCGGGTTGATAGTTAACACCACCATTGGTTAATACTTTACCCTTTTCAAGTTGAGGGTTAACACCACCCTTGGTTAATACCAGCCCCTGTTCGGGTTGTTCGTTAACACCACATTTCCTCCTCTTATGTGAGTGTGTTTGGATTTTACCCCTTGTTATGCTTTATATTATTTGCACAAGGCTTGCCTCACATATTACTCATTCATTTCATTAGATTGCATAAAATCATGAACTTTTAAAAACCCAACAGTGTGGTCATTTCAAGTATATCATTTGTATCTTGCCCTTAAACTACGCTGGTTTGATTCCTTGCAAAAGGATACGTCACGTTCAACCAACTGCATTTGCATCTTGTTTGTTTGCCCAAATCTTATGACCTCGTCAAAAGGATCATCTTTGGACTTTGACATTCACTCACATCATTAAATGACATATCTAGCTTTGTTAAAGAAGGGCAACTGAAGACACCCCATTTTGACTAGCCTTAAGACTTGGGCGTTTTCTTCTGAACACCCGATGATGAAAATTGGAATACGTTATATTATGAATTTCTCAGCAAAAAAGTTGAATTTAAGCTTTAATTCCAACCTTACACCCATTTTAGCTAAATTATTTTAGACCTATTCAAAAAAAAAAATCCAAATTTTTCTTGTCCGAAAAATTTAGCAGTTTTGGAAAATTGGCTCCTATACCACATGGCAAGCCACATGGTTTTAGAAATACCACATGACTAGCCATGTGTTTTAGGTGGTTTGGAATTCTACAAATATCCTCTCATTTTGTTGTTTAGAAAAAAAAAAGGAGAAAATTTTATTTCAAAAGAAAAAAAGAAAAAATTTTGGAAAAAGAAAATTTTGTTTCAAAAAATCTTGAGAGAGAAAAATTGATTTTCAAAAATCTTGAGTTATTTTGAAAGCAAGAGAGTTTTTTTCTTTTTTCTTTTCTTTTTTTTTTTTAAACCAAAAGCTTCCAATCAACATTCTATCCACTGATATATAGCATCCAAAATTCCATTAAAGTTTAAACTTGAAACTTCTTGCTGAGATTTCAAAGTATTCTCCATAACTGTGAGGGTGTTATGAAGAAAGTTTGGTAATCAGAAAATTCATCATTTTCTCCAAATGTGAGTTTTTGCAATTTTCTCATTTATTTTATTTCTATTTCTCTTGTCTTTAAATATGTGATTTAGCTTGTTAGAAATGGTTGTCTGAGCCACCTTATGTAATTTCTTTATTTTCTTGAATTTTGTTTATTATTTTAAATATGTGATTTAGCTTGTTAGAAATGGTTGGCTGAGCCACCTGATGTAGTCTCTTTATTTTGAATTTTGTTTCACATTTTACGTATGTGATTTAGCTTGATAGAAATGATTGGCTGAACCACCTATCCTTAGATGTTGTAAATAAATTAGTTATATAATTTGTTAGATTCAACTTGGTGTAATAATTTCCAACCCCATTTCTTTTATTTTATAATAATTCGCACCTCATGCCTTTTATTCAGTTTTGTAAATATTGCATATATATATATATATATTCCATTAGAATTTTGCATTTAGGATCATACATATTTTCTATCTTTCTTTTGTAGTTTTCCGCGGGACGCTAGTAAATATAGGTAAGCATTTATAGCTTTAGTATCCCACTTGCATATAAATTTTTTTATTATGTTTAGCATCCTACCATGCAGCTACTTATTTAACTGATATATCGCTATAATTACCAATGGATGGAGGTTGCGTCATTTAGTTTGGAATAGTGTTGATTTCTTATGCTTGTGGGCTCAATTTCATTGTGAGTTGCACATATCTCAAAATTCTTTTTTTTTTAGGTATATCGGAAAAACAACAAAACAAAGGCCTAAGCCCTTTCCCTTGATCTGCTAACAATGTCTACAATGAGTAACCTCCTAATCTCAACTAGTGGCTTATTCACCACCAGAATATCCTCTGGTTGCTCAGCTCCAAACTTTGCGAGTGCATCAGCACAAAGATTACCCTTCTTGAACACATGTTGTACAGTACACTTACATCCTCAAGATAATGATCTTGGCATCTTCTATGATGCCTTTGTATGGAGAGTTTGCCTCTGTCTCCTCCTCCGACAACTTCACAACTTGCATAGCGTCGGTCTCAATAATGATTTTGTTCCATCCTCTTTGTAAAAGCACTATAATGCCTTTATAAATAGCCCATAGATCAACTTCAAGGCTTGTCCCATTGTATAATTTGCCATAGTAACCACATAATTTTGCTCCAGCTTCATCTTTAAATAGTCCTTCAAAGCCTCCATCTCCTTCTAGCTTCCTGCAGCCATTTGTGTTTAATTCAATTCTACCTACAGGGGGAAGACACCACTTAATCAATTTGAAAGCCAATCTAGCAATAACAATGGCCATATTAAAAGCCTGGTTAATTTTATTAGTATTAGTCCAGATAAACTCCACACTATCTTGGCTACTAATCACCAATTGATCAAAAAAATTTAAATTTATGTTTTTCCAAATTTTTCAAAGACAAACAACAAACACAGTGTACTAACTGATAAGATCACTAAAATATTTTTTATTTATGGAATTAGAGATGAGCCAATCTAGCCAAGGTTTTTAAAGCATTTCCAAATATTATTTCCTTCCAAACATAGCAAGCCAAACTATAACAATCCCGATCCGTAATTAACTAATTAAGAATGATTAAGAATACCTAACACATAATTAAGATAAAATTCTGAGTTAAATGCATGTGAATTGTGATATTTGTGAGTCTATCTGTTTGTCGTAGAAATATCTATTTGTGCTTCTGTTTTATTCTGTGAGTTGAAGGCCTTATTGGACACAGAATGTGAAATTGACTGAGAATACATGCTATTTAGCAATTTTAGAATTTTATGGTAGGTTGATTTGAAATTCACTTCGAAACGAAATAATTAGATTATATTCAATTAGACTTAATTATCTGTCTTTAATCATACTTGATTAACTAGTCTATATAAGGATAATTGGACTCCACTAGCTCATTCTAGACTTCTTCATTTCCTCATCTTTGAGCCTACAACCGTTGGAGAGAGAGAGGAGAAAGAAATCAAGTTCAACTAGGGAGATTACTAGGAATTGGCTTGAGCTTAGCTAGAATTTAAGAAATTGAGAAGAATCACCCAAGAATTCAAAGAATTGTGACTTGCAGGTAAGAAATCTAATCCTTCAGTTATGTAGTTGGTTCACTCAAATTGTGAATTCAAAAGAAAATGAAAGATTAATGCACGAAATGAACTGATGAAGTAGGAAAGAAGAAGATTAGAGCATGCATGTGTATTTCATAATATTTTTGAAGTTGATTTCAAGTAATTCTTCTATACATGTCATGTTTTTAACTTAATTTTGAGACTTCATCATGTTTTCCATAAATTTACCTTGTTTGAGCATGATTTGAAGGGTTTAAGTTCAAAGAAATTACATGCATGTTTGTATTATGAGTTTTGAGTTTGAATTTAACATAATTCACTTTCTTTTGGGCCATGATTTTGCGAAATGATTTATAATTCAAGATGAATTACGCGTTTACACATGTTTCCTTAAGCTTTTGGCCTAAAAGAACATGTTTTGTAGCTTTAAATTTGAGTTTTGGACTTGGGAGTGCAATCTGGAAATTCTAGAATTGAGTTTTTCGCTTGAGCGAAGAATTCGAGCAACCAGTACTTTTGCAGACATTGGCCCTACGCTTGAGCGACCAAAGTTACGGTCGAGCAAGGACCTTTTTCTTTTAAGTAATGGCTCAAGCTAAGGCAATCACGCTTAAGTATAAAATGAAAGCTCCCAAAAGTTTTACAAACAAAGGGGTTCGCTCGAGCGAAGAAAGCTACGCTTGAGCGAAGGTCCTAGTTTTTGAAAATCTGTCTAAGTGTTTTCAAGTGCATTTTAGCATCCTCATTGCATCCTAGGCATTTTTAAGCCTTAATTAGGATATAATAAAGAGGATATGGCTTAGAAACACACCAATAATGAACCGAAATAAAATAAGAACTTCTCGAGCATGTGTTTCAGTGTATATCTGTTATGTGTTTGTTTGTAGGTCATGTGCCGTAAGCTATCTAATCTGCTAACAGAGCCATTTGTGAGTAATAACATAGTAAAGCTATGTTCAACTTTATTTATTTTCTGTATGATGAAATAAGATCTATTTTCTGAAATGTTATGTTCTGTACAATGAATGATTGTCCAATTTCTGACAAGTATTCGTGGCATCCTTAGCATATCCCCGGATGGAGCAGATACACATAGTAGATATGGCAATAATTCTAGAGGTCTACTCAATCTAGATGCAAATGCACATGTTACGAAAGAGTGTGTTGATCCGGAGTCAATTAACACAAAAGCATCTTGATTACATACAAAAATAGTACCTGAGACAATTGCGTTGGCATTCCGTGTATCGCCCGGAACAAGCACAAAAACTCTCTCTTGCCTCACAGTATCCCCGGTGGTAGTAGATCTCATAGTATTTCCCGGCTTTGGGATCGATGCAGTGGAACTAGCAGCTATCTTCCCACTACTCTAATTACAATCTCGGGCCATGTGCCCTTATTTACCACATTTAAAACAGGCTCCCGACACACAGTAACAAACCCCACGATGCCTTTTGCTACAAATATTGCACATGGGAGATGTGTCTCGGGAAGAATTCGAAGTATTTGAGGAGCTTGTGTTTTGCTTTTTCGAAAATTTCTTCTTTGAGAAGAAGCCTTGCGTTTTGTTGCCTTTCCAGTCAGTTGTTGGTTTAGTTTGTCTAGCTATATTAGCTTATGATATTATGGCTTGGTCTAGCACCCCAATATAGGTTTCCAGCTTCAAGACATTCACCCTTTCTAAAATGTGGCTTTGAAGCCCACCTTCAAAATGCCTCGCTTTCTTATAATCAGTATCAATCACATGTGGCGCAAACCTGGGCAATTTAGTGAATTTGGCTTCTGTAATATGCCCGGGAGGTACCCACGCACGTTAAACAGTTTGGACTCCCTAGATCTCTTTGATCTAGTCTCACAAGTGCAATGTGAAACGTAGATGAGGGTCCAGTTTTGGCAACTTTTATTGAAAATCCATTTTATTACAATTTTTTCAAAAATGGACTGTGTCATCAGATCTCAGAGTCGCCACCTAATATTTTGGGAAATTAGGAAACCCATGACTCGGTGCCAAGGCCACTGTTCGTCCTAACCAAGAATGCTTGGCTCGGAACCCTAGGTATGAGAGGGGAAAGTCAATAATGAGCACTCCTGCTCACCCGATCAAAAGATTGGCCTCTACTAAACCATGATATGACTTTTTATTTTCTTTATATGTTCATGTTCTGATTATTTTAGTAAATCCTAAAATTTACTATGTGAAGCATACAAGTATAGACTAGTTTGCTCAAATTGGAACAATTCAACTTCATGTTTGTTTTTTTTTTTTTTTTGAAAAGGAGTTTGAATTTGCCACTTGACAAAGTGGGCTTAAAATTTGTGAATTTGCCACTACAAAGTGGGCTTAAACGTACATTCATCGAATTATTCCAATTCAAACAACAAGCCTTCATCCATAGGCATTCATACAGTTATATCAATTAAGCAATTAGCCTCATGGTAGGATGCTAAACATAGTAAGAAAAACACACACAAATGGGATGCTAAAGCATAAAAACTCACAGATTGACCGACATCCCTCATACAGCTACAAAACAAAATTAGTAAAATATGCATAATCTTATATACAAAATCCTAATGCAATTCACTCATGAGATACAGCCAAAGATTCGGCTTCTAAGATATGACATGTGAAATATACAAAACATGTGATAGCGCACATAATCACGTAGGAATTGATGAAACTCACAAATGTAAACTTAGTCGAATTAAGATGCATGAAATATGGATGCAAAGCATGGATATGCATGGCATGTTAGTTAGGGAAAGCGATTAAAGAATGGGATAGAAAGAAGCGGGGTGGGGGAATTATTACAATCATTTTAAATATTACAGATCTGAATGAGAGAGAGAGGAAGAAATAATAAAATAAAATAAAGCCTCACAAAACACTCAAAAATAAAAATAAAACTAAAAGTTTTAAACCCCGACCATTTATCAACTAGCAAAGATCCATGTGTCTTCAATGCCTCAGCTCATGTAAATCCACGTTAAGCATCTTCAATGAAGGGCCCCACCTTAATGAGGGGGTGTGGTCAATTCTAAACTTAATGAGTCATATATCGATCCAAGCTCACCTCATAAAGCTCTTTTGGGTCATTTGGGACAACCTTTTTCCTCTTCCTCATTACAGCCACTAGTACCCTTGCTACACTAGTCAATGGACTCCCTGAAGTGGCTTTATGTCTATAATAAGGTGTGCCCACCAAGAACACCACTATGGACACTCCAAGGCCTAGTGTTGGTGCTATAGCACATGACCCACATTGTCCTATATATAGATCAAGAAAGTGTTGGAGAAGAGGGCTCCATAGAATATGCCGAACATCCACCAGTTGAAGAAGAAGAGCTTTTGGGCCCTCTCCTTGGGCTTGAAATCATCGAACTAGTCTGCGCCCATGATGAAGATGTTGGGCTTGGTACCGCCTGTTCTGAGGGCTGTTATGTATAGGGCACAGTAGAAAAAGCCCACTTGGAATTTTGAGGCCCATTTGTCGCAATCTAGTTCATTCACACTCTTGTCGCATGATGGTGGTCTCCGGGTTGGTAGTGAAACTGCTAGAGTCAATAAACACATTCCCAGAAGGTAAATAACCGGCCAAGATGAGAGTCCGCAATGTAGGCGCCGAGAAGAGGCATCATCCAATAGTGCCGATCTAATTGGTGACATTGTTGGCAGATTTAGCAGTGCCTTCGTGTGCAACTTCCTTGTCCAGATAAAAAGAAAGCAAAACTGTTCTCCTCCTCCCAACCTGAGAGAGAGAGTGCATGTATTTAGAGAGAGTTGATGTCTGTGTGTGTGATGTGAGTTTCTCCTAACTCAAACCCAACTCTATGTTTTTTGATTGATGAGAGAGAGGGAACTAGTGAGCCATCTGAGAGAGAGAGAGAGAGAGAGAGGTGTCTCGTGTGTGTGTGCTTTGTGTTGTTGATGAGAGAGTCAGTGAAACCGAACCAGCATCACCCTTCATGACTCCATGGCCTCGAAAAGAAAGAGAGAGAGAGAGAGAGAGAAGAGAGCAAAATGTGTGTTGTAGAGAGAGAGACCCAGCTGGAGAGAGAACTCAGCCAAGGAGGCCGAGCCTCCTGTGTGTGTGTGCTACTGTGTTTGGTGGTGCCGTGTGTATGGGACTGCCGAGAGGGAGAGAGTGGTGGGTATCTCTCTAGAGAGAGAAAAGTTGGTGGGTCTCCCTCTTGGTTTGTATGTGTGTTGCCTCTGTATCATGTGCTGCTGCCGTGAGTGTGTGATGTGTGTGTGTGAGTGTTGGGTGCATGGGTTTTGGTGTGTGTTTGTGAATCAGTGAGCTCCTCCCCCTCCTCTCCGCTGGGTCTGTGTGTATCTATGTCATGCATAGAGAGAGAGTGCATGTGTGAGAGGTGTGCCGTGGAAGGAGAGAAAGAGAGAGGTGAAGCTTGTTTGTGTGTCTTCAGCCCCTCTCCATGTATGCTGGGTTTGCTGAGAGAGAGAAATGGTGTGTGTATGGTGT